>CM076967.1:52306523-52476523 GCA_039105355.1 Benthosema pterotum
CGGAGCTATTGTTGTTGTGTGTGCAACGCATACATTAAAAAAGTTCTAAAAAGGCAAATGTACTCTTGTTCATTGTCATAATAATACATTTATGAATGGATTTGATAGATGAACTCATGATTTTACAGCACCCATTAAAGTAAAAATGTTTATTTGTTTAAGCAAGATATTTATTTAATATTAGCATGTTTATTTATTTAATATTACTTAGTTACTTTCATCATGGAGGCTGACAGATTGTGTAGTTGTAGCTACTTCTCTTTTTTCAGGGTTCTGGGTGCAAAAGTAATGTAAAAAAGTAATATGTAATATACTACATATTACTTTTGCAATAATAATTAGTGTAATAGTATTACTTTTCTAAAGGGGTAATAAGCAATTTATTACTTTCCTAAGTAATATTCCCCAACACTGGATATGAAGGAGTCTTATTTAAGTTTGTACAAATCATGTACTATACATTTTCTTTATTTTGTATTTGTTTAAAAAAGGCAGATGTACTCTTGAATAAACATGATTGATTCAATGTCTAACTATACTTTATGATTTATGAATGGATTTACTAAACAACGGAGTAATGAAGTTACAGCACTGCTTTGCCCATAAGTGTTTATTTATACATTTAAGCAAGAACGGCAGTGTGCTTTACACACAAAACATGTGTAGCAATGCCAAGGGTGAAATAAGAATACAAAAAAAAAAAACAGAATAGACATACAGTATAGTGGCTTTATTGCATCATGGTATGTGATATAAGGATAATAAATAAAAGCTATACAATGATATTTTGCTATGTGTACACAGTACACACTTCACTATGCATTTCTTAATGCAGACAGCTATGAATGACAGACAAAAAGGTATTTATTCATATGTGGACAGTGACTGAACTACAAGTGAGAGAGACCACCTAATCACTTTTACTATACTGTAGTAGGCTATTATTTGCAACGCAGCAGTGCTGTGTTGCGGCACTGTGTGAATGTGGTGATGGGGGCGACGTGAGCTTTGGGCAGGTCGCATTACTTTCACAATAATCTAATAATATATAGTGAAACTGTGCAGGATTAAATAGCTTTGCACATGTTACCTGAAGATAATGACTTGGGATTGCATTGATGAAATGTCTATCCTGCATGTATACAGCCTGCTGTAACACGACAGGCGCAGGGCTCTAGGTTCCAGCGGATCCAGTATATTGCTCTACCTTTGAATTCGCAATGTTTTCCAATGCCAATAAAGCCCCTTGAATTGAATTTAATTAATGAACAACGTCATAAGTAATCGAGGATGTGCTGTCGCTTTGAAATTACATCTTGAGTACATTCCGAATCTAGAGTCAAATCCACTTGACCACTCTGTCCTCGCATCTCCTCCTCTCCTCCTCGCTGGGAGCAGAGCTAAAGTAGCGAGTGGAGGACACGAGGGGAGTGAGCGAGTGTGAAAGCTGCGGTATTGGAATGCACCCTTGGAAGTATAGCGAAGGCTCAGGTGCAAAATTGTATAGGCCACTATCTGTTGTGTTGCTGCTGTAGCAGTGGAAACATGACAGTTGGGGTAACAGCGAGAACGGTGGCCTATGATCTGTGTAATGCTAGGGGCGTTCAAAGTTTCCCATGTAAAGTCGATGGGGAAAGATTAATGATTAATCAACAATTGGTTAATTTGAAAAAAGGGCTTTGTTAATCTCTGTGATTGGTGCAGCCAATGAGGAGATGCAGCGGTTTCAGATAAATATTCGGACAAACATTTCCTTATTTATAGTCTACTTGTAGATAAACAAGGCAGGCAAAATTATTGAATTTGACTCTCAGAAAATTATTATTAGGCTACTATATATTAGGGTAGGTCATACTTTTTTTATTTTTGAAAATCAAAATGCTTGGGTGCCTATTTTATGTCTTTGGGGATGGGGAATTCAAATATGATATTCTTTTTAGGATTGGACAAATCCTACCTACATCTATTTGCATTTTTATATCAGTAATTGTATCGATTTTACCTCAATTATGAGACTTAAAATCCAAAGGAAATTCTAACATGTGGGGTGTGTAAATTACGTGTTTTTGAAGGAGAATTCAAATATAATATTGTTTTTTGGATAGAATAAGTCTAACCTACATTTTTCTGTACTTTGAAATTGCACATTTTGCCCGTTTTTACCTATTTTTTAGGATTTTTAAATACATAAAGGAAATCAATTATATCAACAAATTCAAATCAAATTAAGCTATTTATTAACAATTCAAGTGCAAGTATATCTGAATAAAATTGATGATCAATTATCACTTTCTGAACAAGTCCTGCTTTGACTCAGCCATACACATCAGCCGATCTTCTGAGCCCTGATTCCTTCATCCCTCTTTTCCTGAGAGAAGTAGGTAGAGTAGAAGCTAAGTCACCATTTTGACCACCCTCTCAATGCTTTGAGTGTGGCAAGGCCAGTTAGCCAGTTTGAGGTGTTTATTGCACAGGTGAGATACTCTGACACACCATGCTGGGAGCATCATATTTGCGTGCTTCTGGTCCTTATGTGTGTGTGTGTGTGTGTGTGTGTATATATATATATATATGAAATAAACATGCATGTATTCCTGCTGGAATAAATGCAAAATTGCAGGTGGGCGTCTATAATGAGTTTCCATGGGAGCTTGCTAACGATGTTTCTGCCTGCAGAGCTAACAGGGCAATAGGAACAGATGTGTTCAATACAAGAGAGAGAGAGAGTGTGAGTGAGTGAGTGAGTGAGTGAGTGTGTGTTGTAATGGTATACTAACTGCATTGAAACATAGATTTTCATTTCAAATGAAAACAGCCACATGGCCTATGTAATATCTAGCATAACATACAGTATATCCTTGTTTAACGCAAATAATCCGTATATCGTATGGTTTTGCTATGGAAATATCGCCCATGTATCGAATCGTCTGCAGCAATGTATCATGATAGGCTACACATGATATTGCTGTTAAAATGAATCGTTACACCCCTAGTGTGTGTGTGTATGATGTGCCATGGGTGCTCCCAAACAGTTACTCGGGACTATAAAATATCACGTTGCTCTCTAACTAAAAAAACACAGTAGGGCAACCAAGCCAGTGCTTCATTGGCTTATACTTTAAAAATGAGGCTCTGGGAGTAGCTGTGCTGCATTTCACCTGAGTTCAACATGGACCCGCAAAATCCTTCTGTGTACAACAGCACTCAAGCGCTCCAGCTGATTCTCCTCCGCAAATGAAATGCTCCACAGCCCGCCTCCAGTTGACTTAATATCCCTGTCCAGATTCCTTTCAGCTTTTCTGGCTCGGTTCCACGCGCAGCTCCGGCTTTATGCGCAAAACGTCTAATTGTGGAGTGATGACCTGTGCTTGAGGAGGCACTGGGAGGGAGCGCCGCGGAGTGTGTCGGAGGGACAATTTGCAAAGCAGAATATTCTGCCACGGTCGGTGGCATTTCGCGATGGAAATGGAAAACCTTTTCTGCCAGCGCTATCTCCATGCGGCAAATAGTTCTAACCTTTGCAACGAACCCATTCCATCCCCGGAGAAGGAGGATTCAGTCACACAATTTGATTTAAAGCTCCCTAATATGTGCCCCCCCCCCCCCCCATGGAAGGATTTACCTATTTTAGTCCAGGAAAAAATAAAATAAAAATATATAGCTTGATGCAGACAGGCAGACAGCATCTATTTGTGAAGCCATTTATTAGTATTCTAGTCGGTATTTGTGTTAACTTCCATCCTAATAAAAATATAAGGCTTATATAGAGCTCAGCCCTGAACCAGCACCTTAAAAAATACTAGCTTTTTTCCCCCTGTGATTCAAGGACTGGCTTCCCTGCCTTTGGGGCCGTTTGTGCCGGTTTGTAATCCAATCCCAACACATGATTGGAGACCCTGTCAATCACTTTGTTCCCAACGCTGCTGCTGTGACCACGCCCATCCTAGAAACTGCTGTGGTATAGAGGGACAGTCCGAATAATGAAGTGAAATAAAATGACAATTCAGACTGATGTCAGGCTAGTGTATGACGGAAGCAAACAAACAGTAAGACACATTTCTTAAAAACTGGCTGTTGGAATTGTTTGAGGTAATGGTAGGCCTGTTTATACTCCACAGAAACAGTATTCATTTTCCATTTAATTACAGTCACACTCTAGTCACCTGCAATGGCTTAGTGCTGCTTGTTATAGTTTTAGTTAACTGAATATCATAACATCTTACTTTTTCCCAACTGGCCTGAGATGTTACTATAACATTTGAACAACGTTGAGCGATAACATTGTATGACGGTTTAATTTTAGTTTAAAGTGAAAGTTTGTTATTATCCAACGTTGTCCTGATGTTAATTTCTGATGTTCTGCAGACATTAAATTGTGTTAGGAACCAATATTGCATATACGTTGTATTTTTTGTTTAAAGTGGAAATTTGTTTAACGTTATTATCCAACTTTGTCCTGATGTTGATTTCCAATTATTTAATTATTTGTCTAATTATGCAGATATTGGTAATACTATGATCTTTGTGGCGCTGGCCTTAGTGCTGAAGCTGCAGCTCCTATTGTAATGGGGGGAACTGGCCGTGGTGCTGAAGGAGCAGGTACTATTGTAATGGGGGAACTGGGCATGGTGCTGAAAGAGCAGCAACTATTGTAATGGGGGGAACTGGCCGTGGTGCTGAAGGAGCAGCTACTATTGTAATGGGGGAACTGGCCGTGGTGCTGAAGCACTGGCCCCTCTCTGTAGCTGAAACAGTAAACTTTATCCTAAACAAACATGGTTGATTGACTGAATGACTGAAGCAACATTGTTTTTTTTATACATGGTCTTCAATACAAGAAACACACTACACTATGTAATGTAAAGAATATTGTAAAGAATATTACCCTCTAAAGCTCTGTTTTATATATATATATATATATATATATATATATATATATATATATATATATATATATATATATATATATATATATATATATATGAAATAAACATGCATTTATTCCTGCTGGAATAAATGCAAAATTGCAGGTGGGTGTCTATAATGAGTTTCCATACTGTACGAAAATAATAAAAACAACAACTAAATGGTTTCGCAAACACACCTGTAGAAATACAGTGGGACAGAAAACAACAGCTCAGATACAATACAGCAACATGCAGTGTGGTCATCTCCTGTTAGAAATAACATGCTCTAGCTCCTACAGCACCACTCTCTCCGCTCCGTGCCTCCACTCCAAGAAGTGGTTCCTCTGCATACCTAGTCAGAATTGGTCGGGCGAGGCAGACGATCGGTACCAATACAACTCGCATTTACTCACCATAGGTCCTGTGGAACAACCAACGCGACGAAAAAGATCTCTCATCTGTCCAGTTTTTTAACGGCCCATAAAATCCATCCGATGGTTTCGGGAAAGTGTTTTAATCCGCAAATTCTGTCACCCAGCCCTGTGATTTTTGCAATGTCGCCATCTATATGGCGACATTGCCATATAGATGGCAATGTCTTTTCTTTTTTTCTTACTTTTTTTTTTTTTTTGCTTCGCTATGCCGCCCCCCTCACAATGCCGCCCTGGGCGGCTGCCCATAATGACCATGCCTAAAACCGCCCCTGCACGTGATGTCACTATATTGAAGTTTTTTTCATTGGCACGTTTGACTGGAAAGGTTCAGCTCCCAGGAAGAAACCCTAAAACCATAAAGGGAAGACATCATTGCACATAAAAACACACACCAAGGGGTCTATTTACATACTGTCCCCTATTAAACATGTACAAAATTGGAAAAAATACAAAAATCACGGCACCGCCTCTTTAAAAAAAACAAGAAAAAAACATAAAGTTGTTGTTAAAGTTCATACATTTAGAAACATTTTATTTAATTCAACAAATAGTCTTAAGTTTATGTAATGTTATATTAAAAGTAGTCTACAGCCTACATTAGCCTGCAATGTACACTATTATAATGGTGGGACACAAAACCACAGCTCAGATACAGTACAGCAACATGCAGTAGTGGTGATACAGTAGTGATCGTATAGTGGTTATGTTTTACATTGTTTTTTTTATACATGGTCTTCAATACATGAAACACACTACACTATGTAATGTAAAGAATATTACCCTCTAAAGCTCTGTTATATATATATATATATATATATATATATATATATATATATATATATATATATATACCGTATTGTCCCGAATATAAGACGACTCGTTTATAAGACGACCCTGATTTTTTTAAGACCCATTTACAGAAAAAAAGAACATTGAATGTCAAAAGGTATAGCCCCTGAATATAAGACGACTCCATTTTTAGGATATTTCCATTGGGAAAAAAACACAGTCTTATATTCAGGCCAATAGGGTATATATAATGTGTGAAATAAACATGCATTTATTCCTGCTGGAATAAATGCAAAATTGCAGGTGGGCGTCTATAATGAGTTTCCATACTGTACGAAAATAATAATAAAAAAACAACTAAATGGTTTCGCAAACACACCTGTAGAAATACAGTGGGACAGAAAACAACAGCTCAAATACAATACAGCAACATGCAGTGTGGTCATCTCCTGTTAGAAATAACATGCTCTAGCTCCTACAGCACCACTCTCTCCGCTCCGTGCCTCCGCTCCGAGAAGTGGTTCCTCTGCATACCTAGGCAGAATCGGTCGGGCGAGGCAGACGATCGGTACCAATACAACTCGCATTTACTCACCATAGGTCCTGTGGAACAGGACCTATGTTTTTTTAACGCCCCATAAAATCCATCCGATGGTTTCGGGAAAGTGTTTTAATCCGCAAATTCTGTCACACAGCTCTGTGATTTTTGCAATGTCGCCATCAATATGGCGACATCGCCTCGCCCGACCGATTTCGGACTAGGTATGCAAAGGAACCACTTCTCGGAGCGGAGGCACGGAGCGGAGAGAGTGGTGCCGTAGGAGCTAACATGCTCCATGTCAGTGGATCATTATAACACACACATTAGCGAAATAAGCAATTCCACACCATGCAACACCAAAACGAGTGTTCCTGCATAACTTTATGACAACATGACTGCATATCTGGTCATTTATATGGAGCATTGATATTTACAATTATTTTTTGTTTTTGTTTTAGTAAAAAGGAGACCATCTTACCCTCAGCATTGAGTTACTGTGTACTGAGGGTTACCCACAATGCAGAATCAGAATAAAAGCATCATATACCAAACAAATAGCTATGGCTGTGTCCCAAGTTTAACATAATTGAACTATAAACAAAGTATTTTTAACACTGTTACAATATTACACACACACGCACACGCACACGCACACACACACACACACACACACACACACACACACACACACACACACACACACACACACACACACACACACACACGCACACGCACACACACACGCACACCCTTTTTTGGGGGGGGGGGTAATCTCCATGTGTCTCTATAGATAATATATATTTTCAGAAAGTGATCTAACAAATTGGAGGGTGTAAGAAAATCCTCAAACTAGGCCTACTCTACATATAAGCTGCAACATGGAGAGACATATGATGCATATGATGAAGGCGTCTTATTTAAGTTTGCACACATTCTTTATTTTGCATTTGATCTAAAAAGGCAAATGTACTCTTGAATAAATGTGATTGATTCAATTATAATTACACATTTTGGAATTGCATTTAGGAATTTAGGAATGCATTTAGGAATGCATTTACTAAACAATGAAGTAATTACTAGATACTAGACTTTGGAGGTCATCACGACAGAGGCTGTAGCCAACTGCTACACTCACCTCCCTTTTGACCTCCTTCCACGGGGAAACCCGATCCGGGTCACGGCACCACTGTAACGCCCGGGATTTAAACCTGGGTCCCCCGCGTCAAAGTCCAACATCTTAACCACTAGACCAAAGGGACATTCCTTTGGTGCGGGGGCAGATACTAAACTTTTTGCAGTTAATCCTTGGGCTGTGCTACGTTTGAACAAATCATAAATGGGATGTGATCAACCCTGACAATACTATCATAATCAAGTCAGGATAGTTGGCTGGTCAGTTAAGCGCAGTAATACCATGGTCCGGACAGCAATTAATAGTAGTTTTGGCTCTGTGGGCAGGTTCGAAATCGAGCTGGTAAGGAAAATTAGCATCTCCGTGAAGCTTGTCGGCATACTGAAGCACAAGGTCTAAAACGATGCAGTATGGACACGTTGGTGTGTCTTCAAATTACTTGCTTGAGCGAAACTCTTGTCACAATGTTTACATTGGAACGGCTTCTCCCCGGTGTGGACTCGAATATGTGTCTTCAAATAACTTGAAGTACTGAAACTCTTGTCACAATGTTTACATTGGAAGGGTTTCTCTGCGGCATAGATTTTCTCGTGTGTCTTCAAATTACCTAACAGACTAAACCTCTGGCCACACTTTTTACATTGGAAAGGTTTCTCTGCAGTATGGACCAACTGGTGTCTCTTCAATTGACCTGACTGTTTGAAACTCTTGTCACAATGTTTACATTGGAACGGTTTCTCTCCTGTATGGACAAGAAGGTGTATCTTCAAAGAACTTGACTGAATGAAACTCTTGGCACAATGTTTACATTGGAAGGGTTTCTGTCCTGTATGGACCTTTTGGTGTTTCTTCAAAGCACTTGAATCACTGTAACTCTTGTCACAATGTTCACATTGGAAAGGTTTCTCCCCAGTATGGATACTCAGGTGTATCTTCAAATTACGTGAATTACTGAAAGTCTTGTCACAATGTTTACATTGGAAGGGGTTCTCTCCTGTGTGGACACGAAGGTGCGTCTTCAAATTACTCGAGTAACTGAAACTCTTGTCACAATGTTTGCAGTGGAACGGTTTCTCTCCCGTGTGGACAAGAAGGTGTGTCTTCAAATTACTTGACTGACTGAAACACTTGTCACAATGTTCACATTGGAAAGGTTTCTCTCCTGTGTGGATACGAAGGTGTCTGGTAAGTGAATGAGAGTGACTGAAACTTTTGTCACAATGTTCACATTGGAAAGGTTCAGAAATGTCCTTCTCGTCTTCACTTGTCTCTTCCCAATCATCACGGTCTTCAGTGACTTCAGTGTCAGTTTCAAGTTCAACTTCAACTTCAGAGCAGTGGGCTGATATATCTGCATGACTTTCCTCTTCGCTTTTCACTGCTAGTAATGTCAACGTTGTACCAGCACGTTCCTCTGGTCTTTGAAGTAGCTCCTCCTGTTCCTCTTTAAGCTCCTCTTGTTCTGCTTTAATGTATGAAGGCCCTGGTTCCTCCTTTAGCAGACTGGAGCTCCTCTCCTGTTCAGCTGAAACTTCATCTTTACACACTACCATGTGCAGTATGCCTAGGAGAAGAAACAACATGACGGTCAACACTGGATTCCTAGAATGTAAATGCTTTCTTCTTCCATGTTTCATGTTCAAAATGAGCCATTATGTATGCGTCTTTGCTTGTTGCTGCTGTACATTTCTTCCCGAGTCCACCCTCCCTTCCACAGCTTACATTGGTGGTGGCTCGGGCTGGCTGTCTTCCTTCTATGCAGGTAGTTATTTTAGTTTGCCCAAAACTAATAGCACAGCTGCCAAGCTCCAGAAACTAGAGGAATCGTTCAGTTTGTGATAAAAGCATGAAATTTAGGTATAGCTAAAGACATTCTAAAAATATAAGGATATGAAGGCATCTTGAATCTTGAGTTACATATAAGGTAGTGATGAGGCACCATAATTCTAACATTTTGGCATGTTTCACTCTTTTACTCAAATATCACTTCATTACCTTATCAACTATTTTCAGGAAACCGACCTACATGTCGGCCCTAAACGAAAAAGACAAAGTGTGGAAAGACACGGTATGCACACACATGCACCCATGTGTCCACAAGACACGGTGTGATTGGCCAGTTGGGGCAGAGCCATCTAGTTGCGACATTGATGGCTCAGAAACTGCGCACTCGAACTGCTATTGATGCAGCCTGAATAGGGACAACTGGAGTTGAAAATGCATTGTTTACAACGTAGAGGAGCCGCCATTGGACTGGCTCAATGAAGTGAACGGAGTTGGCGAAATTCAATGTATACTAATAAGGCTTCTGGCCATAATTATTATACGAGCCCCACCTGTGGTGCGCAAAATCGTTCCCCAGACCGTGATTGACAGCGCCATGT
Organism: Benthosema pterotum; assembly: GCA_039105355.1. NCBI lineage: Eukaryota > Metazoa > Chordata > Actinopteri > Myctophiformes > Myctophidae > Benthosema > Benthosema pterotum. Next base: position 52,316,711 of record CM076967.1, read on the forward strand.
GCTTGATTGACAGCGCCGGTGTGCGTGCGCACCCTCTGCGTGCAGTCTTGAGCATAATGTATGTACAATAGGCTAACAGTGTAATATATGCAATAGGGTAATATGTGTAATAGTGCAATATATATGCATTAGGATAATAGTGCAATAGGACTATGGGCTATATGTGTAATAGTATAATATGTGCAATAAGCTAATACGTGTAATAGTGTAATATATGCGATCAGGTCTGATGCTTTGTTCCCCATGTGAAAGCCATAAAAGTTTATTTTTCTTTTTTTTGACTCAGCGATTTGCATACATGATTGTGATTGGTCATGGAACGCCGTTTGTCTTCGGTTTACAGTCGAGTCTCACTGGGATCACGAGACACCCTGCAGATCGCCCCACATTGTTGTTGTTTTTTTAAGCCAAGGCTGCGCTGTTTACATCTAGACAATGTCACTTTTCCAATGTACTTCCTAAGTACATGAAGACCGCCATGCGGTCGAAACATGTTGGCTATGTTGCCGTTTTAATTTAATAAAGTACTTGATTTTTACTTCCCGTGTGCCCGGATCATCGTCTTCTTTTTATATGTACTTCCGAAGTAGTTTGTCCTCCCTGCATGGTGTGTGCGTATGCGTGCGACGCATGGCTGCATTGCATGAATGAGTGACGGCTCAATTCGACTTAGACTTAAATGGAGTATGGGGAAAACAAATAGGGACAAGTCCTGGGCCCGAAGTAGGCAGAAATGCATTGGAGTAAGTTGCTTTATTTTAGATCGTTTTAGTAATAGTACAACATAAATGTTATTGTACAGTAACACTGTTACTGTACAATAACTGTACCGTTGACATGTTGAAAACATACATAAAACAGATCATATTTCTGCCGCCTTTGATGAAATTAATTTCCAACTGCAGTTTGTCCCTATTTGAGCTACATGAACAGCGCTTCAGTGCTCAGCTTCTGACCTTTCAATGTCGCTGAAAGCAATGTATTTCCAACTCCAACTTGATTTATATTATAATGTTTGTTCAGATAAAGAGGCAACACCCGGGGCATTTATTATGTGTATAACATAATTGTTTGTTATATCCGCCTAGAAATGTCTGATATAAAACCGCTCTCAGGCTTTTTTGCCCACAAAACAATCATTTAATCAAAACAGTTAAAGAAATATAGATATCCTAAATACACATTTGTTTTGGAATGTTTAATGTCATGTCTTTTTTATTACCTACTAAGTCCTAATAAATGCCAATAAATTATAACTGCTCCCCCCAAATGCCTAAAACTAAATAAATCAAGGAATGTAAATCAATTAACACCCATCTTTTACTTTCTCTAATAAAAGTCGACATGTATTAGCATTATTATAAGTATTTTAAAACAGACCTTTAAGGCTATTCACAGTCTAGTGCAGTAGTCTCTAACTTGACAGCTACATTTAGTAAAGGTAGTTATTGTATTTCAATTAGACATTATGGGTGGAGTGGATGACCCTTGTCCCTCCCATTGTTACTTGCCACCCATTTCTACCCTACTGTAGGTGTGAAAAACCTCTGAAACTTTTGAGTGGCCTTTTCTCAATTTGCTATTTTGGGACACTCAGATTTAAATGCTCATAACTACTCCAAAAATGCTCCAATTTCCTTGAGTGATGCATCATATGGAAGCTTACCATTGAATACTTTAATAATCTGTAAAAATAAAAAAAAGTTACCTTGGCCTACTTGAGCCTGAAAGTACCAGATTGTGTCACATATGTGCATTAAGAGGCTTACAGACAACCAGTAACAAATCACGCGTTCTAGTTCATTTTCAACGGGACTGGCGTTTTGTGCTCAGAAAATGAGGTGCCATAAAGAGAGCGTGTGACACCGGGCGTTATTATGCGGTGTCCAGTGTTGTTCATGGGCACGCATGTGAAACGCCCGGGATTTGAACTCGGGACTCCCGCACGACAGTCCAACATCTTAACCACTAGACCTAAGGGACATCCCCTTGGTCCGGGGGCAGATAGTAGACTTTGGAGGCCATCACGGCAGGCTGTAGCCACCTGCTACACTCACCTCTCTTTTGACATCCTTCCATGGGGAAATCCGATCCGGGTCACTGCACCAATGTAACGCCCGGGATTCGAACTCGGGTCTCCCACATGAAAGTCCAACATCTTAACCACTAGACCAAAGGGACATCCCCTTGGTCCGGGTTCAGATAGTAGATTTTGGAGACAGAGGCTGTAGCCACCTGCTACACGTGCTCGTTTCGTGCACACGCATGCAATGTTTTTCAAAGCTCAATCCATAAGCTTTTTTTCCCCCCTCGCTGCGCGATTCTCGCCGGGCGATTCACCGTCTGTGACGCCCCTTAGGGTAATAGTGTAATATATGCAATATGTTGCACTATTACACGTATCACCATATTACACTACCGCATACAGTATATTACACTGTTAGCCTATTTTATGCATTAGCCTATTACACTTTACACTATAACACATGCTAGACTTGGTGCATTCGCTTCACATATACACCTATTGTGACACACAGACACAGCATGAAGCACAGACTACCTGGTTCTACCTGGTGTTCGTTTGCAAAATATGTGCAGCAAATTTAACACTGGAACAGCATTCCCATTCGTTTTAATACATCCCAACCTGTGTAGGTCTGTTTACCTGAAAATAGCAGAGATGCTGATAAAGGGATCTTTGAGTAAAACATGCCAAAATGTTACCATTACGGACCCTTATCACTACCTATACAGTATGTTCTAACTCAAGAACCGTAGTACATACAGACATCTTTCAAATTATGAATGAAAAACAATATTTTTGGACGGACATCTTGGATTTTGGGGGGTACCATCTTGGAATTTTGCATGACACGCATCTAGTGGGATTTGACATTTCATGCCTGCATCACCATTTGATAACATAAGAATCAATGTTACAAGTGTCTTGCTGTCCCCAGTCTGTAAAATCATCCATGTGCTGTATCTCAAGAACCGTAGGAGACATGCATACAGACATGTACTTGGTACCACATTGCCCGTAATGCCCAACTTTATATTAACTCTCAATACATTTATGCGGTGTAAAATCAATGCATTTCTTAAAATATATTTTTATCCTACGATTTTGCAACCCATTTTTTCACCCAGTGCCAATTCCTAATGTAATCCTGGGCTCTACACACCCTCCACCAACCTGGGGAGGCAGCAGACTGGCCTCATGCTTCCTTCAATGCATGAGGAGTCCAAGCTGCCTTCTTTTCACCTAACAGGGGGTTTCCCTGATTGGACGTAGCACTTGGAAGGAACACGTTATTCCAACGAGTTCCTGTCCCCTCCATCAGGCGCCCCGGCTAGCCAGGAGGAGGCAGTTTAGAGCCCGGGATTACTGTATGTTTTTTGTGAGGGTATCAACCCTAGGGGACATGGGGAGAACATGCAAACTCCATACAAAAAGGCCCTTTCGCCAACCCCGCCGCGGGTATGGGCACTGATGGAGGAGGAGGAGACACACCACCAGCACTCACAAGCAGTGTCCCTATCGTGAATCGAACCCAGGACCTTCCAACTTTACTGGCCGCCATCTTGGAATTTAAGATGCCTCCATATCCAAATATTTTTAGTCTTTAGTTATACGTCTAACAAATGTCACGCTTTTATCACAAACTGAACAATTATCATGATTAACTGCTTGACTATGAACTGAGACAAACGTCCAGAGTCCAGAAGGACATGTGTTGTGAAAGTACTGTACAACCAGCTGAATTTTTACTACGCTATTTATTTATACTACCATCGTTGGCACCAAGCCCTCATTCTTTCTTCTGAAACAATATCTTCTACTTTGCCAATGTCATTGTCCTGTAAATAAAAAGACATTGTGGCAGCTCTACAGAACATGAAACTTACTGAGGTGTGAGTGGTCTTCAGCTTCCTGTTTGATAGAAACGTCTTCAGCTTCCTGTTTAATAGAAACGTCTTCTGCCTCCTGTTTAATAGAAACGTCTTCAGCTTCCTGTTTGATAGAAACGTCTTCAGCTTCCTGTTTGATAGAAACGTCTTCAGCATCCTTGGCTGATTCTGGAGAATTCATCTTCATCTGGGAGTGATGCATCATGGGTATTGTAGTTCTTGAGTCGGGAGAGTTCATCTTCACTTGCAGTCTGGTCTGAAACCAAGTGAACAAGGACATACAAGTGTATACAAGTGAGATTTTACAAACAATCAGGTGCATATGTAATGATCATTATTGAAAGAATAACATGAAGAATTGGTGCCCACACAACTTTTCAAGAACTGATACATGTCAACATCTGCAGATAGTCAGCTTTGTGAACGCACAGACCCCAGGCAGGAACCAGACTAAGGTTTAATATTTTTTCCAGAATTAGAATTATTTTCATTCCCAGGAATTTTCCTACCCAGGAATTCCCATCAAAATAATAATAATAATGAAAAGACAGATTAAAAAGTCCCCCTAAAAGCATTGATATGTACACTTAATAATCTCAATGCCATAGTAATATTTTATTATTTTAAATGTTTTATTTGACCAATGTGAATTTAAAAAGTTAAATAACATACATCATATGAAATACATACAGTATCATATACAAATAATTTAGCACGCAAAAAAACGATTACGGGTTATATATATATATATATATATATATATATATATATATATATATATATATATATATGTGTGTGTACAGTATATATAAATATAAAGGTTAGATTAGGCTGGTAATGCCGCGTTGAGAGACAGAGACATGGAGAGAGCTTTTATACCGATATAATACCGAGTGTCTGCCCTGAGATTGGGAGGTCGGGGTTCGATTCCCGGCCGTGTCATACCAAAGACTGCCTGCTTGGCACTTAGCATAAAGGGATGTAATGGGGTTAAGTCCATGCAACATACTAGCGTCATGCCAGGGGGTGTACTTGTAAGAAGGCTGCATCACGCTACCGAAACAGGAGATAGGCTCTTGAGCTATATGGGCCTCAATGGCTCAGCTGGGCCTCATCACGGCCTAACAAGGCTACTGACTTACTTACATTGGGTCTACAAGCTGACAATCATCTCATCTGTGGTTTTGTACATTACATAATGTTAGCTGCATGTCACAAGAAGATAATAATGCTCGAGGCGTGATGATCATCATGGCATATTGGCATTGCATGACATGATGCCATTAAATAATTATACTGGGGACAACACCATAGACCTACAGTAGGCTACATCAAATATTTGGTGTGGTCGTTTAAAGGTAGGGGAAGTGATTTCACTTTTGTCAGATATCACCCCAATTTTTTTTTCTGTAATAATGCTCTATTATGAGGCGTGCAGACCATATATGGACCCCCCCCCCCCCCCCCACCCCCACCACGTTAGCAGAGGAGTTAATACAAGTTCCCCAAGTGGAGGGTGAATTCTCCTCCAATCAGGATCGAGCAGCAGGTTCACATAGTGTAGCTACTCTTGGGCGCCCCTAGTGTACCAGGCTGGTACTACACGATGAATTTCAAATCACTTACCCTACCTTTAATACTAGATTGATTGCAGCTGCGCTTTGACCTCATCAATGCAAACTATAAGTTTGATGTTTTAACGGCTACACAGGTTTTAGTTGTTGAAGGGGATGTTTTTAATTTCCAATACCACAATGTATGTAGGCGCTATTGATCAGCCAAGCAACTACCAATTACTAATATAGTAATTACAGCACAATGTATGAAAGGACCATTGTAAGCGCTTTGAGTATACACGCAGTGTATAGAAAAGCGCTCTAAAAATGCAATCCATTCAAGGCTTGACACTAAAACTTGCCCGCTTGGCCAGGGCAAGTAAAAAAAAATGGTCAGGCAAGTGAAGACTGCTACCTGGTTGCCCGATCGGGCAAGCGTGTGACTTAGTGCACTATAACACAACACAATATATTGCCTGCTTTCTAGCCATTTCGCCCATCTCTCTCCCAGGTCCATTTGGTTGCAAACTATCATTTTGGTGGGTTCACGGACCGTGACCACTATAGGAACCACTGATTTACAAGTTCAATATTTACTGCAGCTGATTGTGACTAAAACAAAACAGTCTTTGACTACGAAAGGAAATATTTAAAGTGCACAAGTGGAAAGTAAACTTAAATGCAAAAGTTACGATATAATTTGGGGGGCAAGTGACCATGACTTGAGGGCAAGTAGAACCTGACTTCCACTTGCCCAATGGGCAAGTGCCTCGGAGACGTTAGTGTCAACCCCTGAGACAGTAGGATGTTTGGGAGTTGCGAAGTGGCTAGCCCACATGTGAGCGAGTCTTGCAGCTGGAGCCCTAGGGGACAGTTGTCTTTGTAAAGAGAAGTCTGTGGAGACATGCACACCAAACTGAGGCAACACCTACAGTAAATGACAGTAAATGGCCGACCTGTCCAGGCATATTGGAATACTGGTGCAGAAGCCAAGGTTATCTCTCGAGAAGTTTGCAACAAGTTTCCTATAGACCTGCGCAGTGATGTCACCGCCCCTGTTCCAGAAGTGGATTCCTCATTCATTTTCCTCATAGATTTTTTGAAAATGGTTAATAAAAACACAATTGCACTGTGGACAAAGCCAACTTGGGTTGTGATAAATGTAGACAACAAACATAATATTATCATTTAATATCCAATCAGCAAGAAGTAGAAAACGGCAGAATAGAACACTTCAGGGGTTGACACTAAGGTCTCCGAGACACTTGCCCATCGGGCAAGTGCAAGTCAGGTTCTACTTGCCCTCAGGTCATGGTCACTTGCCCCCCAAAAATATATTGTAAATTTTGCATTTAAGTTTACTTCCTACTTGGGTGCTTTAGACCAGGGGTTTTCAACAAGTGGTCCCTGAGAGGGTTCCAGGTGGTTCCCAGTTAAGTTGGTTAACCAGATGTAACTCTTGAGAACGTAAAAATGAAACCAAATGGACCCTTGCGGGTCCATTTGGTTTAATTTTTACACTCAAGAGTTGAAATTCATCATCTTAATTTGCCCAAGTCTATACAACTAGAGAATGTAGAAGATTAGGTCATTTTGATGTGTATGTTAATTATGTTAATGTTAAGTACAGTTTGTTTCCCAAATCCAGCCCGGAATTGTGGATAGCTAGAAAACAGGGAAAGACACAGAGGTCTTGCCCGATCGGGCAACCAGGTAGCAGCCTTCACTTGCCCCAACATTTTTTTTTACTTGCCCCGGGCAAGCGGGCAAGTGTTAGTGTCAAGCCCTGCACTTTGTTTCGTTTTTCATCTTAGAAATTATTTGATTGTCCCAAAAGATTGTGTGTATCATCATCATGATTTGCCATGACCCGAGTTGGCTTTGTCCACAGCGTAATTGTCTTTATATGTATCATTTTTGAAAAGTCTATGAGAAAAATTAATGGGGAATCCACTTCTGGAACAGTGGCAGTGACGTCACTGCGCAGGTCTATAGGTCAGACTTCCCTCTCAGTAATGTTGAAGGTGATGGGAAGCAGATCTCAGTGGCACGCATGCTCATGGAAAAGACTTACAGCCCCCAACACGGCTCAACATGGATGGAAGACAACTCACAGGTTCTGACAACTCCGTTCACTTCATAGGGCCAGTGTAATAGAGATGCGCAGTGACGTCACCGCCCCGGCTCCGGAAGTCTTTTCCCCATTCATTTTTCTCATAGACTTTTCAAAAATAATTTCTCGGGTACAGGCTCTGGTCTGAGCCTCTACCCCCGTAATGACTCAACTCTTCCTACTATAAGGCTCTGATACCGCCATGCTTTGGTGTGTAGACCCATAGATATATATCTAGCCTAGGGGTTTTCAACAGGTGGTCCGGGGACCACCAGTGGTCCTTGGGAGGGTTCCAGGTGGTCCCCAGCTAAGTTGTTTAACCAGATGTAACTCTTGAGAACGTAAAAATGAAACCAAATGGACCCTTGCGGGTCCATTTGGTTTCATTTTTACACTCTCAAGAGTTAAAATATCTATCATGCAAATTAGTCCAAGTGTACACAACTAGAAGATTAATGGTCATGGACAGAAGCAAAATAAATCTTTAGTTTTGGGGTCTGTGGGTCTAAAAATATCCTCAATTGGTGGTCCGTGGCTTAAATGCTGAATAAATGGTGGGCCCTGGGATGAAAAAGGTTGAAAACCCCTGATCTAGCCTATGTGTGGAACCTACGTTCCTCTGCACAGTGAAGGTAGAAAGTTATTCCTTGTTGACGACGTGCAGCAATAAGCCTACTTAGCATACTGCTATCACATTTATAACAAACAAGCAGACGTGAAAGAAATACAAGGTGAATCAGTTCGTCCTACCTGCTGTGTTTCAGGATTGAGCTGCTTAACGACGACGCTGTTTTAATTTCTACTTTTATAGTGTTTTCAGACCTCGCTGCTGTCAGTGAATGAACACAACATGTGTGGATTTGCGGAATGTTGTAAGGGTTCCGCTCCTGCGCACTAGCCCTAATAGAGCCTAGAGTATAGACAGAGGTACGCAAACTCAGTTCGCTTCATAAGGACAGTCCAAAGACTGCTCCTCTATTGAAAATGGAGACAACAGGGACAAGTCCTGGACTGGAAGTAGGCAGGCATGCATGACGGATGCAACATAGCATTTTCTGTAACCGTACAACATAAACATCAGACTCTAGTAAGTTGGCATCTTGCGCACATCATGACTAAAATAGCTCTTATTTGAAAACAATGTATTTCCAACTCCAACTTGTCCCGCAGGATGTCTCTGGCCCCCCAATGTCGCAATTTTCTACTAGACGGATCTGGAGCGTGCATGGTGCACTGACCATTGACGGTCACTAGGTGGAGCCATGGTACAGTGGAATACAGCGGAAAGCAGGTTTGATGAAAACTCTCCCACAGGGATTTAAACACCATTTATTTATAGGTTTATCAATCAAGGATCAGTTTTATGATCATAAGTTTCATAACCAGGATCCTGGATTGATAAACCTAACCTTAATAAATAAATGGTGTTATAGTAAATCCATGTGGGAGAGTTTTCATCAAACCTGCTTCCCGCTGTAGGCTATCCCAAAAACAGTGTGTATTTTCACACTAGATCCTCGATCCTCCCGCAACTCACAGTAGCTTATTTTTACAACATTCTTGAACAGAAGTTCTGTTCTTTACCCACAACAACAGTTCTGTTTGGTTACAGAACAGAGCTGTTGTTGTGCGTAAAGCTCTTATGAATAAAATAATAATAATAATAATAATAATAATAATAATAAGGGTAACAATAGTTTTTTGCGTTCACGGCAGGCATTTTCAATTCAAATTGACAGGCTTTGTGTACGCAAGTAACTCGGTGCACACAAGTTGTACTTTTGCCATACCAAAATAGGGCTAATGATCACAAATTAGTGCCTTTCGTGAACACGGCTGTGTTGACACTGTTTTATCAATGGGGGGCAGCAGAGATCTATGGTGTACACGGGCCATTATTTGTGTGCACGCCCAATACTTTAGTACAGTCCAGCCATGGTTGGTTCTCAAAGTGTGGTTCGGGGGCCCCTGTGGGTCCAACTACTGTATGTACAGTGGCCATAGTTTGTGTGCATGACCAATAATTTTACACAAACATTTCTAGACTATAGTACAATCCAGCCAAGGCTGGTTCCCAAAGTGTGGTTCGGGACCTCTGGGAGACCAACTATGTACATGGGCCAGAGTTTGTGTGCACAAACAATAGTTTTACAAGAACATTTCAAGGTTATATTGCAGGACAGCCTCGTACAGCCACGGCTGGTTCGGAGACCTCTGGGAGTCCAACTATGTACAAAGGCCATAGTTTGTGTGCACGGCCAATACATTTACACAAACATTTCAATGCTATAGTACAATCCAGGCTGGTTCATAAAGTGTGGTGTGTTGACCTCTGGGGCTCCAACTATGTACACAGGACAGTGTTTGTGTGCACGACCAATAGTTTTACTTGAACATTTGTTGGTTATATTACAGGACAGCCAAGTACAGTCACGCCTGGTTCCCAAAGTGTGGTTCGGGGATCTCTGGGAATCAAACTATGTACACGGGCCAGAGTTTCTGTGCATGACAAATAGTTTTACATGAACATTTTTTGGTTATATTGCAGGGCAGCCTAGTACAGCCACGGCTGGTTCCCAAAGTTTAATTTGGGGACCTCTGAGTTGCCAACTATGTACAAAGGCCATAGTTTGTGTGCACGGCAATGCTTTTACACAAATAGGTCAAGGCTATAGTATAATCCAGCCATGGTTGGTTCCTAAGTGAGGTTCAGGAACCTCTGAGAATCCAACTATGTACATAGGCCATAGTTTGTGTGCACGGCCAATACCTTTACACGTACATTTCTAGGCTATAGTAAAATCAAGCCATAGCTGTTTCCCAAAGTATTGTTTGTGGACCTCTGGGGTTCCAACTATGTACATAGTTACATATGAACATTTCTAGGTTATATGACAAGGCAGCCTAGTACAGCCATGGCTGGTGCGTAAAGTGTGGTTCAGGGACCTCTGGGAGTCCAACTATGTACACAGGTCATAGTTTGTGTACACAGCCAATATTTATACACAACATTTCAAGGCTATAATACAATCCAGCCATGGCTGGTTTCCAAAGTGTGGTTCAGGGACCTCCGGGATTCCAACTATATACATAGGCCATAGTTTCCATGCACAACCAATAATTTTACACAGACAAGGCTGTTTCCCCAAAATGTAGTCCGGGGACCTCTGGGAATCCAACCACATGGTTGGATTCCCAGAGGTCCCCGGACTACAGTTTGTGTGCACGAGACACGACCAATACCTTTACATAAACATTTCAAGGGTATAGTACAATCCAGCCATGATTGGACTGGGAGTCCAACTATGTACACAGGCCATAGTCTGTGTGCACGGCCAATAGTTTTACACAGACATTTCAAGGCTTTATAACAATCCAGCCATGGCTGGTTCCCAAAAGTAGTTTGAAAACCTCTGGCATCCTATGTACACTATATACAAGCAACTATGTACACAACCATAGTTTGTATCACGAACAATACTTTTACATGAACATGCATAGGCTATAGTTCAGTCCAGCCTAGTGAAGCCATACTAGTCGCTGGACATTGGCATGTCATATGAGTGTAGAATAGCCGAGTGTCCCTGTTGTTTCCTAGGGAACGGATTTCCAACAATTGCTCTTTAACACAATTTGCATGCTGTGTCTTGATTGGCCACTCCAGTTTTCTAAAATGTCCCTACTTTAGAACTGGGGTGGCCAATCTGGATACAGTAAGCATTCAAGCATGTTTTTTGCCAACAGCTGATTCAGTTTGCATTATTAGCTAGGCTAGCTCCAGGGTCCTGCCAGCATTGTAGATCCTTGCAGATGCTAATACAGTAGTTTATACATGACATCTACACGGCCAATAGTTTTACATGAATGTGTCCTTACTATAGTCCCAAACCCCACTTTAGGAGCCTGCCATGGATGTACTGTACCTAGAGATGTTCATGTAAAACTATTGTACAGAGTTGCCCCCACAGATTTCCCCAAACCAAACTTTGGGAAACAGCCATGGCTCTACTAGGCTGGACTGTACTATAGCCTAGAAATGTTCATATACAACTATTGGTCTTGCACAAAAACAATGGATCATGTGCATAGTGGTGCCGCCAGAGGTCCTCAAACGCCACTGTGGGAACCAGCCATGTCCTAGTACTAGTCTGTCCTTTAATATAACCAAGAAATGTTCATGTAAAACTATTGGTCATGCACACAAACTATGGCCCATGTACATAGAGTACCAGAGGTACCAAAACCACACTTTAGGAACCAGCTGTGGCACTACTAAGCTGTCCTGTAATACAATGTAGAAATGTCCATTTAAAACTATAGGTCGTGCATGCAAACTATGACCTGCATACATAATTGGACTCCCAGAGGTCCCTGAACCAAGCTTTGGGAACCAGCTGTGGCCGTAGTAGGCTGTCCTGTAATATAATCTAGAAATGTCCATGTAAAACTATTGTTTTTGCACATAAACTCTGGCCTGTGTACATAGCTGGACTCTCAGAGGTCCCCGGACCATACTTTGTGAACCAGCCATGGCTGTACTAGACTTCCTTTATTATTTAACCTAGAAATGTTCTTGTAAAAGTATTGGTCGTACACACAAACTCTAGTTTGTGTACATAGTTGGATGGCAGAGGTCCTCCAACTACACTTTGGGAACTAGTCATGGCTGGATTGTACTATAGCCTAGAAATATATGTGTAAAAGTATTGATCGTGCACATAAACTATGGCCTGTGTACATACTTGGTTTCCCAGAGGTCCCTGAATCACACTTTGGGAACTACCCATGGCTGGATTATATTTTAGCCTTGAAATGTTTGTGTAAAAGTATTTGCTGTGTACACAAACTATGGCCTCTGTACATAGTTGGACTCCCAGAGGTCCCCGAACCAAACTTTGGGAACCAGCCGTGGCTGTACTAGGCTGTCCTGTAATATAACCTAGAAATGTTCATGTCTATGTAAAGGTATCGGTTGTCCACACAAACTATGGCCTATGAACATATGGTAGTTGGAAGCCAGATGTCCCCAAACCAAACTAGCCATGGCTGAGCTGTCCTATAGCTTAGAAATGGTCACATGAAACTATTGGTCATGCACACAAACTATGGCCTGTCTACATAGTTGGACCCCCAGAGGACCCCAAACCACACTTTATGAACCTTCTCTCTGGTTTTACAATGTGCTATAGGTGAGGATCCTACCAATACAGAGATAATGAAGTAATTAATCTGAAATCAGCAGATCTACAAGATCTGCATGAAGCATGAATAAACAACCATTTCAATACATGTTAATCTAAACACCATTTAGATTAACCGTGGTTTGGATTCACTTACAAATAGAAATGCAACAGAATGCAACAGAACGACCCCCCCCCCCCCTCTCATCCCACAGCACAATCTGAATTGAACCCTCGTTAAGTGCAATGGACGGCACCTGCTGTTAGTCAGTTCTCAGTCAACTAGTGTGGCAGTTCTGAAAGTGTGAAGCCCCTACATACACAGTTTTAAGATAGCAGTGCAACAGTGTGGACTGTGGAGATACACAGTTAGAAACATTTGTAAACGTTTTCTTCCGTAGTATAATAGAAAGCCAAAATTGAATTAGACATTTTTGAAAATGTTGTAGTGTGATTATATATATATATATATATATATATATATATATATATAATATATATATATATATATATATATATATATATATATATATATATATATATATATATATATATATATATATATATATATACGGGTAATCAGTATTTTCCATGCTACATTATTAATATTTATATTTTGATGATTTACATACTGTATATCTTGAAATGTTTGTGTAAATGTATTGGCTCGGCTCACAAAATATGGGCTGCATACATAGTTGAACTCCCAGAGGTCCCTGAACCACACTTTATGAACCTTGTCTCTCTGGTTTTACAATGCGCTATAGGTGAGGATCCTACCAATACAGAGATAATGAAGTAATTAATCTGAAATCAGCAGCTCTACAAGATCTGCATGAAGCATGAATAAACAACCATTTCTATACATGTTAATCTAGATTTAGATTAACCGTTTGGTTTGGACTCACTTACAACCGTTTGGTTTGGACTCACTTACAAATAGAAATGCAACAGAATGCAACAGAACGAGCCCCCCCCCCCCCCCCTCATCCCACAGCACATTCTGGATTGAACCCTCGTTAAGTGCAATGGACGGCACCTGCTGTTAGTCAGTTCTCAGTCAACTGGTGTGGCAGTTCTGAAAGTGTGAAGCCCCTACATACACAGTTTTAAGATAACAGTGCAACAGTGTGGACTGTGGAGATACACAGTTAGAAACATTTGTAAACGTTTTCTTCCGTAGTATAATAGAAAGCCAAAATTGAATATATTCTCAATCCCTTGTGCATTAAGTGAAATATTTAAAAAAATGTATTAATCTTGATTATGGTGTCCAGATCATGAAAAAACCCCACATCTCAATTAATTAGAATATTTTGAGACCACTAAGAAAACATGACAAGAAATGTCGATTATGTGAAAAGCATATTAATGTATGCAGTTACTACTACTTACGATGGATCAGACTGGACTAGACTAGACTAGGGTGTACTTGGCTGTATGAAATCAAACAGACTAACCACTCATGGGCAATAGTTTGTATGCACTTACTGTACATGAACATATGTAGTACAGTAGAGCCTTGTATGCCCAGGTCTAACCTAGTCGAGCCCGATGGGAGAACAGAGTAGTGGAGGGGAGTACTACCGTACTGTATTATGGTGGATCAGGCTGGACTAGACAAGACTAGTGTGTACTAAACTCAAATAGGCTCTATCAGCCTGTACTAGGCTCTGTAGATCCTCACACAGTTGGGACTAACCACTGTGTACATGTGCAATAGTTTGTGTGCACAATCAAGAGTTTTACATGAACATGGGTTGACGATAGTACAGTATTGCCTTGTACAGCCTAATGAAGCCTAGTACAGCCTAACAAACCCCCTACAGCCTATTAGATCCCATTTGAGTCTAGTGCAGTACAGCCTAGTATGTCAAAGTCCAGCCTTGTCCAATGGGAGAATAGAGTAGTCGAGGGGAGTACTAGTCTTTATTATGTCACACCATTGGGACTAACCACTGTGTACACGGGCAGTCGTTTGTGTGCACATTCAATACTTTTACTTGGACATGTGTTGACCATAGTGCAGTATCACCTCGTACAGCCTAATGAAGCCTATTACAGCCTAACACACACCCCTACAGCCAATTAGAGCCCATTTGAGTCTTGTGCAGTACAGCCTAGTATGCCAAAGTCTAGCCTAGTCCTCTCCAATGGGAGAATAGAGTAGTAGAGGGAAGTACTAGTCTATATTATGTCACACCATTGTGAATAACCACCGTGTACACGGGCAGTCGTTTGTGTGCACATTCAATACTTTTACTTGGACATGTGTTGACCATAGTGGAGTATCACCTCGTACAGCCTAATGAAGCATATTACAGCCTAACACACACACCTACAGCCTATTAGAGCCCATTTGAGTACGGCCTAGTATGCCAAAGTCTAGCCTAGTCCTCTCCAATAGGAGAATAGAGTAGTAGAGGGAAGTACTAGTCTATAGTATGTCACACCATTGTGAATAACCACCGTGTACACGGGCAGTCGTTTGTGTGCACATTCAATACTTTTACTTGGACATGTGTTGACCATAGTGCAGTATCACCTCGTACAGCCTAATGAAGCCTAGTACAGCCTAACACACACCCCTACAGCCAATTAGAGCCCATTTGAGTCTTGTGCAGTACAGCCTAGTATGCCAAAGTCTAGCCTAGTCCTCTCCAATGTGAGAATAGAGTAGTAGAGGGAAGTACTAGTCTATATTATGTCACACCATTGGGAGTAACCACCATGTACACGGGCAGTCGTTTGTGTGCACTTTCAATACTTTTACTTGGACATGTGTTGACCATAGTGCAGTATCACCTCGTACAGCCTAATGAAGCCTAATACAGCCTAACAAACCCCCCTACACCCTGTTAGAGCCCATTTGAGTCTAGTGCAGTACATTCTAGTATGCCAAAGTCTAGCCTAGTCCTCTCCAATGGGAGAATAGAGTAGTAGAGGGAGGTACTAGTCTATATTATGTCACACCATTGTGAATAACCACCGTGTACACGGGCAGTCGTTTGTGTGCACTTTCAATACTTTTACTTGGACATGTGTTGACCATAGTGCAGTATCACCTCGTACAGCCTAATGAAGCCTAGTACAGCCTAACAAACCCCCCTACACCCTGTTAGAGCCCATTTGACTCTAGTGCAGTACAGCCTAGTATGCCAAACTCTAGCCTAGTCCTGTCCAATGGGAGAATAGAGTAGTAGAGGGGAGTACTAGTCTATATTATGTCACACCATTGGGAGTAACCACCGTGTACAGGGGCAGTCGTTTGTGTGCATTTTCAATACTTTTACTTGGACATGTGTTGACCATAGTGGAGTATCACCTCGTACAGCCTAATGAAGCATATTACAGCCTAACACACACACCTACAGCCTATTAGAGCCCATTTGAGTACGGCCTAGTATGCCAAAGTCTAGCCTAGTCCTCTCCAATAGGAGAATAGAGTAGTAGAGGGAAGTACTAGTCTATATTATGTCACACCATTGTGAATAACCACCGTGTACACGGGCAGTTGTTTGTGTGCACATTCAATACTTTTACTTGGACATGTGTTGACCATAGTGCAGTATCACCTCGTACAGCCTAATGAAGCCTAATACAGCCTAACAAACCCCCCTACAGCCTATTAGAGCCCATTTGAGTCTAGTGCAGTATGGCCTAGTATGCCAAAGTCTAGCCTAGTCCTCTCCAATGGGAGAATAGAGTAGTAGAGGGAAGTACTAGTCTATATTATGTCACACCATTGTGAATAACCACCGTGTACACAGGCAGTTGTTTGTGTGCACATTCAATACTTATACTTGGACATGTGTTGACCATAGTGCAGTATCACCTCGTACAGCCTAATGAAGCCTATTACAGCCTAACACGCACCCCTACAGCCAATTGGAGCCCATTTGAGTCTTGTGCAGTACAGCCTAGTATGCCAAAGTCTAGCCTAGTCCTCTCCAATGGGAGAATAGAGTAGTAGAGGGAAGTACTAGTCTATATTATATCACACCATTGTGAATAACCACCGTGTACACGGGCAGTCGTTTGTGTGCACATTCAATACTTTTTCTTGGACATGTGTTGACCATAGTGAAGTATGACCTCGTAAAGCCTAATGAAGCCTAGTACAGCCTAACAAACCCCCCTACAGCCTATTAGAGCCCATTTGAGTCTAGTGCAGTACGGCCTAGTATGCCAAAGTCTAGCCTAGTCCTCTCCAATGGGAGAATAGAGTAGTAGAGGGAAGTACTAGTCTATATTATGTCACACCATTGTGAATAACCACCGTGTACACTGGCAGTCGTTTGTGTGCACATTCAATACTTTTACTTGGACATGTGTTGACCATAGTGCAGTATCACCTCGTACAGCCTAATGAAGCCTAATACAGCCTAACAAACCCCCCTACAGCCTATTAGAGCCCATTTGAGTCTAGTGCAGTATGGCATAGTATGCCAAAGTCTAGCCTAGTTTAGAGTAGTAGAGGGAAGTACTAGTCTATATTATGTCACACCATTGTGAATAACCACCGTGTACACGGGCAGTTGTTTGTGTGCACATTCAATACTTTTACTTGGACATGTGTTGACCATAGTGCAGTATCACCTCGTACAGCCTAATGAAGCCTAATACAGCCTAACAAACCCCCCTACAGCCTATTAGAGCCCATTTGAGTCTAGTGCAGTATGGCCTAGTATGCCAAAGTCTAGCCTAGTCCTCTCCAATGGGAGAATAGAGTAGTAGAGGGAAGTACTAGTCTATATTATGTCACACCATTGTGAATAACCACCGTGTACACAGGCAGTTGTTTGTGTGCACATTCAATACTTATACTTGGACATGTGTTGACCATAGTGCAGTATCACCTCGTACAGCCTAATGAAGCCTGTTACAGCCTAACACACACCCCTACAGCAAATTAGAGCCCATTTGAGTCTTGTGCAGTACAGCCTAGTATGCCAAAGTCTAGCCTAGTCCTCTCCAATGGGAGGATAGAGTAGTAGAGGGAAGTACTAGTCTATATTATATCACACCATTGTGAATAACCACCGTGTACACGGGCAGTCGTTTGTGTGCACATTCAATACTTTTTCTTGGACATGTGTTGACCATAGTGCAGTATGACCTCGTAAAGCCTAATGAAGCCTAGTACAGCCTAACAAACCCCCCTACAGCCTATTAGAGCCCATTTGAGTCTAGTGCAGTACGGCCTAGTATGCCAAAGTCTAGCCTAGTCCTCTCCAATGGGAGAATAGAGTAGTAGAGGGAAGTACTAGTCTATATTATGTCACACCATTGTGAATAACCACCGTGTACACGGGCAGTCGTTTGTGTGCACATTCAATACTTTTTCTTGGACATGTGTTGACCATAGTGCAGTATGACCTCGTAAAGCCTAATGAAGCCTAGTACAGCCTAACAAACCCCCCTACAGCCTATTAGAGCCCATTTGAGTCTAGTGCAGTACGGCCTAGTATGCCAAAGTCTAGCCTAGTCCTCTCCAATGGGAGAATAGAGTAGTAGAGGGAAGTACTAGTCTATATTATGTCACACCATTGTGAATAGCCACCGTGTACACTGGCAGTCGTTTGTGTGCACATTCAATACTTTTACTTGGACATGTGTTGACCATAGTGCAGTATCACCTCGTACAGCCTAATGAAGCCTAATACAGCCTAACAAACCCCCTACAGCCTATTAGAGCCCATTTGAGTCTAGTGCAGTATGGCATAGTATGCCAAAGTCTAGCCTAGTTTAGAGTAGTAGAGGGAAGTACTAGTCTATATTATGTCACACCATTGTGAATAACCACCGTGTACACGGGCAGTCGTTTGTGTGCACATTCAATACTTTTACTTGGACATGTGTTGACCATAGTGCAGTATCACCTCGTACAGCCTAATGAAGCCTATTACAGCCTAACACACACCCCTACAGCCTATTAGAGCCCATTTGAGTACGGCCTAGTATGCCAAAGTCTAGCCTAGTCCTCTCCAATGGGAGAATAGAGTAGTAGAGGGAAGTACTAGTCTATATTATGTCACACCATTGATAATAACCACCGTGTACACGGGCAGTCGTTTGTGTGCACATTCAATAGTTTTACATGGCATGTGTTGACCATGGTACAGTATTGCCTTCTACAGCCTACTGAAGCCTTTTACAGCATGGCACCCCCCTACAGCATATTAGAGCCCATTTGAGTCTAGTGCAGTGCAGCCTAGTGTGCCAAAGTCTAGCCTAGTCCTGTCCAATGGGAGAATAGAGTAGTAGAGGCCCCTTTATAACACAAGCACGTATGTGATTCCACTCTCTCATCCTCTGGGTCCATATGTGCCAGTCTCCTCGCACACGTTTAGGCTAAGTGGTCTAATAGAAGAATTGTGGTACAAAAAAAAGTAAATTGTCCCAGTGACATCGTCAGGGAGGAGTGTGTTACAATAGTCAGTCAGTCAGTCAGTCAGCCAGCCAATATGATGTTCCTGAGTCAATTGCAGTTATATCCCTCACACGGTGATGTTGGTTTCAATGCAGAAGACATCTGAGGGATCAAAGGTCAAAAACATTCAATAGGTTTTCAGCCAATCACGTATAGGTTCTTCGGATTGTCTGAATATTTGATTATATTTGATTATATTTTAAAGTTGTTGCAGCCATCAAAATCAAAATGAGCAAATATTTGCATACAAACAATAAAGTTGAACATTCGGTTTAAGCATTCAGATAAGCGGAAGAAGTTGGATGAATGAACATCTTCCCAACTCCAACAGAATTGGGGTTGTACATGGGAACCAGTTGTGGCTGTAGTAGGCTGTCCTGTAATATAACATAGTGTTCATGTAAAACTATTGGTCGTGCACACAAACTCTGGCCTATGTACATAGTTGTACTCCCACAGGTCCCTGAACCACACTTTGGGAATTGGGATTGTACTATAGCCTATAAATGTTTGTGTAAAAGTATTGGTTGTGCACACAAACTATGGCCTTTGTACATAGTCGGACCCACAGAGGTCAGCAAACCACAATTTTGGAACTAGCCATAGCTGTACTGCAATAAAACTTTTGGTTGTGCACACATACTATTGTATGTGTACATAGTTGGACTCCCAGTGGTCCCTGAACCACACTTTGGGAACCAGACATGGCTGGATTGTACTATAGCCTTGAAATGTTTGTGGAAAAGTATTGGTCGTGCACACAAACTATGGCCTATGTACATAGTTGGACTCCCAGAGGTCCCCAAACCGCACTTTGGGAACCAGCCGTGGCTGTACTAGGCTGTGGTGTAATGTAATCTAGAAAGTTTTATGTAAAACTACTGGTCATGCATACAAACTATGGCCTGTGTACATGGTTGGACTCCCAGACGTCCCCGAACCACATTTTGGGAACCAGCCGTGGCTATAGTAAGCCTGTAATATGTCCTGTAATATGACCTAGACATGTTCATGTAAAAGTCTGGGACATGTACACCATGTACACATGTAGAGTTTTGGTTAATAGCCTGCCACCTGTGGAATTATGCTTGAACTGCAATATAAGGCCCTAAAATGGACACAGAGGAAAAAATAGCAGTGTGGGTCATCTGAAGGACTGATCGGTAAACATGTGGTGTCCACACGAAGAGGAGGGGGCCCGGAAAATTTAGAGACCATCCGCTGATTTTTCACGCCCCCACAGTCCGCACAGTGTGGACTGGAAATTTCTGGTGTACACCGGCAATATCGCATTGACCTTTTGAGCACCAAAAGCGATAGGGGTAATAATAATAATAATAATAATAATAATAATAATAATAATAATAATAATAATAATAATAATAATAATAATAATAATAATAATAATAATAATAATAATAACACAAATAAAAAAATCTAAAAATGCAAATGTAGCCTACTCTTCAATAAACAGGATTGATTCATTGTCATAATAATACATTTTGATTCATGAATGGACTTTAGACAATGAAGTAATGATTTTACAGCACCCACTAGAGTAAAAGCATCTTTATTTGCACATTTCAATAAGAAGCAGTGTGCGTCAAACAACAAAAAAAATGCAGACCATTGTAAAGGGTGAAGAATACAATAAAAAAAGACTGCTGAATTGTTTGACTGTTTGACAGCCTGTTGAATTCAAATATATATTTTTCTAATTATTTAGTTATCAAATCATTAAGGGCCAATGTAGACCTTTAAATATAATATTAGTATTATTACTATTTTGGAATTTAAAACAATAAAAAACTTTAATCGTTGGGGCATGCTCCAACATTTCATTGACTGTGAAGTTATTAATTTATAATACACAGTTCATTTCAAAGTAATTATAAATATCAGATCACAACCCCAATTATAAAAAAGTTGGGACGTTCTGAAAAATGAAAATAAAAATGCAATACAATGACTTATGGGGGCACGGTGGAACAGTGGTTAGTACTGTTGCCTCACAACTTGAAGGTCCTGAGTTTGATTCCTGCTAGGGGTGCTGCTGTTGGTGTTGGTGGCGTGTCCCTTCCTCCGCGTCATCAGTGCCCATGCCTGAGGCGGGGTTGGCAAAAGGGCCTTTTGTTTGCATGTTCTCCCCGTGTCCCCTAGGGTAGATACCCTCACAAAAACATGCTGTAATCCTGGGCTCTAAACTGCCTCCCCTGGCCAGCCGGGGCACCTGATGAACTTGTTGGAATAACGTGTTCCTTCCACACGCTAGAGAAGGCAGCTTGGACTCCTTGAAGGAAGGAAGCATAAAGCTTGTCCACTGCCTCCTCAGGTTGGTGGAGGGTATGTAGAGCCCAAGATCACATTAGGAATTGGCACTTGGTGAAAAAACGGGGTTGCAAAATCATGGCATAAATGTATATGAAAAATAAAATGACTTACAAATCCTAGATTCAGTTTAATACACTACAGATGCAAGACATGTTTTTGTGCAAATAAACATGAACACAGTCGCAAATATTTGCACAAAACCATGTTCATGATTATCTTACCAGGACAATGCCAAGCCGCACATTCTACCAGACTGACCTGGTATACTGACTTTTCAAATCAATGTAAGAATATTTATTATTTAATAATAATAATATTTAAAGGTTATAAATTAAATTGCATTAGATCTGGTGAAATAAGTATTTGATCCGAAGCACAACCTGACTTAGTACTTGGTGGAGAAACCGTTGTTGGCAAGCACAGAAGTCAGACGTTTTTTGTAGTTGGGTCACCAAGTTTGCGCACATCTCAGGAGGGATTTTGGCCCCCTCCTGTTTAGATATTCTCTCCAAATCCTGAAGGTTTCGAGGCTGTTGCTGGACAACTCGAAGCTCAAGCTCCCTCCATAGATCTATAGGATTAAGGTCTGGAGATTGGCTAGGCCACTCCATGACCTTAATGTGCTTCTTCAAGACCCATTTTAGTGCTCTGACCGAGGGGGGGACAGGAGATCTCGGGCCGCCGCGAACTCGGACCGAGCAAAACTGCGGAGATCTCGGCTAGGTGGTGTGGAGAAGTCGGCTAGGTGGTGTGGAGAAGTCGGCTAAGTGGTGTGGAGAAGTCGGCTAGGTGGTGTGGAGAAGTCGGCCAGGGGGTGTGGAGAAGTCGGCCCATTAGACATGCATAGGCACCTTTATCACTGCATATCATAGACATGCATAGGCACCATTATCACTGCATATCAACCATTATCAGGCCATATACCAACCATCATCAAGTCTTTTATGCTTGATATGTCTTGCTGTTGTGACAATAGACATGTATATAGGCACCATTATCACTGCATATCAACCATTATCAAGTCATGACAATAGACATGTATAGGCACTATTATCACTGCATATCAACCATTATCAAGACATATGCATGTTCAATAATACTGGTTTACTCTCAACTAGAGTTGAATAATTAAATGTTTTGTCTTTACCAGAGTTGAATAAATACATATTTCACTCTTTACCAGAGTACTTTAAAGTTATTTAAGTAATTCATGTAAATCTATGCTTCAGATTGCAGTAATGTGGCTAAAAGGATACATTCTATGCTTTAGGATACAAAATGTTTGTTTTGACTATAGCAATGGCTAACAGGTTGACACATGCCTGAACTCCCAGAGTTGAATAAATACATATTTCACTCTTTACCAGAGTTAAAGTAATTAGACAATAACACATATTTAAAACAGTTTGAAACATTGTGGATGTGTTCTTCCAAACTGCAGCAGGACTAGGGTCGAGGAAAGGAAACGGAACTTTAGACAAGAATAATGTAATAATCACTTTTATACACTTTGAGCTCCCAAGTATAATGTTACATTATACTTACATATTTCAGAGTTGATTTCAACTCCCAAAGTGTATTTCAACACCTTTAGAGTTAAATTGGCTTCAGTGTTGGAGTTATTTCATAGAGTTGATCATGTCAGAGTTGTCTGGAGTTAATTTTACTTTAAAGTTATTGAAGCCATTAGCAAGCAATTTCACCTCGGGTCCAAGTGTGAACATACCCTCAGCAATTATCAGTCAATCACATCACTTTTGCTGGACCATGGAAACAAAGCAGTCAATTCACTAGATCAACATGACAATTAATCTTCTACATTCTGTTGTAGCCTTAAAAAGTGCACAATAATAAGGATAATGATATACAAGGGCCTAAAACAGCTGACACTAGCTCACTAAGTAACTAACTATTCCACAGACATGGGCCGACCTCTCCACTCCCCCGGCCCGACCTCTCCACAGCCGCGGCCCGACCTCTCCACTCCCCCGGCCCGACCTCTCCACAGCCGCGGCCCGACCTCTCCACAGCCGCGGCCCGACCTCTCCACACGATTCGGGCCGACTTCGCGGCGGGCCGACTTCTCGTGCGACAGGAGATCTCGGGCCGCCGCGAACTCGGACCGAGCAAAACTGCGGAGATCTCGGCTAGGTGGTGTGGAGAAGTCGGCTAGGTGGTGTGGAGAAGTCGGCTAGGTGGTGTGGAGAAGTCGGCTAGGTGGTGTGGAGAAGTCGGCCAGGGGGTGTGGAGAAGTCGGCCCATTAGACATGCATAGGCACCTTTATCACTGCATATCATAGACATGCATAGGCACCATTATCACTGCATATCAACCATTATCAGGCCATATACCAACCATCATCAAGTCTTTTATGCTTGATATGTCTTGCTGTTGTGACAATAGACATGTATATAGGCACCATTATCACTGCATATCAACCATTATCAAGTCATGACAATAGACATGTATAGGCACTATTATCACTGCATATCAACCATTATCAAGACATATGCATGTTCAATAATACTGGTTTACTCTCAACTAGAGTTGAATAATTAAATGTTTTATCTTTACCAGAGTTGAATAAATACATATTTCACTCTTTACCAGAGTACTTTAAAGTTATTTAAGTAATTCATGTAAATCTATGCTTCAGATTGCAGTAATGTGGCTAAAAGGATACATTCTATGCTTTAGGATACAAAATGTTTGTTTTGACTATAGCAATGGCTAACAGGTTGACACATGCCTGAACTCCCAGAGTTGAATAAATACATATTTCACTCTTTACCAGAGTTAAAGTAATTAGACAATAACACATATTTAAAACAGTTTGAAACATTGTGGATGTGTTCTTCCAAACTGCAGCAGGACTAGGGTCGAGGAAAGGAAATGGAACTTTAGACAAGAATAATGTAATAATCACTTTTATACACTTTGAGCTCCCAAGTATAATGTTACATTATACTTAAACATCTGAATTACGTAATTTTCATTTCCCAATTGTGGGAAACAGTACACAGCAAAAATTGGAGAGTTAAAATTTCAGGGTTACATATTTCAGAGTTGATTTCAACTCCCAAAGTGTATTTCAACACCTTTAGAGTTAAATTGGCTTCAGTGTTGGAGTTATTTCATAGAGTTGATCATGTCAGAGTTGTCTGGAGTTAATTTTACTTTAAAGTTATTGAAGCCATTAGCAAGCAATTTCACCTCGGGTCCAAGTGTGAACATACCCTCAGCAATTATCAGTCAATCACATCACTTTTGCTGGACCATGGAAACAAAGCAGTCAATTCACTAGATCAACATGACAATTAATCTTCTACATTCTGTTGTAGCCTTAAAAAGTGCACAATAATAAGGATAATGATATACAAGGGCCTAAAACAGCTGACACTAGCTCACTAAGTAACTAACTATTCCACAGACATGGGCCGACCTCTCCACTCCCCCGGCCCGACCTCTCCACAGCGCGGCCCGACCTCTCCACAGCCGCGGCCCGACCTCTCCACACGATTCGGGCCGACTTCGCGGCGGGCCGACTTCTCGTGCGACCTTTCCAGGGAGCCTGCAACCACGTGGCCCGGTCCTGTGAAGGACAATAAATACATTGTATTTGAGTCACAGCTATTGACCATCTTTGAGAAATGTGAGCTGTGTTATGAGAAGACACCAGGACAACTCAGAGTGAATGGCACAGCGGTCTACATAACCCAGTCTTGCACATAGTGCGGCCATGTGAGGCAGTGGAACAGCCAGCCAAAGATCGGGAAGATTGCTGCTGGGAATTTGCTGCTTTCTGCTGCCATTCTGGTTACAGGAAGCTTGCCGACCAAAGCCCTCTGCATGCTCCAGATTATGGGACTGGCGACAATCCATCGTAAGACTTTCTTTTCACACCAGAAAGCACACCTTCAACCAGCCATTGTAAAACTCTGGAAGGATGAGCAAAGCACCATCATCAGCTCCCTCAAAGACATGCCTGGACCCTGGTGTTGTCAGGGGATGGAAGGAGTGACAGCCCTGGACACTCGGCAAAGTTTGGAACAGTCAGCTTCATCGAGCAGAGAATCAACAAAATTCTGCACGTCGAAATTGTCCAGGTATCTTCTTGTCACGACAGTGGTCGTGTATTATTTATTATTTGGTATGATTAAGTATATGAGTTTTGAGTTATGAGTATTATTCTGTACTATATATATTATATATATATATATATATATATATATATATATATATATATATATATATATATATATTGTAGTGCCAATCCTAAACTGAGCACCACCCGGTTGCTGAAACCACGAGAACTAGTTTAGACGTGTGTACTAATAAAACAAAAAGAACTGAGGTCCGAACGTTGACTTGGGTTAAAGTGAAGTTCATTTATTTACCGTCACGGTCAGCAGGTAAGGCACAGTGATGATACAACCGAGCATCTTAGAGCAGCACAGCCTCGATACAAACACAGTTCTTTGTTCTCTCAACACAGTCAACAGACTGTGTGCCTCCCAGTTCAGCAACACCTGAACACTGCTTGACACTTCCTGATATAACCTGTGTGGCCAATCTTGACCCTGGCCTTGACCAAGCCCACTAGTGACGTCATCAGACATAGAAATAAAATGAATAGAACAGAAATGGCTCTTACATATATATATATATATATATATATATATATATATATATATATATATATATATATATATATATATATATATATATATATATATATATATATTCATATGGTACTAAGGTTAATTATTAAGATGATATAGAATGTATATAAATATATATAATTATTGTTGATATCTTCTAGTATATATATATACATGTATATCTATCTATAGCGGAATAGGCTTTGTATTAGACTGACTCTCATCACTGCAGGGATGAGGCTTGGCTGATCGCCAACTACAATCAGCTGTCTGGTGGGCGGGCTGACCGCGGCCATGACCGTGGAGGTCTGATCAGCCTCCCCATTGGCCAACGGTCACGTGTGGGAGCTCACGGCCGTAGCTCCCGAGGCTTCATAGTCCAGTCTCCTCCTGACAGCCAGCGGGGAAACATCTTCCAGGGTCTTTCCCCCAGCCGCCGTTGCTACGTTTCAATCTTGTGTTGCCTTTAAGCATTACTGAATACTTTTGTGCTAAGTTAAGTTCCCTTCGGGAAGGAACCATTATTTTGAGTTCCATTTTGTGTTCTGATTATTGTGTTACGTACTGGCCTAGGGGTGCCAGAACACAACAAAAATCAGGGGAGACACAGTATCCAAAATTAACTTAAATTTATTAAAGAATTAGATAATGAATCAAAAAATGTGAATAAAGCAATCAAAAACAAAGATGAGGTGTGAAAGTCAGTAAGTCAGTAGTGTAGTGCGTGTGTGGAGTATGTGTGTGCATGTTGGATGTATCAAACAAAATAAGGCATGGTGGAGGAGAACAAAAGAGGAGCTGCAAACAGAAGAGAACTGGGGACAGGACTGAGGAGAGGCTTTTAAAGGGTGGGTGTGGCCGCCGGGCCCAGGTGGCCACACTTTGCCAATTGGCTCATTAATTTGCATGATGGCCTGATTGGAGCTCTGCTCCCCAGTCCTGTGGGGCAAAAAGAAAAAGGGGACGGATTAGGGCAAAGCAAAGAAAGGAACTCAAAACAACCAAACAACCCTAAACCCAAACTATAAACAATATACTATACACCAGACCATTATTATACCCATTACTATAATATTATATAATATATTAAAGCCCAATACAAAATACAATAAATACTATAATATCAATACTATAATACCCAGGGAACCGTCACAATTGTCTTTATTTTCTAGTTCAAAGAGCCGTTTATTGTAAATATTCTTTATTCTCAATTAACTATTATAATAAATATTCGCATTATACCATTCGATCCTGGTTTACCGTTTCTCCTTTTATATGTTGCATCCCCTGATTACCCCTAGACATATGGGTTTGTAACATATTGTTATTATGTTATTTTCAAATTGCTCAATGATCTCTAGTGGCTGATCCACGTGGTTTCTCCTTTACAGTCGGCATGTAATTGGTGTGTTTTGTTCCGTTTCGTTTGTTCTCCATCCTAGAGTAATGAGGTCAAGAATTCTTCGTGGTGTGAACTGGCCGGATTTCAAAGGACTGAGGTGTTCCTGGACGGTGCTGGGTTGAAGGTGGGAACACTCATCACAGACCGGCAGGTAGCGAAGTGGGTCCGGGAGTCCTGGATTGGAGCCAACCATCGCTTTGACATATGGCATATTGCCAAAGGTATGATCTAATGTGTATTTACAGTACTTGTGCTATTTTCTATTTATTTCAAATTGGTAAAGCAACACATTACATTTTTCTAAAACTAATATTGTCATTAATTGCAACATAACAATCATGTCTCTAATATAGACTATAGACATAGACTTATGTATATACTATATGTAGGCATTGCCAAACAGATAGACCTGCTGGCCTCCAAGAAGGAAAGTGTGGATGCTGGGCTTTGGCGCAAGTCCATTATCAACCACCTGTATTGGTCTGCTGCCTCGAGCACAGAAGAGGACAGGCACATGATTTTGGCCAAGTGGCAGCTTGTCGTCTACCACCTACAAAACCAACACACAGACCTCCCAATCCCACTGATGCAATCGTGTCCCCATGGTCTACTGGATGAGGATGGAAGAACAAAAGTGTGGCTGGAACCAAGTAAGTTATCATTTACAATGTACGTTGTAATTCATTCCTGAATGTACTGTAATTATTTCTTTTCATTTTCATTTGGGTAAAGAGAGCTGGTATAAAATGTTCTTCTGGGTTTCCACGATTTTTGAATTTTGGATCCTGTGCAAAAAAAAAACACTAGGGGGCGGGCCAATATCATTTGAAAGTTCAGAAACTTTGCACAAAATGCCCAATTTTTACAGATTCCATCCTCTGCACTTGTACTTCTCTGCGAATAAGTGATTAAAAAAAAGCTTTCTCTGTAGTGTGGACACTCTGGTGTCTCTTCAAACTACGTGATTGACGGAAACTCTTGTCACAATGTTTACATTGGAAAGGTTTCTCTCCTGTGTGGACACGAAGGTGACCCTGCAAAGTACTTATCTGACTGAAACTCTGGTCACAATGTTTACATTGGAAAGGTTTCTCTCCTGTGTGGACACGAAGATGTGTCTTCAAACTACTTGACTGACTGAAACTCTTATCACAATGTTTACACTGGAAAGGTTTTTCTCTGGTGTGGACCCGAAGGTGTCTCTTCAAAGTACTTAACTGACTGAAACTCTGGTCACAATGTTTACATTGGAAAGGTTTCTCTCCTGTGTGGACACGAAGGTGACCCTGCAAAGTACTTATCTGACCGAAACTCTGGTCACAATGTTTACATTGGAAGGGTTTCTCCCCTGTGTGGACACGAAGGTGTGTCTTCAAACTACGTGATTGACAGAAACCCTTGTCACAATGTTTACATTGGAAAGGTTTCTCTCCTGTGTGGACACGAAGGTGTGTCTTCAAATTACTTGGCCTGCTGAAACTGTTGTCACACTGTTTACATTGGAAAGGTTTCTCTCCTGTGTGGACTTGAAGATGTGTCTTCAAACTACTCAACTGACTGAAACGCTTGTCACAATGTTTACATTGGAAAGGTTTCTCTCCTGTGTGGACACGAAGGTGTTTCCTCAAAGTATTTGAACGACTGAAACTCTGGTCACAATGTTTACATTGGAAAGGTTTTCTCTCCTGTGTGGACAAGAAGATGTGTCTTGAAATTACCCGAATGACTGAAACTCTTATCACAATGTTTACACTGGAAAGGTTTTTCTCTGGTGTGGACCCGAAGGTGACTCGTCAAAGTACATAACTGACCGAAGCTCTGGTTACAATGTTTACATTGGAAAGGTTTCTCTGCAGTATGGACAATCTGGTGTCTCTTCAAATTACGTGACCTACTGAAAGTCTTGTCACAATGTTTACATTGAAACGGTTTCTCTCCTGTGTGGACACGAAGGTGTGTCTTCAAATTACGTGACCTACTGAAAGTCTTGTCACAATGTTTACATTGAAACGGTTTCTCTCCTGTGTGGACACGAAGGTGCGTCTTCAAATTACTTGATATACTGAAACTCTTGTCACAAAGTTTACATTGGAAAGGTTTCTCTCCTGTGTGGACACGAAGATGTGTCTTCAAAGTACTTAACCTACTGAAACTCTGGTCACACTGTTTACATTGGAAAGGTTTCTCTGCAGTATGGACATACTTGTGTCTCTTCAAATTACGTGAACTACTGAAAGTCTTGTCACAATGTTTACATTGAAATGGTTTCTCTCCTGTGTGGACAAGAAGGTGTGTCTTCAAATTACTTGATTTACTGAAACTCTTGTCACAATCGCTACATTGAAACGGTTTCTCTCCTGTGTGGACACGAAGGTGTACCTTCAAATTACATAAATTTCTGAAACTTTTGTCACAATTTTTACATTGGAAAGGTTTGGAAACGGCCTCATCGTCTTCACTGACTTCAGTGTCAGTTTCAAGTTCAACTTCAACTTCAAAGCAGTGGGCTGATACATCTTCATGACTTTCCTCTTCGCTTTTCACTGCTAGTAATGTCAACGTTGACCCAGCATGTTCCTCTGGTCTTTGAAGTAGCTCCTCCTGTTCCTGTTTAAGCTCCTCTTGTTCTGCTTTAATATGTGGAGGCCCTGGTTCCTCCTTTAGCAGACTGGAGCTCCTCTCCTGTTCAGGTGAAACTTCATCTTTACACACTACCATGTGCAGAATGTCTAGGAGAAGAAACAACATGACGGTCAACACTGGATTCCTAAAATGTAAATCCACTCTTTTTCCATGTTTCATGTTCAAAATGAGCCATTACCTACCAAGATAAGATTGACTAACCCGTAAAATTAATAATGATGTGGTCTTTGCACAACACAACTTTACTTCAACTTTACTTCATCTTGCCTCTATTGTAGGTCATTTTGTAATGTGAATGAACTCTAAGACCATATAGATCTAGACGGGTATATGCTGATAGAACATGTTGTGAGCTTGTGGGATTCTTTTTTGATTCATGAACTGCTGTAATCTAATGACATTGCACAAATACATCAATTGGTAATTGGCCAAACAATGACGGCATAAACAAAAATTGAGCTATCCAGCACACACACAAAAACAGCAAAACATTCAGTGTATTTTTTAGTTGTTCGCGCACTTTCGTGTAAAAGCGCCAAATTTGGCACAGGTGTAGCTCCAATCCAAAATGGCCACCACTAGTAATGGCTTTTCCCTCTAACATTTGAACCAGATGAGCTACAAATCCAAACTTGGTGTCTAATTCATGTTTTTTTGACAATTAGAAGTATAATGGAAAAAAATGATTTGGTGTGTCAGGACACCCAATTAGCATATTTTCAAGATGGCGGCCATGCAAAAATGAGGTATACCTTTACTTTTGATACTATTGGCAAACTATTTTATTATTATTATTATTATTATTATTATTATTATTATTACCCCTATCGCTTTTGGTGCTCAAATGGTCAATGCGATATTGCCGGTGTACACCAGAAATTTCCAGTCCACACTGTGCGGACTGTGGGGGCGTGAAAAATCAGCGGATGGTCTCTAAATTTTCCGGGCCCCCTCCTCTTCGTGTGGACACCACATGTTCATCGATCAGTCCTTCAGATGACCCACACTGCTATTTTTTCCTCTGTGTCCATTTTAGGGCCTTATATTGCAGTTCAAGCATAATTCCACAGGGTGGCAGGCTATTAACCAAAACTCTACATGTGTACATGGTGTACATGTCCCATACTTTTACATGAACATGTCTAGGTCATATTACAGGACATATTACAGGCTTACTATAGCCACGGCTGGTTCCCAAAATCTGGTTCGGGGACGTCTGGGAGTCCAACCATGTACACGGGCCATAGTTTGTATGCATGACCAGTAGTTTTACATAAAAAGTTTCTAGATTACATTACACCACAGCCTAGTACAGCCACGGCAGGTTCCCAAAGTGCGGTTTGGGGACCTCTGGGAGTCCAACTATGTACATAGGCCATAGTTTGTGTGCACAACCAATACTTTTCCACAAACATTTCAAGGCTATAGTATAGTACAATCCAGCCATGTCTGGTTCCCAAAGTGTGGTTCAGGGACCACTGGGAGTCCAACTATGTACACATGCAATAGTATGTGTGCACAACCAAAATTTTTATTACAGTACAGCTATGGCTAGTTCCAAAATTGTGGTTTGCTGACCTCTGTGGGTCCGACTATGTACAAAGGCCATAGTTTTGTGTGCACAACCAATACTTTTACACAAACGTTTATAGGCTATAGTACAATCCCAATTCCCAAAGTGTGGTTCAGGGACCTGTGGGAGTACAACTATGTACATAGGCCAGAGTTTGTGTGCACGACCAAAAGTTTTACATGAACACTATGTTATATTACAGGACAGCCTACTACAGCCACAGCTGGTTCCCATGTACAACCCCAATTCTGTTGGAGTTGGGAAGATGTTCATTCATCCATCTTCTTCCGCTTATCTGAATAATTAAACTGAATGTTCAACTTTATTGTTTGTATGCAAATATTTGCTCATTTTGATTTTTATGGCTGCAACACCTTTAAAATATAATCAAATATTCAGACAATCCGAAGAACCTATACGTGATTGGCTGAAAACCTATTGAATGTTTTTGACCTTTGATCCCTCAGATGTCTTCTGCATTGAAACCAACATCACCGTGTGAGGGATATAACTGCAATTGACTCAGGCACATCATACTGACTGACTGACTGACTGACTGACTGACTGACTGACTGACTGACTGACTGACTATTGTAACATACTCCTCCCTGACGATGTCACTGGGACAATTTACTTATTTTTGTACCACATTTCTTCTATTAGACCACTTAGCCTAAACCTGTGCGAGGAGACTGGCACATATGGACCCAGAGGATGAGAAATTGGAATCACATACGTGCAAGTGTTATAAAGGGGCCTCTACTACTCTATTCTCCCATTGGACAGGACTAGGCTAGACTTTGGCACACTAGGCTGCACTGCCCTAGACTCAAATGGGCTCTAACAGGCTGTAGGGGGTGTCATGCTGTACTAGGCTTCATTAGGCTGTAGAAGGCAATACTGTACCATGGTCAACACATGCCATGTAAAACTATTGAATGTGCACACAGACGACTGCCCGTGTCCACGGTGGTTATTATCAATGGTGTGACATAATATAGACTAGTACTTCCCTCTACTACTCTATTCTCCCATTGGAGAGGACTAGGCTAGACTTTGGCATACTAGGCCGTACTCAAATGGGCTCTAATAGGCTGTAGGGGTGTGTGTTAGGCTGTAATAGGCTTCATTAGGCTGTACGAGATAATACTGCACTATGGTCAACACATGTCCAAGAAAAAGTATTGAATGTGCACACAAACGACTGCCCGTGTACACGGTGGTTATTCACAATGGTGTGATATAATATAGACTAATACTTTCCTCTACTACTCTATTCTCCCATTGGAGAGGACTAGGCTAGACTTTGGCATACTAGGCTGTACTGCACAAGACTCAAATGGGCTCTAATTGGCTGTAGGGGTGTGTGTTAGGCTGTAGCTTCATTAGGCTGTACGAGGTGATACTGCACTATGGTCAACACATGTCCAAGTAAAAGTATTGAATGTGCACACAAATGAATGCCCGTGTACACGGTGGTTATTCACAATGGTGTGACATAATATAGACTAGTACTTCCCTCTACTACTCTATTCTCCCATTGTAGAGGACTAGGCTAGACTTTGGCATACTAGGCCGTACTGCACTAGACTCAAATGGGCTCTAACAGGCTGTAGGGGGGTTTGTTAGGCTGTATTAGGCTTCATTAGGCTGTACGAGGTGATACTGCACTATGGTCAACACATGTCCAAGTAAAAGTATTGAATGTGCACACAAACGACTGCCCGTGTACACGGTGGTTATTCACAATGGTGTGATATAATATAGACTAGTACTTTCCTCTACTACTCTATTCTCCCATTGGAGAGGACTAGGCTAGACTTTGGCATACTAGGCCGTACTGCACTAGACTCAAATGGGCTCTAACAGGCTGTAGGGGGGTTTGTTAGGCTGTATTAGGCTTCATTAGGCTGTACGAGGTGATACTGCACTATGGTCAACACATGTCCAAGTAAAAGTATTGAATGTGCACACAAACGACTGCCCGTGTACACGGTGGTTATTCACAATGGTGTGATATAATATAGACTAGTACTTTCCTCTACTACTCTATTCTCCCATTGGAGAGGACTAGGCTAGACTTTGGCATACTAGGCCGTACTGCACTAGACTCAAATGGGCTCTAACAGGCTGTAGGGGGGTTTGTTAGGCTGTATTAGGCTTCATTAGGCTGTACGAGGTGATACTGCACTATGGTCAACACATGTCCAAGTAAAGTATTGAAAGTGCACACAAACGACTGCCCGTGTACACGGTGGTTATTCACAATGGTGTGACATAATATAGACTAGTACTTTCCTCTACTACTCTATTCTCCCATTGGAGAGGACTAGGCTAGACTTTGGCATACTAGAATGTACTGCAGTAGACTCAAATGGGCTCTAACAGGGTGTAGGGGGGTTTGTTAGGCTGTACTAGGCTTCATTAGGCTGTACGAGGTGATACTGCACTATGGTCAACACATGTCCAAGTAAAAGTATTGAAAGTGCACACAAACGACTGCCCGTGTACACGGTGGTTACTCCCAATGGTGTGACATAATATAGACTAGTACTCCCCTCTACTACTCTATTCTCCCATTCGACAGGACTAGGCTAGACTTTGGCATACTAGGCTGTACTGCACTAGACTCAAATGGGCTCTAACAGGGTGTAGGGGGGTTTGTTAGGCTGTATTAGGCTTCATTAGGCTGTACGAGGTGATACTGCACTATGGTCAACACATGTCCAAGTGAAAGTATTGAATGTGCACACAAACGACTCAAATGGACTCAAATGGACTCCAATTGGCTGTAGGGGTGTGTGTTAGGCTGTAATAGGCTTCATTAGGCTGTACGAGGTGATACTGCACTATGGTCAACACATGTCCAAGTAAAAGTATTGAATGTGCACACAAATGACTGCCCGTGTACACGGTGGTTATTCACAATGGTGTGATATAATATAGACTAGTACTTTCCTCTACTACTTTATTCTCCCATTGGAGAGGACTAGGCTAGACTTTGGCATACTAGGCCGTACTGCACTAGACTCAAATGGGCTCTAACAGGCTGTAGGGGGGTTTGTTAGGCTGTATTAGGCTTCATTAGGCTGTACAAGGTGATACTGCACTATGGTCAACACATGTCCAAGTAAAAGTATTGAAAGTGCACACAAACGACTGCCCGTGTACACGGTGGTTACTCCCAATGGTGTGACATAATATAGACTAGTACTCCCCTCTACTACTCTATTCTCCCATTGGACAGGACTAGGCTAGGCTTTGGCATACTAGGCTGTACTGCACTAGAGTCAAATGGGCTCTAACAGGGTGTAGGGGGTTTGTTAGGCTGTACTAGGCTTCATTAGGCTGTACGAGGTGATACTGCACTATGGTCAACACATGTCCAAGTAAAAGTATTGAAAGTGCACACAAACGACTGCCCGTGTACACGGTGGTTATTCACAATGGTGTGACATAATATAGACTAGTACTTCCCTCTACTACTCTATTCTCCCATTGGACAGGACTAGGCTAGACTTTGGCATACTAGAATGTACTGCACTAGACTCAAATGGGCTCTAACAGGGTGTAGGGGGGTTTGTTAGGCTGTATTAGGCTTCATTAGGCTGTACGAGGTGATACTGCACTATGGTCAACACATGTCCAAGTAAAGTATTGAATGTGCACACAAACGACTGCCCGTGTACACGGTGGTTATTCACAATGGTGTGACATAATATAGACTAGTACTTCCCTCTACTACTCTATTCTCCCATTGGAGAGGACTAGGCTAGACTTTGGCATACTAGGCCGTACTCAAATGGGCTCTAATAGGCTGTAGGTGTGTGTGTTAGGCTGTAATAGGCTTCATTAGGCTGTACGAGGTGATACTGCACAATGGTCAACACATGTCCAAGTAAAAGTATTGAATGTGCACACAAACGACTGCCCGTGTACACGGTGGTTATTCACAATGGTGTGACATAATATAGACTAGTACTTCCCTCTACTACTCTATTCTCCCATTGTAGAGGACTAGGCTAGACTTTGGCATACTAGGCCGCACTCAAATGGGCTCTAATAGGCTGTAGGGGGGTTTGTTAGGCTGTACTAGGCTTCATTAGGCTGTACAAGGCAATACTGTACTATCGTCAACCCATGTTCATGTAAAACTCTTGATTGTGCACACAAACTATTGCACATGTACACAGTGGTTAGTCCCAACTGTGTGAGGATCTACAGAGCCTAGTACAGGCTGATAGAGCCTATTTGAGTTTAGTACACACTAGTCTTGTCTAGTCCAGCCTGATCCACCATAATACAGTACGGTAGTACTCCCCTCCACTACTCTGTTCTCCCATTGGGCTCGACTAGGTTAGACCTGGGCATACAAGGCTCTACTGTACTACATATGTTCATGTACAGTAAGTGCATACAAACTATTGCCCATGAGTGGTTAGTCTGTTTGAATTCATACAGCCAAGTACACCCAAGTCTAGTCTAGTCCAGTCTGATCCATTGTAAGTAGTAGTAACTGCATACATTAATATGCTTTTCACATAATCGACATTTCTTGTCATGTTTTCTTAGTGGTCTCAAAATATTCTAATTAATTGAGATGTGGGGGTTTTCATGATCTGGACACCATAATCAAGATTAATACATTTTTTAAATATTTCACTTAATGCACAAGGGATTGAGAATATATTCAATTTTGGCTTTCTATTATACTACGGAAGAAAACGTTTACAAATGTTTCTAACTGTGTATCTCCAGTCCACACTGTTGCACTGCTATCTTAAAACTGTGTATGTAGGGGCTTCACACTTTCAGAACTGCCACACCAGTTGACTGAGAACTGACTAACAGCAGGTGCCGTCCATTGCACTTAACGAGGGTTCAATCCAGAATGTGCTGTGGGATGAGAGGGGGGGGGGGGGGGGGCTCGTTCTGTTGCATTCTGTTGCATTTCTATTTGTAAGTGAATCCAAACCAAACGGTTAATCTAAATGGTGTTTAGATTAACATGTATTGAAATGGTTGTTTATTCATGCTTCATGCAGATCTTGTAGATCTGCTGATTTCAGATTAATTACTTCATTATCTCTGTATTGGTAGGATCCTCACCTATAGCACATTGTAAAACCAGAGAGACAAGGTTCATAAAGTGTGATTCAGGGACCTCTGGGGGTCCAACTATGTAGACAGGCCATAGTTTGTGTGCATGACCAATAGTTTCATGTGACCATTTCTAAGCTATAGGACAGCTCAGCCATGGCTAGTTTGGTTTGGGGACATCTGGCTTCCAACTACCATTTGTTCATAGGCCATAGTTTGTGTGGACAACCGATACCTTTACATAGACATGAACATTTCTAGGTTATATTACAGGACAGCCTAGTACAGCCACGGCTGGTTCCCAAAGTTTGGTTCGGGGACCTCTGGGAGTCCAACTATGTACAGAGGCCATAGTTTGTGTACACAGCAAATACTTTTACACAAACATTTCAAGGCTAAAATATAATCCAGCCATGGGTAGTTCCCAAAGTGTGATTCAGGGACCTCTGGGAAACCAAGTATGTACACAGGCCATAGTTTATGTGCACGATCAATACTTTTACACATACATTTCTAGGCTATAGTACAATCCAGCCATGACTAGTTCCCAAAGTGTAGTTGGAGGACCTCTGCCATCCAACTATGTACACAAACTAGAGTTTGTGTGTACGACCAATACTTTTACAAGAACATTTCTAGGTTAAATAATAAAGGAAGTCTAGTACAGCCATGGCTGGTTCACAAAGTATGGTCCGGGGACCTCTTAGAGTCCAGCTATGTACACAGGCCAGAGTTTATGTGCAAAAACAATAGTTTTACATGGACATTTCTAGATTATATTACAGGACAGCCTACTACGGCCACAGCTGGTTCCCAAAATGTGGTTCGAGGAGCTCTGGGAGTCCTACCATGTATACGGGCCATAGTTTGTGTGCACTACCAATAGTTTTATATATTTCTAGGTTATATTACAGGACTGCATAGTAAGTAGTAAAAGTGTGGTTTGGGGAACTCTGGGAATACAACTATGAACATAGGCCATAGTTTGTGCGCAAAAATAATACTTTTACAAGAACATTCCTAGGCTTTAGCAAAATCCAGCCATGGTTGGTTCCCAAAGTGTGGTTTTGAGATGTATTGTACACAAACCATAGTTTGTGTGCAATACCAATACTTTTACATGAACATGTATAGGCTATATTACAGTCCAGCCTAGTACAGCCATGGTTGGTTCCCAAAGCTTGGTTCAGGGACCTCTGGGAGTCCAATTATGTATGCAGGTCATAGTTTGCATGCACGACCTATAGTTTTAAATGGACATTCTACATTGTATTACAGGACAGCTTAGTAGTGCCACAGCTGGTTCCTAAAGTGTGGTTTTGGTACCTCTGGTACTCTATGTACATGGGCCATAGTTTGTGTGCACGACCAATAGTTTTACATGAACATTTCTTGGTTATATTAAAGGACAGACTAGTACTAGGACATGGCTGGTTCCCACTGTGGGGTTTGAGGACCTCTGGCGGCCCCACTATGCACATGATCCATTGTTTTTGTGCAAGACCAATAGTTGTATATGAACATTTCTAGGCTATAGTACAGTCCAGCCTAGTAGAGCCATGGCTGTTTCCCAAAGTGTGGTTTGGGAAATCTGTGGGGGCAACTCTGTACAATAGTTTTACATGAACATCTCTAGGTACAGTACATCCATGGCAGGCTCCTAAAGTGGGGTTTGGGACTATAGTAAGGACACATTCATGTAAAACTATTGGCCGTGTAGATGTCATGTATAAACTATTAGCATTTGCAAGGATCTACAATGCTGGCAGGACCCTGGAGCTAGCCTAGCTAATAATGCAAACTGAATCAGCTGTTGGTGAATGCTTGAATGCTTACTGTATCCAGATTGGCCACCCCAGTTCTAAAGTAGGGACATTTTAGAAAACTGGAGTGGCCAATCAAGACACAGCATGCAAATTGTGTTAAGGAGCCATTGTTGGAAATCCGTTCCCTAGGAAACAACAGGGACACTCGGCTATTCTACACTCATATGACATGCCAATGTCCAGCGACTAGTATGGCTGCACTAGGCTGGACTGAACTATAGCCTATGCATGTTCATGTAAAAGTATTGTTCGTGACACAAACTATGGTTGTGTACATAGTTGCTTGTATATAGTGTACATAGGATGCCAGAGGTTTTCAAACTACTTTTTTGGAACCAGCCATGGCTGGATTGTTATATAGCCTTGAAATGTCTGTGTAAAACTATTGGCCGTGCACACAGACTATGGCCTGTGTACATAGTTGGACTCCCAGTCTAGTCATGGCTGGATTGTACTATACCCTTGAAATGTTTATGTAAAGGTATGGGTCGTGTCTCGTGCACACAAACTGTAGTCCGGGGACCTCTGGGAATCCAACCATGTGGTTGGATTCCCAGAGGTCCCCGGACTACATTTTGGGGAAACAGCCTTGTCTGTGTAAAATTATTGGTCGTGCATGGAAACTATGGCCTATGTATATAGTTGGAATCCCGGAGGTCCCTGAACCACACTTTGGAAACCAGCCATGGCTGGATTGTATTATAGCCTTGAAATGTTGTGTATAAATATTGGCTGTGTACACAAACTATGACCTGTGTACATAGTTGGACTCCCAGAGGTCCCTGAACCACACTTTACGCACCAGCCATGGCTGTACTAGGCTGCCTTGTCATATAACCTAGAAATGTTCATATGTAACTATGTACATAGTTGGAACGCCAGAGGTCCACAAACAATACTTTGGGAAACAGCTATGGCTTGATTTTACTATAGCCTAGAAATGTATGTGTAAAGGTATTGGCCGTGCACACAAACTATGGCCTATGTACATAGTTGGATTCTCAGAGGTCAACACACCACACTTATGAACTAGCCATGGCTGGATTGTACTATAGCATTGAAATGTTTGTGTAAATGTATTGGCTGTGCACACAAACTATGGCCTTTGTACATAGTTGGACTCCCAGAGGTCTCCGAACCAAACTTTGGGAACCAGCCGTGGCTGTACGAGGCTGTCCTGCAATATAACCTTGAAATGTTCTTGTAAAACTATTGTTTGTGCACACAAACTCTGGCCCATGTACATAGTTGGTCTCCCAGAGGTCCCGAACCACACTTTGGGAACCAGCCTTGGCTGGATTGTACTATAGTCTAGAAATGTTTGTGTAAAATTATTGGTCATGCACACAAACTATGGCCACTGTACATACAGTAGTTGGACCCACAGGGGCCCCCGAACCACACTTTGAGAACCAACCATGGCTGGACTGTACTAAAGTATTGGGCGTGCACACAAATAATGGCCCGTGTACACCATAGATCTCTGCTGCCCCCCATTGATAAAACAGTGTCAACACAGCCGTGTTCACGAAAGGCACTAATTTGTGATCATTAGCCCTATTTTGGTATGGCAAAAGTACAATGTGTGTGCACCGGCTTACTTGCGTACACAAAGCCTGTCAATTTGAATTGAAAATGCCTGCCGTGAACGCAAAAAACTATTGTTATTATTATTATTATTATTGTTTTATTATACATATATATTTTTACAGACTGAATGTAAAGCTGTATCTTACAAATATATTTCATTTTAAAATAAGTACAAGTAGAGAAAGTAAAAAAAATGCCCCCCCCCCCCCCCCCCCCCCCCCCCCCCCCCCCCCCCCCCCAGAAACTTACAGAGAAGGCTCACAGTCTGATGACCCCATACAAACACCCAAAAATGAAGGAATGTTGTCACTAGAAAAGGATCTCAAACATTTCATTACAACAGCAAATGCTCTACCTTCATGGTCAGAATGATGGTCAGAATGATTTCTGAACACTGGCCAGATTGCCGTCCTTAGTGCTGATCAAGCATTATATTCTATAGCCAAGCAGCTCCAATGGCAATACCCCATGACACTTGGTGAGGATGAATTGAAAGTACTATTATAAAAATAAAAATATCAAGGGAAATTAAAATCAACGACAATACGCATGATGGACTTGTATCCATTTGATTCTGATACCTGGCTTTTTTTCCTTCTTATATGTATTTGATTCTGATACCCAGCTTTTTTCCTTCTTATAGGCATCTATAAGAAGGCCTATATTTGTACTTTTCAAACCGATCATAATTCATAACTCACATTTTGTGAATTCTAATCAGTTCATGTGTTGAAGCAAATTCCTCATTTAACCAGTGCTGTTGTAGGTGCTCATGGTATTTTTCACCTTTTTTCAATTCAATTATACACACACAAAGGCACTGGGGACAGGGGGATTTTTCAAAAAAGATATACTGTATGAAGACAAATTTAAACTAAATTTAGTTTACAAGACAATTAATCTCTCTGCTTTATGCCATGAGGATATTACAATTATTCCAATAAGAGTTCCTACAGCATCTAAAGTCATGGAGTGATGCGTTGCTCATTTCGTTTGGAGTGTGGGACTTATCACTTTTTTAACAGAATTAATTTTAAAAGCTACACGTGGATATCACAACGTCACGTAGGTGATTAATCAATATGCAGATGGAGAAAGCTTTACAACAAGAACAGATTTGAGACATCCATCCATCTCTCTTTCACTTCACCGCTGCCTGTGTCGGCTCAAGTTATAACTGCATGTGTGTGCGCAAGAGAGAGAGAGAGGAGAGTGGAGAGCAAGAGAGGGTGGGGAGAGAGAGCGTGGTAAACCACTGGTATAAAGTCAAAGTCGTCTCTTTTTTCCTCGCTCTGCTACCGGTATATTGCTGTGGCTGCGTGCCTCCTATGTTGTGCGTGGTGAAATTACCACTGTTAGGGACGCGCGCAACACATTTTTCTTTATTGATATCTGCCGACAGCATATCGATTATTTATCGCAGAGGAGGTAGAAGAAACACATTGGTGGAGAGATTTCTTGGTAACTATTTAGTTCCCAGATTCGCAAAATATCTGATGAAATGAACATACTACAATATTTCCATACCATGTCAATTAGCAAGAAGAAAAAAAAGGCAGGATGCAGCACTTTGTTTCCTTCTTCTTTGAAATCATTTCATTTTCCCAAAACATTGTGGGTTGTCATGATTTGTCACAACTCGAGTTGGCTTTGTGTGTGGTGTAATCGTCTTAATATTAAATCATTTTGAAAAACCTATAAGGAAAATGAATGGGGAATCCATTTCTGGATAAAGCAAAGCAGTTGTCTACATCCGGTACTGCGCTGGTGTAACGCCCGGGATTCGAACCCGGGTCTCCCGTGTGAAAGTCCAACATCTTAACCACTAGACCAAGAGGACATCCCCCTGGTCCGGGGGCAGATATTGGTTTTTCCAGGCCATCACGACAGAGGCTGTAGCCACCTGCTACACTGGTGCTGGAATAAAGTAAATACAGTGAAATAAAGGAAAAAGAAATCAATTTCTTGAGCAAAAGCGACGTCATGAGTTGGGCAGGCCTTCTCAGCTCTATAGCCTTCTTAGTAAACCACACAATACACACACCCAACTCAAGATACCAACTCAAACTGAATTTTTACAACGGTATTTATTTATACTACCATCATTGGCACCAAACCCTCATTGTTTCATCTGAAACAATACCTTCTACTTTGCCAAAGTCATTGAATATAAGACATTGTGGCAGCTCTACAGAACAGAACATATAAGGAAAAGAACATGAAACTTACTGAGGTGTGGGTGGTCTTCAGCTTCCTGTTTAATGGAAACATCTTCAGCTTCCTGTTTAATGGAAACGTCTTCAGCTTCCTGTTTAATAGAAACGTCTTCAGCTTCCTGTTTAATAGAACCCTCCTGGGCTGATTCTGCAGAATGAATCTTCATCTGGGATTGATGCATCATGGGTATTGTAGTTCTTATGAGTCGGGAGAGTTCATCTTCACCTGCAGTCTGGTCTGAAATCAAGTGAATAAGGACTTCAAAATTTGCTCTACAGGGCCACTGCATTTCTGCTTTCACTCCAGAGGGCCACATTTCATATTACTGTCACACAGTGTTGTACTGAGACTTTTAGAAGTGGGGGATAACCCATACACACACGCACACACAAATGCAGTACACACAGTACATGCAGGAACGCCATTATAACATACAGACATACAGATGTGTAGGCCAAAAATATTAAAAAAAATAAATCGATGTGAGAAAAGTGGGGGACAGCACTGCATCCCTGCTGTTGTAGCAAAAATAACCGATC
Organism: Benthosema pterotum; assembly: GCA_039105355.1. Taxonomy (NCBI): domain Eukaryota; kingdom Metazoa; phylum Chordata; class Actinopteri; order Myctophiformes; family Myctophidae; genus Benthosema; species Benthosema pterotum. The sequence continues at coordinate 52,359,788 of CM076967.1, forward strand.
TAGAAGCTCAAATTGTGTCAGTGTAGAGTTTTGAGGTTGTATATGAGCCATTTTTTGCCGTTTGAATTGAATCCTTAGCCGCAGTTTGCAGCACTAGATTTGTCTTTAGGATGAGATGAGTCTAGAGTTGCAATACCATTTGGTTGACTCCCTCTGAGAAAAAAGAAAATATATACATATAGTAATGGAAAAGTTACTTTTCACAATAACACAACACTTTTTGCTCTCGGTTATTTGTAAAGTTTTTATGTTCCCAATTCCAAAGGCATCTCTCTCTCTCGGCACTGATCCATTAATTAATAATTACCACAATAACAGGAGTCAAGACTTGTGAATCATTGTCAAGATACTGTCGTGTTTATTGTAGACACACAACAAACAGCTTATTTTCAGTTTTTTTTTTTTTTTTTTTTTTTCTGGGGACCCCCGAAATCATTTTGGACCACCAAGGGGTCACAACCAACAGGTTGAGAACGCCTGCCTTAAACAATATTGCTTTACAAAAAAAAAAAAAAAAAAAAAAAAAACATGACATTGCAGTCGATATAAGACGATCACTTCACACAGGTGGAAGTAGTTAATTAGCAAGGTAGTTAATTAGCAATAAAATAAAAATAGTTTTCCCCTTGCTACATTACAGTATAAGAGTAATGTATTCTCTAAGTCTCTGTGCCAAAAATACTCCAGTTAAAAAAATCCCTATGTAGAGCTGTGATAGCCTACTTTAGAAACCTACTTACAGATCGCTCCCAACACAGCAGTCAGTAATGTAGCATTAGCGTGGCTGTAGAACACATGGGCTCATGTGGCCCCTGGGCCTGGGCCCAACGTACCCGTTGGATAATCGTTCCCTGATTGTCCTCCTCTCTGCTACATATACTGGACAGTCCATAAGCACATGCTTTGTTACTTCCACTCCACATGTACAGTCCTGTAGCGTGCTTTCCAATGTGAGTCAGCCCACTTGCAAACCCACAGTGTTCCAGCCTCAGTCTTAGCCCTGGAGTCTGGAGTGTGCCAGAGCCTTTTGTCCAGCCTAATACAATCCAATGGGCTCAATTGGCATGAGAAAACATACATTTATATTGGCTTGATTTGCCAATATAAATGTATGTTTTCTCATGCCATTTCTCTGGCAAAGAAATACTACAATACAACGGCACAGTAATACAAATACAATCAATAGGCTACATGCAATAAACCATCAATACATCATTGCCAAAGCAACAACACTATGACCTAGTTTACATGCACGAAATTAACTGGGAATGAAGATGTCTATTCCAGTCATTAGAATAGAATTAGCCATGTAAACACTTTGTTCAGAATAGAATATCCCATTCAGAATGAATTTTCATTTGGGTCAGGAGAGCTGGTATAAAATGTTCTTCTGGTTTCCAATATCATTTGAAAGTTCAGAAACTTTGCACAAAATGCCCAATTTTTACAGGTTCCATCCTCTGCACTTGTACTTCTCTGCGAATAAGTGATTTAAAAAAAAGGTTTCTCTCTAGTGTGGACACTCTGGTGTCTCTTCAAAGTACGTGAATGACGAAAACCCTTGTCACAATGTTTACATTGGAAAGGTTTCCCTACTGTGTGGACACGAAGGTGTGTCTTCAAATCAATTGACCTGCTGAAACTCTTGTCACTCTGTTTACATTGGAAAGGTTTCTCTCCTGTGTGGACTTCAAACTACTCAACCGACTGAAACTCTTTGCTACAGTGTTTACATTGGAAAGGTTTTTCTCCTGTGTGGACACGACGTTGTGCCTTCAAATTACTGGAATGACTGAAACTCTGGTCACAATGTTTGCAATGGAAAGGTTTCCCTGCAGTATGGACACGAAGGTGTGTCTTCAAATTACTTGATTTATTGAACCTCTTCACAAAGTTTGCAGTGGAACGGTTTCTCTCCCGTGTGGACACGAAGGTGTATCTTCAAAGAACTTGACTGAGTGAAACTCTGGTCACAATATTTACATTGGAAAGGTTTCTCTCCTGTGTGGACAAGAAGATGGCTCTTCAAAGTACTTAACTGACGGAAACTTTGGTCACAATGTTTACATTGGAAAGGTTTCTCTGCAGTATGGACAATCTGGTGTCTCTTCAAATTACTGGACTGACCGAAACTCTGGTCACAATGTTTACATTGGAAAGGTTTCTCTAAAGTATGGACACTCTGGTGTCTCTTCAAATTACGTGAATTACTGAAAGTCTTGTCACAATGTTTACATTGGAAAGGTTTCTCTCCTGTGTGGACACGAAGGTGCGTCTTCAAATTACTTGACTGACTGAAACTCTGGTCACAATATTTACATTGGAAAGGTTTCTTTCCTGTGTGGACAAGAAGATGTCTCTTCAAAGTACTTAACTGACGGAAACTCTGGTCACAGTTTTTACATTGAAACGGTTTCTCTCCTGTGTGGACACGAAGGTGGTCCTTCAAATTACATAATTTTCTGAAACTTTTGTCACAATTTTTACATTGGAAAGGTTTGGAAACTGCCTCATTGTCTTCACTTGTCTCTTCCCAATCATCACGGTCTTCAGTGACTTCAGTGTCAGTTTCAAGTTCAACTTCAACTTCAAAGCAGTGGGCTGATACATCTTCATGACTTTCCTCTTCGCTTTTCACTGCTAGTAATGTCAACGTTGACCCATCATGTTCCTCTGGTTTTTGAAGTAGCACCTCCTGTTCCTGTTTAAGCTCCTCTTGTTCTGCTTTAATATGTGGAGGCCCTGGTTCCTCCTTTAGCAGACTGTAGCTCCTCTCCTGTTCAGGTGAAACTTCATCTTTACACACTACCATGTGCAGAATGTCTAGGAGAAGAAAAAACGACATGACGGTCAACACTGGATTCCTAAAATGTAAATCCACTCTTTTTCCATGTTTCATGTTCAAAATGAGCCATTACCTACCAAGATAAGATTGACTAAACCCTAAAATGAATAATGGTGTGGTCTTTGCACAACACAACTTTACTTCATCTTGCCTCTATTGTAGGTCATTTTGTAATGTGAATGAACTCTAAGACCATATAGATCTAGACGGGTATATGCTGATGGAAGATGTTGAAAGCCTGTGGGTTTCTTTTTTGATTCATGAACTGCTGTAATCTAATGACATTGCACAAATACATCATTGGCAATTGGCCAAACAATGAAGGCATGAACAAAAATTGAGCTATCCAGCACACACACAAAAACAGCAAAACATTCACTGTTTTTTTAGTTGTTCACGCACTTTCGTCTAAAAGCGCCAATTTTTGCACAGGTGTAGCTCAGGGCGTACTTAAATGATTTGGCTAGACCTTTGGAATCACCACAGCGGCCAATCCAAAATGGCCACCACTAGTAATGGCTTTTCCCTCTAACATTTGAACCAGATGAGCTACAAATCCAAACTTGGTGTCTAATTCATGTTTTTTGACAATTAGAAGTATAATGGAAAAAAATGATTGGGTGTGCCAGGACACCCAATTAGCATATTTTCAAGATGGCGGCCATGCAAAAATGAGGTATACCTTTGCTTTTGATACTATTGGCAAACTATTTTATATTTTTTTTATTATTATACATATATATTTTTACAGAATGAATGTAAAGCTGCATCTTACAAATATATTTCATTTTAAAATAAGTACAAGTAGAGAAAGTAAAAAAATGCCCCCTACAGAGAAACAGAAAGCTACGGAGAAACAGAAACTTACAGAGAAGGCTCACAGACTATTATCCACACAGTGGGATAATAGTTTGGTCCCTCACCAGGCTACTGTTGTGTGTCCTGACTTCTCCTGATATGATGATCATACAGAAGAGCTTAGCTTTGTAGAGCCATTCTACTGTCTAATTCAACCTTAAATTCATGTAATACAATTTTTCAATGCACCTATTTGAGACCATTAAACAATACGGACACCACAACATCTGATAGTAATAGTACCCGCAGCAGCATCAACTGGGCCTTATGTTGCCTCTGCCAATTCAGTCTGATGACCCCATACAAACACCCAAAAATTAAGGAATGTTGTCGCTAGAAAAGGATCTCAAAGATTTCATTACAACAGTGAATGCTCTACCTTCATCCATAAATTGATCCACAATTGATCAATTGAATGATGGTCCAGGTAAAAAGCTTCGATCAAGTCATCCCCAAAGCAGTGGTATTCATTGTGTGATATGTGAAGGGGATGTTATGAAAGATCTGCACAAGGCATAAACAAATAATATTGATTCCAAAATGAAAAGCTGGGCAGAATATGGTAAAAATTTTAAACCTCTTGGTAGATTAATTGCAGTACTAAAGCATCCGATGTGCACGCAGCTTTGATGTGTGCTAACATACCATAATACTATGCTTCAAATAATAAGCAGCACAAGTTGCATTACTCCATGGCAATGGCTGCCAGAAAAATGAAATTAATGGAGCTCATTTACAAGAATTGTAAGTCACAGAGGTGAAGCTGGCACTGACACGTGCAGTGTGTAAACGACACAATGAAGACTGGCATTGCACTTCCTACTAATCTTCGTCAGCATGTATTCACCACCTATGACGTTGATGATCTGGATGGGCAGAACAAAGGCAATTACTCACAGGACGAGTTCCATGGAACCGGACTCAGTGCTACTAATGATCTCTCTCATGACAATCTGGAGGCGCTGCGTGAGGTAGCTGCCTGTTGCAGCAGCTCAGTGGTTTAAGGTTTTAGCCTGTTTTTAACGTGTTTTAGCGTGTTTTAAGCAGTTTTGTGTTTCGTTTTTAGTCTGTGTTATAGCAGTATAGGGTCGTTGTGCGTCGTGTTTTGTTTTTGTTTTGTTTGTTTGTTTGATGGTCGCAATCACACACGATGTGCAAGCCAAGGACTGTTTACACAACAAGCCAGCTGTTGGCCCTAAAAAAAACCCACCTTAAGTAGCATCATGAACTGGATTTGCCGTCCGAACTCAGTCGGAGATTCCGAGGCTGCAGGGCGGGTGTGAGACGGCGTGTAAACAGGCAGAAGTTCCGACCATGTCTGCCGTCCATTGTCATGGGCAATGTGAGGTCGCTCAAAGCGCCTCACAGAATGGATGAGTTTGCGGAGCTGGTTAAATCCCAGTGGGAATATCGGGAGTGCAGCCTGATGATCTTCACCGAGACTTGGCTACACAAGGATGTACCGGATTCCGTGGTGCCGGTAAATGGATTCCTGACGGTGCGCTCGGATCGGGACACTAAACTTTGGCGTAAAAGTGTAGGCGGTGGACTTGCGGTGATGATCAAGTGGTGTAGTCCTGGACACATCACGGTGAAGGAGCGGATCTGGCAGCCAGACATCGAGCTGATGGTCGTTAGTATGTGTCCCTACTACCTGCCCAGAGAGTACTCACATGTCCTCGTGGTGGTTGTTTACATTCCGCCGTCAGCGAATGCGGAAGCAGCATGTGACGTCATCCACAGCGTAATCGCGGGGCTGCAGACTAAACATCCCAGCGCTTTCATGGCAGTGTCGGGTGACTTCAATCACGCCTCACTCTCTAAATCACTGCCCACTCTCCATCAGTTTGTTAGCCGTACTACGAGAGAGGACAGAACACTGGACTTACTATATGCAAATGTAAAGAATGCATATAATTGTTCAGCTCTGCCAAAGCTGGGTGGATCAGACCACAACCTTGTCCACCTTAGATCTCAATACACTCAACAACTGCCAGTGACCACTATGACAGTGAGGAAGTGGTCACCAGAGGCCAATGAGGCGCTGAGGGGGTGTTTCGAGGCTACAGACTGGGGGGTTTTCGTTGAGGCTCACAGTGAGGAGGACATTGATGGTGTGACAGACTGCATTACAGACTATGTACAGTTTTGTGTGGACGCTGTTGTTCCCACCAAAACTGTGCGCTGCTTTTCAAATAATAAACCCTGGGTTACTGGGGACTTGAAGGATCTTCTTAACCAGAAAAAGAGAGCCTTCAAGGCTGGTGACAGGGTGGCCCTGAAAAGTGTGCAGGGAGAGCTGAAGAGGAGGATACGTGAGGCAAAGGACACCTATAGGAGGAAGGTAGAGGAGAGGTTGGCACAGAACAATGTGCGGGAGGTGTGGAAGGGTCTTAACATCATGTCCGGTCACAAGCAGCCCACCAGTCGCTCTGTAGAGGGCAACCTGGAGAGAGCCAATGAGTTCAACCTATTTTTCAACAGGTTTGATACTAATGGCCCCCAGGCTACCCCTCCCCAAAGCCCTCCAGCCCGTAGACCACCTCCCCCCTCTACCCCCTTATCCTCCCCCCTCCCCCCTCCACCACCAGCATCACCACACCATGCAGGTATAACTGTGTCATCTGAGCAGGTGAGGAAGGAGCTGCGGCGTCTTCACCAGGGCAAGTCGGCAGGACCTGATGGCATCAGCCCGAAGGTCCTTAAGCCCTGTGCAGACCAGCTGTCTGGGGTGTTGGAGCACCTCTTCAACCTCTCACTGAGACTGAGGAGGGTTCCCGAACGATGGAAGACCGAAAGGAGCGCACCCGAGCACTCTCAATGACTACCGGCCTGTGGTTTTAACATCTCACATCATGAAGACCTTTGAGAGACTTGTTCTGCAGCACCTGCGCCCCCTGGTGAGCGACTCCCTGGATCCTCTGCAGTTCGCCTATCGGGCCAAAGTTGGAGTAGAGGACGCCATCATCTACATGTTGCAGAGGTCCTACACCCACCTGGAGAGGAGGGGGAGCACTGTGAGGGTCATGTTTTTTGACTTTTCCAGTGCATTCAACACCATGCCCCCCCCGCTTGCTGAGAGGCTGGCAGTTATGCACGTATACTGCAACCTGGTGGCTTGGGTTACAGACTATCTGACCCTGAGGCCTCAGTACGTTCGTCTGCACAGTTGCCAGTCCGACGTGGTGTTGAGCAGCACAGGAGTACCCCAGGGAACAGTGTTGTCACCCTTCTTGTTTATTATCTTCTCCTCTGACTTCAACTACAGGACTGAATCATGCCATCTACAAAAATTCTCAGATGATTCCTCCATTGTGGGCTGTATCACTGAGGACGACGACACGGAGTACAGAGGTGTGGTGGAGGGCTTTGTCTGCTGGGCAGAGAAGAACCATCTTCTTCTGAACATTAAGAAGACTAAGGAACAGGTGATAGACACTAGACGAGCAAGAGGACGCCCCCTGTCCCCATCACCATACAGGGGGAACAGGTGGAAATTGTGGACTCTTACAAGTTCCTGGGTGTCCACCTCAACAAACATCTAGACTGGAGGGACAACACGGAGGCCGTCTACAAGAAGGGACAGAGTAGACTGTACCCCCTGAGGAGGCTCAAGTCCTTTAATGTCTGCAGTAGGCTGCTGAAAATGTTTTATCAGTCCGTTGTTGCCAGCATCCTGTGTTATGCGGTAGTATGCTGGGGTGGGGGTATCAAGGCCTGGGAGCTGAAAAAGCTAGACAAAATCACGAAGAAGGCCAGTTCTGTGGTGGGCAGCAGGATGGAGGGGCTGCAGTCATTTGCAGAGAGAAGAATCAGGGACAAATTGGTGTCTATGCTGTCCAACCCTTCCCATCCACTTTACAGTGAGCTACAGGACAGAGTGAGCACTTTTAGTGGCAGGCTCACCGCTCCAAGAGTGAACACTGAGCGGTACAGACTTTCTTTTCTGCCAACTGCTATCAGGCTGTATAATTTATAGGAGAATCTCCCCCAAGTTGGGTTTTGTGTCTATGGTCTATTGTCTTGTTGGGAGGATTGTGGATTGCGTATCAATTTCCCTGCGGGGATAATAAAGTACATCTCATCTCATCTTAAGCATCCTCCCATAAAAGTTGACAGTGAGGATTCATCCGTACCCAAACTTCCAGACTCTTATACAATTGTTAAGCCAGCAGAACTTCGATGGAGGAGATCTATTGGCACCCAGAAGTGGTACCGGTCCTGTCCGACCATCACATGATCTTGTACATGGATGAGCGTTGGTTACCACATGGAAAAAGAGTTCTCGATCAGAACACTCTTGGTAAAGATGATGTTACTACATGGTCAGGTTATAATTCACAGCTTATGAATGAAGACACACTGAAACCTCGTGCAGAGATTGTAATGTACCCCTTATTTCCAGATAAAGCAGCATCTGCTTCCATGATCAAGCATGCAATGGAGCTAGCACAGAAAGGCACATCATTTCTGAACACTGGCCAGATTGCCATCCTTAGTGTTGATCAAGCATTATATTCTATAGCCAAGCAGCTCCAATGGCAATACCCCATGACACTTGGTGAGGATGAATTGAAAGTACTCTATTATAAAAAATATATATATATATCAAGGCAAACAAAAATCAACAACAATTTGACACGGGTACGCATGATGGACAAATAGTTAAAATCCTTCTTCAACAACCTCTGATATTCTCATGTGAGATGTGCATTTCACTTCCTCATAGACACAGAGACTTCAATTTTCACGCCTCCAAATGAGAAAGTGCCGCCACTTCTCCGATAATTAAGGGTATTATCTGAACATTTGGGAACTATATCGTTACCAAGAAATCTCTTCACCAATGTGTTTCTAAAGTAGGGCTGGGACGATGTGAGTACGATGATACATATCATGATATTAGGCCCTTGATAACAAATATATCACGATATTTGATATACTGCGATATATCAATATATTGCATGAAATTCATCACCAGGATATCAAAAACTCCCGTTTATAGTGTTATTCAACACACACTGCAAAATTCGGTTATGCACCTTTGTACGACGACATGTGTATGTATTTTTTTTTTCTTAGGAGAGTAGAGGGTGTGCCCTTTCATATGGTATATGTTTTTTATATATTACTGTCAACATAATTATATAGGCCTGAAGAATTATTATTCCATAAATGATATGGTGCTGACGCAAGTCCAATTATTCAAATGGCAATTACAGACGAACAGAAGATGGGATGAATGTATTTTTTTCCCCTGAAAGTGGACAAATAGGGCTGTCATTCAGTGTATAGCATGTACAATATCTTAATTTGTTTCATCCATATATATATATATATATATATATATATATATATATATATATATATATATATATATATATATATATATATATATATATATATATACACTGTGTTCCAAATTATTATGCAAATGATACTTTTGTTTGATTTTCCATATTTCCATATTTGATGCAAATGATGATCAGCATAATTTTCAAGTCATTAGCTGTCAATTTTTATTTCAAATGTTATTGAACAAACCTCCTAATGAAAACAGAATTTAGAAAATAAATTAAAAACTTGGAACAGTGCGTTTCGCACTGTTCCAGATTATTATGCACATCATAGTTTCAAGACATTTTCTAGTTTGTAAAGAACTGAAAATAGTAATTTGTTGAATTCATAGCAATAATGAGGTCATGGAAAAAAAGCTATTTCAATCCATAACATCTTAACAGGTCAAGTTACATGTTAACATAGGACCCCTTGTTTGATAGCAGCTTGCGTCCATAAAACTTGTGAGTTTATGGAGAGTTTCTGCTTGAATGTCTTTGCAGGATGTCAGAACAGCCTCCCAGAGTTGCTGTTTGGATGTGAACTGCCTCCCACCCTCATACTGTACATGAAGACCATTTTTCAAAACAGTCTTGTTCACTGATGAGTGCCGTGCAACCCTGGATGGTCCAGATGGATGGAGTAGTGGATGGTTGGTGCATGGCCACCATGTCCCAACAAGGCTGCGACGTCAGCAAGGAGGTGGCGGAGTCATATTTTGGGCCGGAGTCCTAGGGAAAGACCTGGTCGGCCCCTTTAGATCTTTCGCTCGAGGATGCTCCAGACATTCTCAATAGGATTGAGGTCAGGGGGGGATGGGGGCCACACCATGATTTTTTTTCCCCTTTTATGCCCATAGCAGCCAATGAAGCCGAGGTATTCCTTGCAGCATGAGATGGTGCATTGTCGTGCTTGAAGATGATTTTTTTTTTTTTTTTTTCAGAAAGCATGATTCTTCCCTTTTGTACCGTGGAAGAAAGTGGTCAGTCAGAAACTCATCATACTTTGCAGAAGTCATTTTCACACCTTCAGGGACCCTAAAGGGGCCGACCAGATCTTTCCCCTAGGATTCCGGCCCAAAACATGACTCCGCCACCTCCTTGCTGACGTCGCAGCCTTGTTGGACGACACTCATCAGTGAACAATACTGTTCACTGATGAGTGAACAGTCAGCATGTACAGTATGAGGTTGGGAGGCAGTTGACATCCAAACAGCAACTCTGGGAGGCTGTTCTGACATCCTGCAAAGACATTCAAGCAGAAACTCTCAAACTCACAAGTTTTATGGACGCAAGCTGCTATCAAACAAGGGGTCCCATGTTAACATGTAACTGGACCTGTTAACATGTTTTGGATTGAAATAGCTTTTTTTCCAGTACATATGACCTCGTTATTGCTATGAATTCAACAAATTACTATTTTCAGTTCTTTACAAACTAGAAAATGTCTTGAAACTATGATGTGCATAATAATCTGGAACAGTGCGAAACGCACATTTCCAAGTTTTTAATTTGTTTTCTAAATTCTGTTTTCATTAGGAGGTTTGTTCAACATGATTTGCATAATAATTTGGAACACAGTGTATTTGTCAATGTCTCTTTACAAAGTATTTTTACAAGACTGCTCATGTCTCTATAGCATTCAAATGGCAATAAGTCCTGAATGATATTTCTTGTGAAAGCAGCGAGTGTGCTCTTTCAGACGGTATATGGCATGTATATGTCGCTATAGGACTTTGTTTTTTATTGGCCTTTGTTTTTATTAGTGACATCACTAGTGACATTACTCAACAAGCTTAGCACAGCTCAAACCCCCCTTTTTCTGGAATGCTTAGCAGTGATTAAAGTGTAGGTAACCTGCAAAAAACTCTCAAAACTGTTGACACATGTCCCTCAAAAATAGCCTAAGTATCCCAATGATATATTTAAAATGCCTGATGGGGCCGTACACATCTCACATTTGAGGTTTATAAAAATAAAATTACTACATCCGCCACTTTGGGAAATGTAGTTCTGAATCTGTTGATGTCGCGGGTGTGTGACGACAATAGGAGACAGCAGAGAGAAGTCTTTTCTTCTTGTTGCAATGCTAACTCCGATGGACACGCCCTGCTCCTCGTCAGCATGGTACTGTCACAGCAACGCAGGTCTGCTTATTGAGTATAGACAGAATCAGCGTGGAGTCGAGACTATTTATAGCGCTCAGTTCTAGGAACAACTTTTCGGTCGTCTACAACTTTTGGAAAATGCCAAAGAGATGCGTAATCGGTGGGTGCAGCAATATAGGTGGGAAGGGAATTCCGATACACGTTTGGCCCAAAAACGAAAAGACAGCCAAAAATGGGACACTTTCGCACGCATTCGACGTGCTGACTGGACCAAGGGGCTACCGGGGAAGTCCACTATATGTGGGGAACATTTTCTTCCATCCGATTACAACGGCTATGGTCAGTGGAAATCTGGCATGGCCTCAAAGCCACATTTGAAAAGGGATGCTGTGCCTATAACCTGGCATATTGAGCGTGGATGTTTTTCCTACGCAGGCAGCAGTGTGCGTAAAACTCGGAAACAAGGCTACTGCCCGGACATGAGATTGTGAAAGAGAGAAGCGAAGCTGCTGCTGATCCCCGAGAGGATCAGTATCAGTGGATAGACGCAGCGGTGGTCCGCTGGCTCGTTCGGTTATTTACGACAGTAGTTTTCAACCTTTTTGATACCAGGGCCCACTATTTATTCTGCATTTGAGCCACGGACCACCATTTGAGGACATTTAGCCACAGACCCCAAAACTAAAGATTTCTTTTGCTTTTGTCCATCCATTCTAGTTGTGTACACTTGGGCTAATTCAGATGATAAATATTTTAACTCTTGAGGGTGTAAAAATGAAACCAAATGGACCCGCAAGGGTCCATTTGGTTTCATTTTTACGATCTCAAGAGTTACATTTGGTTGACCAACTTAGCTGGGGACCACCTGGAACTCTTTCAGGGACCACTGGTGGTCCCCGGACCACCGGTTGAAAACCCCTGATTTACGAGCATGTTTACCAAGATTACTCTCTATTTCACAAATACTCCTCCTGTTTTTAATGTTATCGTCATGGTTCTATCCCAGCATAAAGCACAGTTGCTGCTAACGTAATGTCCATAATCCATCCACCGAGTCCCCTCGCATTCCAGCGGCAGAATAAAACAACTAAACGTTGGCTTGGTCGAGAACTCCAGTTTGTCCCCATTCAGGCAGCTCGAGCGCTCAGTTTCCGACTCCGCAATGTCGCAAGTCTTGTACTAGATGGCTCTGAGTCACTGGTCAGCTGGAGTGAAGGCACGCCCCTCGCGACTGCAGTGTGTAGAACTATAGCCACATACGCTAGCTCTGTTTCAACATGGATATTGCAAAAACGGTCTGAGAGACTGTCTGAGTAAAAACAACGTGTGGTGGCCGCACTATCCCCGGTCACGATCATTAACAGAGTTATGTTTGTACTCCGTTACGAGAGTGTTTAATATGGTAATTCCCACGGCCACTTTTCCATCCAAGTCAATGGGAACCCGATGAGATCTTCTCCTAATGACGCGCCATATCAACTCGTAAGTTTCCGGCGTGATTGGGCAGGGCTTCGGGGATGGGACCACCTTTCTTCTGATAGCCCCCAGAGCAAATACACACCAAGTATTGTTGTATTGGCAAATGTGTGTGTAATTATGACACAATTTGATTGGGAAAAGTAGTGCAAAACAGGTTACTTACACTTTAAGTTAAAAAACAGCCAGGCAACTTCCCATCACTTTACCAAAATACCAAGCTGGCATCCAGTGTAACATGCGTCGCTACATACAGTGAATAAGCTGTGCAGCGCGACAAAACACCAGCATTAAATACTCGGCCCTTGATTGTGTTTTAAACGGATTTATATACGAATCATTTTGGGACAAATCACGGGAGAAGATGGTGTTGGAGCTGATCACCACATTGGTGATCAGCTCCTAGGAAGTTTAATATCTTGCCCCCTGTCGTGTTTATATGAGGGACAAAGATTAGGCTACACGTGCTATGGATTATGGCAAGTAACAGGTTTCAAATGAATATAATGTATAGCGTAAAATACCAAATAGTAGCCCGGGCTGTTATTATGCAAAATCCATTCGGACCCCGGGCCCTTATAAGGTAGTGGGCTGTTATTTGCAGTAGGCTGTTTTTTGCACCGTCCTGCACAAGGCCATTATTTCATTACAGTTTCTGTTGAACATGTTTTTAGTGCAAAATTAAAAGGTATAATAAACATATGTATAGCAGGCAAAGTTATTGACTTTTTGATTTAATATTTAGAATAGACATTATAGGCAGCATTGCTTAATAGATCTGACCCAGATTCAGACTGGCATGATTGACTGTAATTACTTAATTGGTTGCACACTGCACAGCTGTGAAACTTTTTTTTTCAGTCAAATCAATCAAATGAACCGCTGGGAAAGCACCTAATAATTAAGACAAGAGTAGGGCCAAAGTACATGTGCTCACTCTAAACTGCGTAGGCTACAGGACGATTCTCTCATATAAAACGTGACATATAGCTATACCCAATGAAAATACAAAATATATAAAATATACACTGTATTGACGAGTAGGAATTACAGCAATCGCTTGAAAACCGAGTGAGGATGGGACATTTATAATCTCAACTTTCATCTCATCTTAACAGCGCATCGGAGTCATGCGCTGCGCTGATGCTTGGATTCAGTATGGTGAGTGCGTGCGTGCAAACGTAGATGCACGAAATGACAGTAGATCTAAACGTTTGACAGAATACGCAGTCTGAGTTTTAAAAAAATCGTTGTATTGTGGCTGTGTATGGCAGAATTAAACATGTATTTTGGGGAGGTGGAGACAGGTGTGACATGCGATATGCTGACGGCATGGTGCGCATCAGGCAGAAATGAGGAGGTCTGCAAACGCCCTACACTATAGGCCTAATAGTATTTAATATGTTTGCAAATAACAGCTCATGGGCGCTTATTTGGACGTGGGCGTTTATTTGGACGAGACGGTTATTAAGCAAAATGGTGTGGGTACATGGGCTGTTATTTGGTAGTGGGCGGTTGTTTACGGTATATTTAGGCTACGTGACTTACTTTAAACGGAGGGAGAAAAAGTCCTCCTCCTAGCTCCTCCTCCTGCTGCGCCTGCGAGCAGAGCGTGTCCGTCTCGGCTCGACCAAAATAATACTCGGACCAGCCAAAATGTAAGGGATCTAAAGTAAAGGGATTCATAAACACTAAAGCTGGGCTGTTGCCTGATGTGTATGCTATATTATTACAAACCGATCTGAAATAAAGATAAAAAAGTCTATGTAGAAGAGCCACCATGAAGAGAACAGTTTATAACGGCGTAAACTCAAGGCTGAATTTGGGTCGAGCCCTCCTGTTACGTTTTGCTCAACATCGCATGGACGAGAGATAGAGAGAGACAGAGAGAGAGAGAGAGACAGTCAATTTGAATTGCAACGGCAGTGCATGCATTCTAACACCGATCAAATCGACCATTTAACGACCTTCCTTTATTGGATTGCATAATCATGCATAATCATTTTAATTCTATTGCTAAATTTGCTATTATCTTATCAACATATTAAACAAATTCCAAGTTAGCCAGGCAAACGTGATAAATTATGAGAAAAGACTCCATGGTGCTGCCCTCTTCTCGGCAGAGCCAGAGTATAGACAGAGTTACGACAACTCCGTTCACTTCATGGGGCCAGTCCAATACATTGACTTCTATTGAAGAGGGACAACCGGACTCTATTGGCTCGTGCTCAAATTTTCTGACCCCGCAATGTCGCAAAAAAGTAACAAACAAAAGAAAGTCAAAAATATTTTTTATTTTACCACGGTAATGAAGCCCATACGGCGGTATGCGTCTATTTGATTCTGATACCTAGCTTTTTTCCTTCTTATAAGCATCTATAAGAAGAAGGCCTATATTTGTACTTTTCAAACCGATCATAATTCATGACATTTTGTGAAATCTAATCAGCTCATGTGTTGAAGCACATTCCTCATTTAACCAGTGCAGTTGTAGGTGCTCATGGTTCCCACTCCTGTGGGAAACCAAACAAACTGCACAAAGTTGGGGTACCAATATCCAATTTTCTAAAATTCGAGTTACTTAGCGGAGCGGCTAAGTGTTATAATACTGCATTTTGGGGTACAAGCATGAAAATTTGTATGAGTGGTCTCCAGGGGTCACTTGACAAGAAAATTGACAGAGGCAATTGAAATTTCAAAATGGCGGCCATTTTTCCAAAATGGCTGTCACCTTAATGGAACAGTCAATGATATACTGTAATAGTTTATTTGTTGATAAAATCATGAAAATGGGCATGATCAGTCTCCATGTGTGACTTGTCAATAAGCCACCCCCAGCTAGTTGAAATTTCAAGATGGCGTCCATTTTTTAAGATGGCCGACGCCTAAGTGCAGCATTTAAATGATATAATGGTTTATTAGGTGATACAATCATGGAAATGGGTATGATCAGTCTCCATGTGTCACTTGTCACTAAGTCACCCCCAGCTAGTTGAAATTTCAATATGGCATCCATTTTCCAAGATGGCCGATGCTTAAGTGCAGCATTTAAATGGTATAACGGTTCATTTAGTGATACAATCATGGAAATGGGCATGATCAGTCTCCATGTGTGACTTGTCAATAAGCCACCCCCAGCTAGTTGAAATTTCAAGATGGCTGACATCTGAGTGCAGCATTTAAGTGATATAATGGTTTATTTGGTGATACATTCATGAAAATTGGTATGTGCAGTCTCTGTGGGTCACTTGACAATAAGTCACCCACAGTTACTCGAAATTTCAAAATGGTTGCCAATTTCAAGATGGCTACCGGACCTAAATAGCGATGTAGTTGTTTATAGTAGCACAAGCATGCAAGTTGATATGAGCAATCTCTATGGTTTGCTTGACAAGAACTGCTAGAAATTCTATGATGACCACTTGAAATTCTATTGATGATTGATGTCATTTTATTTTAAATAAATAAAGTACTGTTCTGTTAATCATAGATGGATTATGAAAGAGTGAATATGCACAGTTGCACACTGGTGATATATCACTGCTGTTAAACTCAGAATGGGGTTCAATGTCAGGTAATTGAAAGTTAGTATCCCATAATGCTGTCTAATTTAGCCCAAAACAGTTAGATAGTAGCACCTGAGATGTCCTGGTTTAGATCCCCTGTGGAGAGTTGATGCACGTTGATCGCGACTCTACGTACTAAAGTTAGCTTAATTATGTGAATGTAATAATGTGTGGGCGTTTTTTCCGACTAAGGAATGGTTGTAGTTGGAAACAAAAGTTATAAATGAACTCAGAATAATGAAGAACCCCTAGTTTGACTCCTCACAAGTCACTTAAAGCCAAATTTAACATTTATGAATTTTAGAAAATCGTTTATTGGTACCCCAACTTTGTGCAGTTTTTTATGAGGTTTCCCACAGGAGTTGAATTTCAACTTTTTAGGAGATGTCATTAGACACCTTTAGAAACACATTAGTGAAGAGATTTCTTGCTAACAATTTTGTTCCCAGATTGGCCCAATATCTTATAAAATGACCTTACTTAATGTCCAATTAGCAAGAAGAAGAAAAAAAAAAAACAGCAGGATGCAACACTTTGTTTCCTGCTTCATTGTATTGCCTCAAAACATTGTGTCGTCATGATTTGTCACAACTCGAGTTGGCTTTGTGTAATCGTCTTTATATAAATCATTTGCGAAATGATTTATGAGGAAAATGAATGGGGAATCCATTTCTGGATAAAGCAAAGGAGTTGTCTACATCCGGTACTGTGCTGGTGCTGGAATAAAGTAAATACAGTGAAATAAAGGAAAAGGAAATCCATTTTTGGAGCAAGAGCAACGTCACAAGTTGGGCAGGACTTCTCCGCTCTATAGCCTCCTTAGTGAACCACACAATACACAGACAGAGATACCAACTCAAACTGAATTTTTACTACGGTATTTATACTACCATCATTGGCACCAAACCCTCATCGTTTCTTCTGAAGCAATATCTTCTACTTCGCCAAAGCCCTTGTCCTGTGAATATAAGCTCTACAGAACAGAACATATAAAGGAAAAGAAACTTACTGAGGTGTGGGTGGTCTTCAGCTTCCTGTTTAATTGAAACGTCTCCAGCTTCCTGTTTAATAGAAACGTCTTCCTCTTCCTGTTTAATAGAAACCTCGTTGGCTGATTCTGGAGAATTCATCTTCATCTGGGAGTGATGCATCATGGGTATTGTAGTTCTACATGAGTCGGAGAGTTCATCTTCACCTGGAGTCTGGTTTGAAAACAAGTGAATAAGGACTTTAATGAATGCTCTGCAGGGCCAATGCATTTCTGCTTTCACTCCAGAGGGCCACATTTCATATTACTGTCGTACAGTGTTGTACCGAGACCTTTAGAAGTGGGGGATAACCCATAAACACATGCACACGCACACATGCACTCATATTTGTGTGTGCTTGCGCAATACATGCAGGCACACCATTATAACATACAGATGTGAGAGAGGTGAGGGGACTGTGCCCCCCACTCCCCGCATTTCCACTTCACCCCTGCTGTCATAGCAAAAATAGCCGATCTACAAGCTCAAGTGTTTGGATCAGCTATTTTTTGCTATTTGAATTGAGTTCTTAGCTGCAATTTGCAACTCTAGATTTATCTTTAGAAGGGGATGAATCTAGATTTGCAATACCCTCCATTGTATTATTGGCATTTCACAGTAAACCCATCTGGTTTGCGGTCTGAGTGAGCGCTGGCGCAACTAGCTGCCACTGCTCTCCGGTTGTTTGTAAAGTTTTTTATGTTTCCAGAGGGATCTCTCTCTTTGCACTGATCTGCTGATTTGGAGATAGTGGTTCGATTCCACTTCAGGCATGGTATCAAACATATGATTGTTTGGTTGCATCATCATTATTAAGTGGGGATTGTCCTTGTTTTAGATGCATTTGTTTGATAAAAAAAAATCCACAGTGGACATGTTAATAGCTACTTTCTGCCAGTAAATAAAAGTGCTGGGCTTGGAAGGCACCTGTTTGTATTAGTTGGGCTGGTGCCTCCTGCATTATGTGCAAATTCTAAACAGGTGGTACACAGGGCCCTTCAGTGACAATAGTAATTAAAAAGAGAAGAGAGAATTATTTGACAGAAAGTAGCCCACAAATTATCTATGGTGGATTTGTACTAAAAAATGCTTTGCAGATAGAAAGAGACAATTTCAACCTTTCCATGCAGCAGCATAGTTGGTGAGTTTAACATTAACTCATTGACCGCGAGCGGATCTTCTTTGTTTTCTCTCCATTGCCGCGGCTCAAACCAGTTCGATCGGTAAAAAGCCCTTATTTTGAAGCTCAGATCTCCTAAACAGGATGTGCTGTTTCTGTTATGCTGTGTCTGTTGTCTTGCCTAATCGATCATCTGGCGATCTGCCCCAAAACATCCGGCTCACAAGTCAGGAAGAGCTGTGTAGCCCTGGCTGCTTAACCCATGCGCCAGCGACATTGAGGGGGCAAACCGGAGGAGAGCCATTTGAATGCATTGGATTGAATGAATGTCAATGGGACGGGGGAAAAAAAAGTTGTCCCCAATTCTGTCCCAAATGAAAGTCAGCAACGGGATGATCATCAGACGATGCGCACGGACTAATAGTTGGATTAAAGAATGAAATCTACATCTCGTTGTGATACGAGCCGTCCGCGTGACCGGCAGGAGTAGTCTAACGGGAAATCCACCCAGCTCGAGGACGGCACGAAAATGATTAATACAATCGCAGATGAAAGTTCTTGTGATAGTAGAGCCGATGGACCGAATTGCAACTCAAGATTCAGCTAGGTTGGCCATGAATCTGTTTTTTCGCCAGACCGTCCGGATTTAGAGGCAGCTGTCCTCCTCGAAGCACCACCTCTGGCCGGATGCATGATTGTCTGGATTATTAGAGAGTGCTTGCAATGCATAATGTGTGATTTACATACTGTACGTTTCGTGTCTCGCTAAAAGCTCCCGTCCCGAGAGCTGAGAGCGAGAGCTGCCCAGTGTTTGGCAGTGACAGACATGTGAATCAATCTCCTTCTGACTGGTGGGTGGCTTCATACACACTTAGGGGCCTTACTGTACAGACGCCGAGTAACAAATCGTGCATTCTAGGGGCCGGCGTTTTGTTAGCCTCCCTCTCACTGTCTGTTGAATATTGCTGTAGCTGGTGTCTACTCTGTTAGTGCTGCTGCTGACATGTCGTGTGTGTGTCCCAGGGTGACCAGGTGTCCCTCTCTGTGTGGGACAGTCCCTCATTTCAAAAACTTTTTTTTTTTTTCATATATAACACATTTTTATCCCACGATTTTGCGACCCATTTCTTCACCCAGTCCCAATTCCTAATGTGATCCTGGGCTCTACACACCCTCCGCCAACCTAGAGAGGCAGCGGACTGGCCTCATGCATCCTTCTTCCAAGCTGCCTTCTTTTTCCTTGGTTGGACATAGCGCGTGGAAGGAACACGTTATTCCAACCAGTTCCATTCCCCTCCATCTGGCCAGTTTAGAGGCAGTTTACGGCATGTTTTTGTGAGGGTATATACCCTTTCGCCAACCCCGCCTCAGGTATGGGAACTGATGACGCGGAGGAGGAGACACGCCGTCAGCACCCACAGCAGCGCCCCTAGCGGGAATTGAACCCAATACCTTTCAGCTGTGAGGCGACAGCACTAACCACTTTTCCACCGTACCCCTATTTTTCTAAAATCTGAAAACTTTTCATTCAAAAAAACTTTTCAGTTACAGTCTAACCCTGTCCCACATTGTGACTGAGAGACTACAGTTGTCAATAGTCCTAATAGTCCCCTTTAGTTGGCTTTTCTGTTTAAAGTTCTCTCACTGTCTCTTTTCATGTTGAATGTGCTTTTAAGCCTGTGAAAATAAGACATGTCATGAAAAAGACCGGTCATGGAACTCTGTACCTGAAAAGGAAAGGAATTGATTATATAATGTAATGACCTATCTGGCTCCTTATAATAAAAGCTCCTCATGCTTTACTGTGTTTTAAACTTGCAATGGATCTTGTGCTGGAGACTGGAGTCAGATGATAGTGGTGAAAAGTAGCTGTTATAGGTGAGGGGAGTAAACACGTGAGTGAGAGGCTGTGTTGCTGTTTTACACCCCCCCAAGGAAGGGTACGGCAGTGCTGCAAACTCCCAGACAACAGAAGGAGCTAGATGCACTTCCAGAATGCGCTATATATATATATATATATATATATATATATATATATATATATATATATATATATATATATATATATATATATATATATATATATATATGGGCTGTTGAATGATTAATTTTTTTAATCAAATTAATCACAGCTTCAAAATTAATTTAATCATGATTAATCACCACTCGAACTACAGGTGCTGGTCAACGAATTAGAATAATTTGAACAATGCAATCGTTAAATTCTTTGAATGCATTTCTTGTGCAGAAAACAAATCAGGTGTTCACCGCACCTGTCCTACTGGTTAGAGTAATCACAGAACTCGTTACCTGTAAAAAAAATTACTCAGCTGAGCTTTCCAAAAGGCCCATTTAGGCCATTTAACTGTGACACTGTTGTTTCATTGAATTAGAATAATGGAGAAACCGTTTCATTGAATTAGAATATTTTTTATTATAATTAGAATCATCACTTTCTCAGTATTTTGTGGCTGCCCCCTTGGCTTGTATGACTGCCTGAAGTCTCCGTGCAGGGGTTGACACTAAGGTCTCCGAGGTACTTGCCCATCGGGCAAGTGCAAATCAGGTTCTACTTGCCCTCAGCTAAATGGACCCTTGCGGATCAATTTGGTTTCATTTTTACACTCTCAAGAATTAAAATTCATCATCTTAATCAGCCCATAGTGGTCACAGACCCAGTGGTCCCTGACCGCAGCAAAATGATAGTTTGGAACCAAGTGGACCTGGGAGAGAGATAGGTAGAGATAGCTAGTTCTTCAAATCGATGCCACGAACAGGGCTTGACAGTAACACTTGCCCGCTTGCCCGGGGCAAGTAAAAAAATGGTGGGGCAAGTGAAGACTGCTACCTGGTTGCCCGATCAGGCAAGTGTGCAACTTCGTGCACTATAACACTACACAAGATAAATTTGTCTTGAAGGCAGTCATTGCACTCTGCCTCTGTGTCTTTCCCTGCTTTCTAGCTATCTACCTATCTCTCTCCCAGGTTCATTTGGTTCCAAACTATCATTTTGCTGGGGTCAGGGACCACTGGGTCTGTGACCACTATGGGCTAATTAAGATGATGAATTTTTAACTCTTGAGAGCGTAAAAATGAAACCAAATGGACCCTTGCGGGTCCATTTGGTTTCATTTTTACGCTCTCAAGAGTTACATCTGGTTAACCAACTTAGCTGGGGACCACCTGGAACCCTCTCAGGGACCACTGGTGGTCCCTGGACCACCTGTTGAAAGCACCCAAGTAGGAAGTAAACTTAAAAGCAAAATTTACAATATATTTTTGGGGGGGCAAGTGACCATGACCTGAGGGCACGTAGAACCTGATTTGCACTTGCCCGATGGGCAAGTACCTCGAAGACCTTAGTGTCAACCACTGCACGGAGACTTCAGGCAGTCATACAAGCCAAGGGGGCAGCCACAAAATACTAAGAAAGTGATGATTCTAATTATAATAAAAAATATTCTAATTCAATGAAACGGTTTCTCCATTATTCTAATTCAATGAAACAACAGTGTCACAGTTAAATGGCCTAAATGGGCCTTTTGGAAAGCTCAGCTGAGCAGGTTACGAGTTCTGTGATTACTCTAACCAGTAGGACAGGTGCGGTGAACACCTGATTTGTTTTCTGCACAAGAAATGCATTCAAAGAATTTAACGATTGCACTGTTCAAATTATTCTAATTCGTTGACCAGCACCTGTATGTCCAAAATATGCATGTTTTCCTGGACAGGATTTCAACATTTAAAAAAGAAACAGAATCTGCGAAAAAAATAACTATTTATCTTTCAAATATTTATCAAAATAGGTGATCTACAAGCCCTCAATGCTTGTAGATCGTCCAGCTATACTCTATGGCTCTGGTTACAGGGAGACACACAGCTATATGTCTCCGTAAAACCGTGCTCTACCCATTTATTCCAATGAGAAAATGCTCAGTGGGTTGAGTCAGTGTGCACATGAATTAATTGCGTTAAAATCTTTAATCAGATTAATCAACAAAATTAATTTAATCCCATTAATTAACTATTTTCAACAGCCTTAATACTATATATATATATATATATATATATATATATATATATATATATATATATATATATATATATATATATATATATATATATAATTTGCGGCAAAAAGGGTATTCTTTCTATATATTTATCAAAATTGTTGATCTGCAAGCACACGTATGGATTGCAGCATCAGCATGACATGTCCAGAGCTTGAAAGGCTGATTCCCAAAGTCACCAAAATGCAATATTATTGAGGCTGAATAATGTAAAGCTGTGGTCCATAGCTCTAGACCAGTCCTTGATTCTGCCTTGTAGATGACAACACGCACGCACGCACGCACGCACGCACGCACGCAAGCACACACGCACACACACACACACACACACACACACACACACACACACACACACACACACACACACACACACACACACACACACACACACACACACACACACACACACGCACATGCCTGCTTAACAGAAGTTTGCAACGTTAGCATAGCAGAAAACGCTGGCTAACCCATTCATATGTGGATTATAGTTCTGTTAGTAGCAAAGCTTATTGTTAAATTGTAATATCATCAAGTCCTCTTCTTGTCTCTGTGTGTGCTGCGCTCTCTTACATGTATGTGTCGGAGCGAGGGAGGAGGGGTTAGTGATTTATTTAGGTTGGCAACAGTGGGGTACGGTATTGTAATTACATCATTTGCACGCATGTTTACGTGCATGGACGTGTGCGTGCACAAGTGTCCTCCTTTCTGAGGTCTTGCCTTCTGGCAACCTAATTGCTGCTTATGTAGAACCACATTTACAACAAACAAGCAGATGTGAGAGAACTACAACGTGAATCAGTTCATCCTACCTGCTGTGCTTCAGGATTGAGCTGCTTAACGACGACGCTGTTTTCTTATTATTATTAGGCTATAGTGTTTTCATATACGTTTTCAAACCACGCTGCTAACTGCTAACTGCTGAGTGAATTGCGGAATACGGAATAAGGATAGAATAAGGGTTCCGCTCCTGCGCAGAGAGCCTAGCCTAGAGTTTAGACAGAGGTACGCAAACTCTGTTTGCTTCATGAGGACAGTCCAAAGACTGCTCCTCTATTGAGAATGGGGACAACAAATAGGGACAAGTCCTGGACCGGAAGTAGGCAGACATTCATGATTGGATGCAAGCAACACTCCAGCCCTTTTTGTAATCGCAAATAAACATAAACATCATACTTTAGTATACTATGGTGGAATGTTGTCATGTACACATCACAACTAAAATAGCTCAAATTTGAAAACAATCTATTTCCAACTCCAGCTTGTCCCACAAGATGTTTCTGGCCCTCCAATGTCGCAATTTTCTACTGGATAAATCTGGAGCGTGCACGGTGCACTTACCATTTACGGTCACTAGGCGGAGCCATGGTACAGTGGAATACAGCGGGAAGCAGGTCTGATAGAATGAATGAATGAATGAATGAATGAATGAATGAATGAATGAATGAATGAATGAATGAATGAATGAATGAATGAAGTTTTTATTAACAGAGATGAGAGTTACAGTACAAGTCAAGTACACACTGCTACAAAACTGATAGCAGCTTGGAGAATTACAGTAAAATTCAAGTACAACTGCATCAAATCTGAAAAAGCTGATTGGACACACTAGTTAAGCATACACTTGTTTACAATAGTGGCCAACTTGTTCATTTCATTAAGGCATTCAAATACTGTACATATAAAACAACTACTTCAGTAAAATCAGAAGCAGCAAATCATGGAGGTAAAATCATAGTGGAGGTAAAAAGGGAAAATAGAAATGTACAATGAGGAGAGACAGGGTGGGTGGGGGGATTTTATATACATTTTTGTTTTACAGAGGCCAGTTTCGAATTGCAGCCATCTGTAGGTGCCCTTTGAGAGCGGTTTTGAAGGTGTCAAGGGATTCACATGCCTTTATGACTGTTGGTCCCTACCAACAGTCATAAAGGCATGTGAATCCCTTGACACCTTCAAAACTCATATGCCACATTTTGGTGGCATATGAGCGGAAGGAATTAAGACCCTTGTTTGTGCCAAATCTGGGTTGGACATGGTTAGTAGCACCCCCTCTGGTGTTGTGGGAGTGGACCTCATTGACATTAAGGAAGTATTTGGATAGGTACAAGGGTATTTTGGTAGAGTATCGTATCTTGTGGACCAAACTCATTTCGAGATGTTGTACTCTGTCGTCAACCCTAAGCCAACCCAAACTGTCGAAGTGGGCAGGGGTGAGGTAGGTTCGGGGTGTGAGGCCAAGTAACAGTCTGACAAGTTTGTTTTGGGAGGTCTGTAGCCTTGTTTTAAAGTTTTTGAGGTGCTGTGGTACCAAGAGGTGCAGGCATAGTCAAAGAAACCTTGTACCAGGGCTCCTGTTATGGTCTTCAGAGTGTCTTTGTTGACCAGTGAGGAGATCCTGTATAGGAATCTAGTTCTTTGGTTGACCCTTTTTGAGAGCTGAAAACTCCCCCAGGGATTTACTAACATCATTTATTTATTCTGAGCCAATCATTCCATCCAAGATCCTGGCCATAAAACTTCTGATTATGTGAGAAAAAACAACAAGATTGCACAGCAAGATTGCATATTGAATTATGATCCTTGGTGACTTATTGGCGCACAGATACTGCATTTGCAATAAATGCAATGAATAGAATCGTTTTAAACGTTTTAAAAATAAATTTATTAAAAATAAATAAATAAATAAATAAATAAATAAATAAATAAATAAATAAATAAAAAATAAATCTCTACAGAAAAAAGAAACGTCAGATTGTTCCAGTGGGCCGCAGTGACGTTACCTCCCCTGTTCCAGAAACGGAACAGGCATTCTTCTCATAGACTTATCGAAAATTATTACGCCGCAGACAAAGCCAACTTGGGTCGTGACAAATCATGATAACACACAGAATCTTTTGCAACAATCAAATAATTTCTAAGATGAAAAACAAATCAAAAAGTGTCCTGCCGTTTTTCTACTTCTTGCTAATTCAATATTGCATGATAATATTTTGATTTTGTCATGATTTGTCACGACTCAAGTAGGAAGAGTCTATCAGGAAAATGAATGAGGCTGCGCAGCTCTATACATTGAAGTTGATTATCACTAAATCATTTTAAATAGAAACTGTAAAACCATAAAACAATTCAAGTAAGACAGTCTCCCACACACCACACATGCACTTTTCCTTTCTACTAATATGTATTTTGACTTAATTTTCATTTCACTTTTTTCATTCACTGATGATGTGTCCAAGTTCATGCATCAATAAATGTTTAATTAACTGATTAAGTCTGGGGGTGTTGAACCACCAGTGACAACAACCAGGAAGAGACAGGGAGGCTGGAGGAATGTTGGCACATAGGGATTTGCTAAAAAATTATTCAAATTATCCCATCAATTATTCTAAGAGCTAATCAATGAATTATGACCATAAAACATCTGGTTACAGTATGTGGGGAGAAAAACAAGAATGCATGTTCAAAACTACATTTAACCAGTAATACATAACCAATAAGACTTACTGCTGCGCAGAAAAACACTCTGGTTTTCATAGGTATATATGTCTCACTGTGTCTCAGAGCAATAAATGTTTAAATATTTTAAAGATGGAGTGCCGTGACTTTTGTATTTTTTTTTCCAATTTTGTACATCTTTAAGAGAATTTAATTGGAGAATTTAATGTTCTCCCTCTGTATTTGAGGTTTCTTCCTGGGGGCTGAAACCTTTCCAGTCAAACGTGGAAAAGACTGTAATATAGTGACATCACACATCAGCCCCTCCCCTAACTCCTCCCCCTTTATCATACAACTAAAGCTGTGGGTGTGGCTTCAGTTCAGGTGGATTTCCACCCATCACCACCCACTAGGCAAACCAGGCATACTTAATGAACCGGTGGGGGTGCTGCCTTAAAACCAACATTTCAACAAATACTGTACACTTTTTTTCAACAATTCTTCCCCCAATTTTAACAATAATGCATCATGTTTATGTTTTTAGAGTGGGAAATCATGGCACTGTATCTCTACAGAAAAAGGTCAGATTTTCCCAGTGGGTCCAGAAAACAATGCCCACTGTCATGTTCTATACTGTGTGATGTCGAAGTCTATCTTACTTCATAAACATTATAAATCACATGAAACAATTCAATGTCAGTCTCTTACCCACAACCAGACATGCAGTTCTCCTTTCTGCTAATATGTATTTGTATTTTTCCATTTATACTGTGTATAATATGATACTATGTATAATGATTTATTTAGTTATTTTATTTTAGTTTAGTTTAAACAATATTAACTTTATAAACCCAACAAGGTCTAAATCTCACCGACACAACTCCACAACCTGTTGTTCCAATGTAAATGGTAATCCCCTTCTTTCCATCCGCCCCTTTCTTCTGTGTACTTCCTACAATACAGAAGTACTGTATACAGATTTCTTGATGAAATGAAAATGGAAAACACTGATGTAAACAAGTCTTGGTTTAAAAAAGGGGTTTTTAACCTTTTTGATACCAGGCCCCACCAATTATTCGGCATGAGCCACGGACCGCGACATTTTACCCCCACAGAGCCCAAAACTAAAGATTTATTTTGTCCACAATTCTACTACCACTGGTTTAAAACACTGATGATGTGTCTGATGGTGTGTCTACGACCTTACCCGCTGTGAATAATGAACAGCAAACAATGTGCAGCGTGGTTAATGTAATTTAATATTAATACCAATGATGTAAGTATTGCGATTGTCAATTTAAATTGCATTGTGAATGTCTGAACTAACCCGATGCGTAACTCTGTCAGGTTCTACTCGTGCCTGTATGTGGGTGAGAACGTGCCTGTATGTTCAATACTGAACATGGTGGAACACTTTTTATTGTACATTTATTTCTTCCCTCTCTTTTATGTATTTATTGTTGTACTGTTACTGTGAAATGCAGTCTCCAGTCTGAAATAAAGATTGAATTGATATTGTGATGAAGTGCAATATAATATACAAGTATCCTCACAACTAAAGAAATGTAGTTGTGAGGATACATAGCCATGGGAAAAGTGGAACCAGTAGTAGCTACGGTTCATTTTAATAAGTATAATAACACCGCGTGTTGCAAGGGAGGCGGCTTTGTGGTCAGCCAGTGTGAGTACTGCAGTCCAGCTCGCATGTGCAAGTAAAAAGCAACAGTTAAAACAAACAACTACACAGAGATGCGACACTTATTGGACCAAAGTTTAGCAAAATTTGACTGCATACATATATATAGTAGCCCAATAATAATAATAATCTTCAGGCCCCTATATTAAAGGTAGGGGAAGTGATTTCACTTTTGTCAGATTAGGGTCAAAAAAAAAGAAAATCTGTTAAAATGCTCTATTATAAGGTGTGCAGACCATATATGGAGTTTCCCCCTCCCCCACGTTAGCAGAGGAGCTAATAAAAGTTCCCCAGGTGGAGGGTGAATTCTCCTCCAATCAGGATCGAGCAGCAGGTTCACATAGTGTAGCTACTCTTGTCTTGGGTGCAGAGAATTTATTATATCAATAAATGTGTATTTAGCATATTAGAGGGATGTATATTTTAGGTTTTCTACCCATTAAAATGGGCGGGATTTGAAAATGTGTGTGTGAAAATGTAGTAAGCTACAATCCTTGTTATTCAAAATAAGTAGTGTAGCTGTACTACAAGCTACTCGAAAATGTAGTGTAGCTTCACTACAAGCTATTCCCAGAACAAATGTAGTAAGCTACACTACAAGTTACGGGAAATTGTAGTTAAGCTATGTAGCTTAGCTACTTGTAACAAGCTACTGCCCATCACTGCACATCCGATTAAGAAAATCCTGAGTCCTGACTCAAACTAGGCCTATTGTATATACAAACTGCAACATGGAGAGAAATATGATATGAAGGCATTTTATTTAAGTTCGTACACATCATGGACTATGTATTTGCTTTATTTATTTGGTATTTTATCTACAAAGGCAAATGTATTCATGAATAAATATGATTGATTCAATGTCTAATTAATGAAGTGCAGCACTGCTTTTCCTGTTAGGATAAGTGTTTATTTGTACATTTAAGCAAGAATCTCAGTGTGCTTTACACACATAACATGCAGTGCAATGTAAATGGAGAAATAAGAATACAATAAAAAATGAAGTGAATAGACATGAGCCTCAGTAAAAACAGGCCGTAAAAACAGCCAACCTGTTGTTTTTTCCCCCCACAAATGAATTTTCAAAAATATAAAATTATTTCATCTAGGAATGGGCAATTAATCAGTTATCAAATCATTAAGGACCAAAGTAGGCCTTAAAATTGACATATCACCACGATGAAAGCTGCAGTGAAACAACAGTGCTAATCACAAGGATTGGATCCATGTGTAAATGGATACAGAACCACCAGCGGGTCCTATAAGACATTACCATTTAAAGTAAACTATGAGGAGGCTGTACTAGGCTAGTCCCCCTCAAGGGAAAAAAAACGATATTTATATCCACCCAAATCCATACTATAACTAAGGAAATGTCTGAATGAATGAATGTCTGAAACAGTTGTAACTGCTCGCTGGCAGCACCGATCGCTGTGACTTTTCACACGGCTGTTCACCATTCCATGGAACCGCACTCAGTGCTACTAATCATCTCTCTCATGACAATCTAGGACTTAAGCGTCCTCCCATAAAAGTTGACGGTGAGGATTCATACCCAAACTTCCAGACTCTTATACAATTGTTAAGCCAGCAGAACTCAATGGAGGAGATCTATTGGCACCCAGAAGTGGTACCGGTCCTGTCCGACCATCACATGATCTTGTACATGGATGAGCGTTGGTTAACACATGGAAAAAGAGTTCTCGATCAGAACACTCTAGGTAAAGATGATGTTACTACATGGTCCGGTTATTCACAGCTTATGAATGAAGACACACTGAAACCTCGTGCAGAGATTGTAATGTACCCCTTATTTCCAGATAAAGCAGCATCTGCTTCCATGATGAAGCATGCAATGGAGCTAGCACAGAAAGGCACCTCATTTCTGAACACTGGTCAGATTGCCGTCCTTAGTGCTGATCAAGCATTATATTCTATAGCCAAGCAGCTCCAATGGCAATACCCCATGACACTTGGCGAGGATGAATTTAAAGTACTCTACTATTATAAAAATAAAAATATCAAGGGAAACAAAAATCAACGACAATACGACACGGGTACGCATGATGGACTTGTATCCATTTGATTCTGATACCTAGCTTTTTTTCCTTCTTATAGGTATGTATTTGATTCTGATACCCAGCTTTTTTCCTTCTTATAGGCATCTATAAGAAGGCCTATATTTGTACTTTTCAAACCGATCATAATTCATAACTCACATTTTGTGAAATCTAATCAGTTCATGTGTTGAAGCAAATTCCTCATTTAACCAGTGCAGTTGTAGGTGCTCATGGTATTTTTCACCTTTTGTCAATTCAATTATACACACACAAAGGCACTGGGGACAGGGGGATTTTTCAAAAAAAAAAAGATATACTGTATGAAGACAAAGTTAAACTAAATTTAGTTTACAAGACAATTAATCTCTCTGCTTTATGCCATGAGGATATTACAAGCATCTAAAGTCATGGAGTGATGCGTTGCTCATTTCGTTTGGAGTGTGGGACTTATCACTTTTTTAACAGAATTAATTTTAAAAGCTACACGTGGATATCACAACGTCACGTAGGTGATTAATCAATATGCAGATGGAGAAAGCTTTACAACAAGAACAGATTTGAGACATCCATCCATCTCTCTTTCACTTCACCGCTGCCTGTGTCGGCTCAAGTTACAACTGCGTGTGTGTGCGCGAGAGAGAGAGTGGAGAGCAAGAGAGGGTGGGGAGAGAGAGCGTGGTAAACCACTGGTATAAAGTCAAACAGGTTGTCTCTTTTTTCCTCGCTCTGCTACCGGTATATTGCTGTGGCTGTGTGCCTCCTATGTTGTGTGTGGTGAAATTACCACCGTTAGGGACGCGCCGCAACACGTTTTTCTTTATCGATATCTGCCGACAGCATATCGATTATTTATCACGGGAGGAAGTAGAAGAAACACATTGGTGGAGAGATTTCTTGGTAACTATTTAGTTCCCAGATTCGCAAAATATCTGATGAAATGAACATACTACAATATTTCCATACCATGTCAATTAGCAAGAAGAAAAAAAGGCAGGATGCAGCACTTTGTTTCCTTCTTCTTTGAAATTAATTTATTTTCCCAAAACATTGTGGGTTGTCATGATTTGTCACAACTCGAGTTGGCTTTGTGTGTGGTGTAATCGTCTTATTATTAAATCATTTTGAAAAACCTATGAGGAAAATGAATGGGGAATTCCTTCCTGGATAAAGCAAAGCAGTTGTCTACATCCGGTACTGCGCTGGTGCTGGAATAAAGTAAATACAGTGAAATAAAGGAAAAAGAAATCCATTTCTTGAGCAAGAGCGACGTCATGAGTTGGGCAGGCCTTCTCAGCTCGATAGCCTTCATACACAGACCCAACTCAAGATACCAACTCAAACTGAATTTTTACTACGGTATTTATTTATACTACCATCATTGGCACCAAACCCTCATTGTTTCATCTGAAACAATACCTTCTACTCAAAGTCATTGTCCTGTGAATATAAGACATTGTGGCAGCTCTACAGAACAGAACATATAAGGAAAAGAACATGAAACTTACTGAGATGTGGGTGATCTTCGGCTTCCTGTTTAATGGAAACTTCTTCAGCTTCCTGTTTAATAGAAACATCTTCAACTTCCTGTTTAATAGAAATGTCTTCAGCATCCTGTTTAATAGAACCCTCCTGGGC
The DNA here is from genome assembly GCA_039105355.1 of Benthosema pterotum. Lineage (NCBI taxonomy): Eukaryota > Metazoa > Chordata > Actinopteri > Myctophiformes > Myctophidae > Benthosema > Benthosema pterotum. The sequence goes on from CM076967.1 coordinate 52,391,021, forward strand.
TGATTCTGCAGAATTAATCTTCATCTGGGAGTGATGCATCATGGGTATTGTAGTTCTTATGAGTCGGGAGAGTTCATCTTCACCTGCAGTTTGGTCTGAAATCAAGTGAATAAGGACTTCAATAATTGCTCTACAGGGCCACTGCATTTCTGCTTTCACTCCAGAGGGCCACATTTCATATTAGTGTCGTACAGTGTTGTACTGAGACTTTTAGAAGTGGGGGATAACCCATACACACGCGCACACACAAATGCAGTACACACAGTACATGCAGGAACGCCATTATAACATACAGACATACAGATGTGTTGTGTAGGCCAAAAAAAAAAAAAAATCGATGTGAGAAAAGTGGGGGAAAGCACTGCATCCCTGCTGTTGTAGCAAAAATAGCCGATCTAGAAGCCCCAAATGTGTCAGTGTAGAGTTTCGAGTTTGTTTATCAGCTATTGTTTGCCATTTGAATGGAATCCTTAGCCGCAGTTTGCAGCACTAGATTTGTCTTTAGAATGGGATGAGTCTAGAGTTGCAATACCATTGGTTGACTCCCTACTAAGAAAAAAAATATATATATACATATAGTAATGGAAAAGTTACTTTTCACAATAACACAATACTTTTTGCTCTCCGGTTATTTGTAAAGTTTTTATGTTTCCAATTCCAAAGGCATCTCTCTCTCTCGGCACTGATCCATTTTCCTCCAACTTGATTACATTGTCATAGCCTAATTTAATGCAATGATTAATTACCACAATAACAGGAGTCAAGACTTGTGAATCATTGTCAAGATACTGTCGTGTTTATTGTAGACACACAACAAACAGCTTATTTACATTTTTTTTTTTTTTCTGGGGACCCCCAAAATAATTTTTGGACCACCAAGGGGTCACAACCAACAGGTTGAGAACGCCTGCCTTAAACAATATTGCTTAAAAAAAAGGGAAAAAAAAAAAAGAAAAAAACAAAAAACAAAAAAAAAAAACATGACATTGCAGTCAATGTAAGATGATCACTTCACACAGGTGGAAGTAGTTAATTAGCAAGGTAGTTAATTAGCAATAAAATAAAAATAGCTTTCCCCTTGCTACATTACAGTATATGAGTAATGTATTCTCTAAGTCTCTGTGCCAAAAGTACTCCAGTTAAAAAATCCCTATGTAGAGCTGTGATAGCCTGAGAAACCTACTTACAGATCGCTCCCAACACAGCAGTCAGTAATGTAGCATTAGCGTGGCTGTAGAGCTCATGTGGCCCCTGGGCCTGGGCCCAATGTGCCCGTTGGATAATCGTTCCCTGATTGTCCTCCTCTCTGCTACATATACTGGACAGTCCATAAGCACATGCTTTGTTCCTTCCACTCCACATGTACAGTCCTGTAGCGTTGCTTTCCAATGTGAGTCAGCCCACTTGCAAACCCACAGTGTTCCAGCCTCAGTCTTAGCCCTGGAGTCTGGATTGTGCCAGACCCTTTTGTCCAGCCTAATACAATCCAATGGGCTCAATTGGCATGAGAAAACATACATTTACATTGGCAAATCAACAAAGAAATACTACAATACAACGGCACAGTAATACAAATACAATCAATAGGCTACATGCAATAAACCATCAATACATCATTGCCAAAGCAACACTATGACCTAGTTTACATGTACAAAGTCAACTGGGAATGAAGATGTCTATTCCAGTCATCAGAAAAAAATTGGCCATGTAAACACTTTGTTCAGAATAGAATATGCCATTCAGAATGAATTTTCATTCGGGTCAGGAGAGCTGGTATAAAATGTTCTTCTGGGTTTCCACGATTTTTGAATTTTGGATCCTGTGCAAAAAAACACTAGGGGGTGGGCCAATATCATTTGAAAGTTCAGAAACTTTGCACAAAATGCCCAATTTTTACAGGTTCCATCCTCTGCACTTGTACTTCTCTGCGAGTAAGTGATTTAAAAAAAAGGTTTCTCTGTAGTGTGGACACTCTGGTGTCTCTTCAAACTACGTGATTGACGGAAACCCTTGTCACAATGTTTACATTGGAAAGGTTTCCCTACTGTGTGGACTTGAAGGTGTCTCTTCAAACTACTCAACTGACTGAAACTCTTGTCACAATGTTTACATTGGAAAGGTTTCTCTCCTGTGTGGACACGAAGGTGTGTCTTCAAATCACTTGACCTGCTGAAACTCTTGTCACACTGTTTACATTGGAAAGGTTTCTCTCCTGTGTGTACACGAAGGTGCAGCTTCAATTGACCTGGTCTATTGAAACTCTTGTCACAATGTTTACATTGGAAGAGTTTTTCTCTGGTGTGGACCCAAAGGTGTGTCCTCAAAACGTTTGACCTGCTGAAACTCTTGTCACAATGTTTACATTGGAAAGGTTTCTCTGCAGTATGGACAATCAGATGTGTCTTCAAACTATAGGAATGACTGAAACTCTGGTCACAATGTTTACATTGGAACGGTTTCTCTCCTGTGTGGACACGAAGGTGGTCCTTCAAATGACATAATTGTCTGAAACTTTTGTCACAATTTTTACATTGGAAAGGTTTGGAAACTGCCTCATTGTCTTCACTTGTCTCTTCCCAATCATCACGGTCTTCAGTGACTTCAGTGTCAGTTTCAAGTTCAACTTCAACTTCAAAGCAGTGGGCTGATACATCTTCATGACTTTCCTCTTCGCTTTTCACTGCTAGTAATGTCAACGTTGACCCAGCATGTTCCTCTGGTCTTTGAAGTAGCTCCTCCTGTTCCTCTTTAAGCTCCTCCTGTTCTGCTTTAATTTGTGGAGGCCCTGGTTCCTCCTTTAGCAGACAGTAGCTCCTCTTCTGTTCAGGTGAAACTTCATCTTTACACACTACCATGTGCAGAATGTCTAGGAGAAGAAACAACATGACGGTCAACACTGGATTCCTAAAATGTAAATCCACTCTTTTTCCATGTTTCATGTTCAAAATGAGCCATTACCTACCAAATTAAGATTGACTAAACCATAAAATGGTGTGGTCTTTGCACAACACAACTTTACTTCATCTTGCCTCTATTGTAGGTAATTTTGTAATGTGAATGAACCCTAAGACCATATAGATCTAGACGGGTATATGTTGATAGAACATGTTGTGAGCTTGTGGGTTTCTTTTTTGATTCATGAACTGCTGTAATCTAATGACATTGCACAAATACATCAATTGGTAATTGGCCAAACAATGACGGCATGAACAAAAATTGAGCTATCCAGCACACACACAAAAACAGCAAAACATTCAGTGTATTTTTTAGTTGTTCGCGCACTTTCGTCTAAAAGCGCCAAATTTGGCACAGGTGTAGCTCCAATCCAAAATGGCCACCACTAGTAATGGCTTTTCCCTCTAACATTTGAACCAGATGAGCTACCCCCCCCACCCCCTTCTTCATCTGTTCATGTTGAAACAGAAACCTAAAGAGAAACCTACAGAGAAAGAACAGAAAAACAGAAACTTACAGAGAAGGCTCACAGTCTGATGACCCCATACAAACACCCAAAAATGAAGGAATGTTGTCACTAGAAAAGGATCTCAAAGATTTCATTACAACAGCGAATGCTCTACCTTCATCCTCAGAATGATTTCTGAACACTGGCCAGATTGCCGTCCTTAGTGCTGATCAAGCATTATATTCTATAGCCAAGCAGCTCCAATGGCAATACCCCATGACACTTGGTGAGGATGAATTGAAAGTACTATTATAAAAAAAAATATATCAAGGGAAATAAAAATCAACGACAATACGACACGGGTACGCATGATGGACTTGTATCCATTTGATTCTGATACCTTGCTTTTTTTCCTTCTTATATGCATTTGATTCTGATACCCAGCTTTTTTTCCTTCTTATAGGCATCTATAAGAAGGCCTATATTTGTACTTTTCAAACCGATCATAATTCATAACTCACATTTTGTGAAATCTAATCAGTTCATGTGTTGAAGCAAATTCCTCATTTAACCAGTGCAGTTGTAGGTGCTTGTGGTATTTTTCACCTTTTGTCAATTCAATTATACACACACAAAGGCACTGGGGACAGGGGGATTTTTCAAAAAAGATATACTGTATGAAGACAAATTTAAACTAAATTTAGTTTACAAGACAATTAATCTCTCTGCTTTATGCCATGAGGATATTACAATTATTCCAATAAGAGTTCCTACAGCATCTAAAGTCATGGAGTGATGCGTTGCTCATTTCGTTTGGTGTGGAACTTATCACTGTTTTACCAGAATTAATTTTAAAAGCTACACGTGGATATCACAACGTCACGTAGGTGATTAATTATGCAGATGGAGAAAGCTTTACAACAAGAACAGATTTGAGACATCCATCCATCTCTCTTTCACTTCACCGCTGCCTGTGTCGGCTCAAGTTACAACCAGGGGTGTAGTGGAGGGGGGACGCGGGGGGACGGCATCCCCCCACTTCTCTAAAATATTTTTGGGACAAAAGGCATTAGCATGGTGATCTTAATGACATCATCAAGATGTGTTTCACCATGTTAATGAGTTTCCTTTTTTCTGAGAGTGCACAAATGGAACCAAATGGACCCGCTAGGGTCCATTTGGTTCACATTTGTGCACTCTCAGGAAAAAAAAAATGGGTGGAATTTCCCTTCAAGAGGCATCCCCCCACTTCTAAAAGTACCACTACAACACTGGTTACAACTGCGTGTGTGTGCGCGCGCGCGAGAGAGAGAGTGGAGAGCAAGAGAGGGTGGGGAGAGAGAGAGTGTGGTAAACCACTGGTATAAAGTCAAACGCGTCGTCTCTTTTTTCCTCGCTCTGCTACCTGTATATTGCTGTGGCTGTGTGCCTCCTATGTTGTGTGTGGTGAAATTACCACCGTTAAGGACGCGCCGCAACACATTTTTCCTCACAGATTTTTATCGATATCTGCCGACAGCATATCGATTATTCATCACGGGAGGAAGTAGAAGAAACACATTGGTGGAGAGATTTCTTGGTAACTATTTAGTTCCCAGATTTGCGAAATATCTGATGAAATGAACATACTCCATGTCAATTAGCAAGAAAAATGCAGGATGCAGCACTTTGTTTCCTTCTTCTTTGAAATCATTTCATTTTCCCAAAACATTGTGGGTTGTCATGATTTGTCACAACTCGAGTTGGCTTTGTGTGTGGTGTAATCGTCTTAATATTAAATCATTTTGAAAAACCTATAAGGAAAATGAATGGGGAATCCATTTCTGGATAAAGCAAAGCAGTTGTCTACATCCGGTACTGCGCTGGTGCTGGAATAAAGTAAATACAGTGAAATAAAGGAAAAGGAAATCCATTTCTTGAGCAAGAGCGACATCATGAATTGGGCAGGCCTCTATAGCCTTCTTAATAAACCACACAATACACAGGGACCGTGTCTATGTTCCCTCAGCTCTAAGTTCCCTCAGCTCTATGTTCCCTCAGCTCTAAGTTCCCTCAGCTCTATGTTCCCTCAGCTCTATGTTCCCTCAGCTCTATGTTCCCTCAGCTCTAAGTTCCCTCAGCTCCACGTTCCCTCAGCTCTATGTTCCCTCAACCAAGTTTAATGTCTGATTGGCGGGGACTGGCCGTAGATCCTAAGTCCCAGAGATCCTAAGTCTCATTAATTGGAACATGTGCAAAATCCCTGAAAGTATCTCTGAGAGTTAGATACAGTAGGCTAGTAATTTTGAACAAAACAATGGTCAGATCGTTGCATGCACCAGCATGATCGGTTGACTACGCCTGAAATTTGTCCAGTGAAAAGGCACCAGCTCCATTAAAAAAATGAATATCATGGAAAAGTTGGTTTATTTTCACCATTCCATTCAAAACCTTGAACTTCCATTAATTATATATTCAGTGCACACATTGTAAATGATTTCAAGTATTTTTTATTTATTTATTTTTACAGAATTTTGGCTTCCAGCTCATAAAACCCACCAAAACAGGATTAAAAAAATATATAGAATATTATACTAGACCGCTAAAAAATGTGTTTTAAAGAAGAAATGTTGACTATCTTAAAAGTACATTAATCGATGCAGTAATACTTGGTCTAGGATACAAATTATTTCATCAGTTGGGCATCAATGTCTCACACCTTCCTCTTGGCCATACAACCCTCTATGTCGGGTTAAAGTCAGTGCAGTTGGCTGCTCAGTTAAGTGGAGTAATACCATGGTTAGTACAGCAGTTACTAATAGTTTTAGCTCTGTGGGCAGGTACCAAATTGAGCTGGATAGGAAAATTAGCATCTCCATGAAGCTTCTAAAAAGATGGCTGTGTTGAAGTTTACAGCCGATAACATGGCCTAAATCATGTGTTTTGCCATGTCCAGTCTCTAGGCCATGTTATTTGCTGGTGTTGATCCACTGACAGTGAAACTTGACAGTGGGTTCAACACAGCCATCTTTTTAGAGGACCCTGTGCTTCAGTATGTTGACAAGCGTCATGGAGATGCTAATTTTCCTGTCCAGCTCAATTTGGCACCTGCTCACAGAGCCAAAACTACTAGCTGCTGTACTGACCATGGTATTACTGTGCTTAACTGTCCAGCCAACTGTCCTGACTTTAACACAACATAGAATTTGGGTTGTATTGTCAAGAGGAAGGTGTGAGACATAAGACTGAACAATACAAATTAATTTGCAGCCAGTATCAAACCAAAATGGGCTTCCATAACACCTCTACAGTGCCACAGGTTGAGCACCTCCATGCCACGCCCCATTAATGAAATAATTTGTTCATAAGTAGCCCAGACCAAGTATAGACTGCATACATCAATATACTTTTGAGATAGTCGACATTTCTTGTTTAAAACATTTTTCTTTTTAGTGGTCTCGTAAAATATTCTATTTTTTTAAATGCTGTTTTGGTGGGTTTTTGGTAGGGAAACCAAAATTGGGTAAAAATAAACAAATAAATCATTTATATTGTGTGCACTGAATCTATAATTAATGAAAGTTGAGGTTTTTTAATGGAATTGTGGAAATAAGACAACTCTTTTGTAGTTGCCGGTATATAGGCTGTTGAAAATAACGAGTTAATTAGTTAATTGATTTTTCTGATTAATCCGATTAAAACATGTGCACACTGACTCAACCGACTGACCAGTATCAGATCAAATCAGTAGAGCACGGTTTTACAGAGACATAGCTGTGTGTCTCCCTGTAACCAGAGCCATAGAGTATAGCTGGAGGATGGGGCTTGTAAATCACCTATTTTGATAAATAAGATTATTTTTCTTTTTTAAATGTTCAAATCCTGTAAAGGAAAACATAGATAATTTAGAATTAGTTTGAATGGTGATTAATCATGATTAATCGTGGTGTGTGTGTGTGTGTGTGGGGGGGGGGGGGGGGGGGGGGTGTGTGTGTGTGTGTGTGTGTCCTTTTAAGAACCTATATACATGCATTCAAGAAAAAAGGTTTCCTTTTAATGCAAACTTAATTATTTAATAACCCCCACTCTCTTCACAAAGTGAGTGGTGTTAGTTACTGTAAAATCCCCACCCGGTTCCTGTGAGCACCAGAACGGTAGAGAAATGACATACAAAGGTGCACACCTGACTAAAATTATGATTATTATTAATAATAATAATCCTCATCTGGGGACCCCCAAAAATTAATCATAACGCCCAAGGGGTTGTAATTCCCGAGGGGTCGTGGAATGACATTAAAGTTGCCTTCATGTGCATAAGCATGAGGGAACATAGAGCTGAGGGAACATAGAGCTGAGGGAACATAGAGCTGAGGGAACATAGACATGACCCCAATACGCAGACCCAACTCAAGATACCAACTCAAAATGATTTTTTACTACGGTATTTATTTATACTACCATCATTGGCACCAAACCATCATTGTTTCATCTGAAACAATACCATCTACTTTGCCAAAGTCATTGTCCTGTGATTATAAGACATTGTGGCAGCTCTACAGAACAGAACATATAAGGGAAAAGAACATGAAACTTACTGAGATGTGGGTCTCCAGCTTCCTGTTTAATGGAAACATCTTCAACTTCCTGTTTAATGGAAACATCTTCAGCTTCCTGTTTAATGGAAACATCTTCAGCTTCCTGTTTAATAGAACCCTCCTGGGCTGATTCTGCAGAATGAATCTTCATCTGGGAGTGATGCATCATGGGTATTGTAGTTCTTATGAGCTGGGAGAGTTCATCTTCACCTGCAGTCTGGTCTGAAATCAAGTGAATAAGGACTTCAATAATTGCTCTACAGGGCCACTGCATTTCTGCTTTCACTCCAGAGGGCCACATTTCATATTACTGTCGTACAGTGTTGTACTGAGACTTTTAGAAGTGGGGGATAACCCATACACACGCACACACAAATGCAGTACACACAGTACATGCAGGAACGCCATTATAACATACATACATATCAGATGTGTAGGCCAAAAAAAATCGATGTGAGAAAAGTGGGGGAAAGCACTGCATCCCTGCTGTTGTAGCAAAAATAGCCGATCTAGAAGCCCCAAATGTGTCAGTGTAGAGTTTTGAGTTTGTATATGAGCTATTTTTTTGCCATTTGAATTGAATCCTTAGCCGCAGTTTGCAGCACTAGATTTGCCTTAGAATGGGATGAGTCTAGAGTTGCAATACCATTGGTTGACTCCCTCTAAGAAAAAAAGAAAATATATACATATAGTAATGGAAAAGTTACTTTTCACAATAAGACAATACTTTTTGCTCTCCGGTTATTTGTAAAGTTTTTACTCTCTCGGCACTGATGCATTTTCCTCCAACTTTACTCCGTTTTCCTCCAACTTGATTACATTGTCAAAGCCTAATTTAATGCAATGATTAATTACCACAATAACAGGAGTCAAGACTTGTGAATCATTGTTAAGATACTGTCGTGTTTATTGTAGACACACAACAAACAGCTTATTTACCTTTTTTTTCTGGGGACCCCCAAAATCATTTTGGACCACCAAGGGGTCACAACCAACCGGTTGAGAACGCCTGCCTTAAACAATATTGCTTTACAAAAAAAAAAAAAACAACAAAAAAAAAAAAAAACATGACATTGCAGTCGATCTAAGATGATCACTTCACACAGGTGGAAGTCGTTAATTAGCAAGGTAAAATAAAATAAAAATAGTTTTCCCCTTGCTACATTACAGTATATGAGTAATGTATTCTCTAAGTCTCTGTGCCAAAAATAATCCAGTTAAAAAAATCCCTATGTAGAGCTGTGATAGCCTACTTTAGAAACCTACTTACAGATCGCTCCTAACACAGTCAGTAATGTAGCATTAGCGTGGCTGTAGAGCTCATGTGGCCCCTGGGCCTGGGCCCAACGTGCCCGTTGGATAATCGTTCCCTGATTGTCCTCCTCTCTGCTACATATACTGGACAGTCCATAAGCACATGCTTTGTTACTTCCACTCCACATGTACAGTCCTGTAGCGTGCTTTCCAATGTGAGTCAGCCCACTTGCAGACCCACAGTGTTCCAGACTCAGTCTTAGCCCTGGAGTCCGGAGTGTGCCAGAGCCTTTTGTCCAGCCTAATACAATCCAATGGGCTCAATTGGCATGAGAAAACATACATTTACATTGGCAAATCAACAAAGAAATACTACAATACAACGGCACAGTAATACAAATACAACCAATAGGCTACATGCAATAAACCATCAATACATCATTGCCAAAGCAACAACACTATTAGGCCGTGGGACGCCAGGCAAAAAATGGCAATTTACCGCCATCAAAAGGGACAAGACATATGTGGTATCATTACGTTCGTCTGACATCCAGGAATTCAAAAATGTGTGATAGCAGTTTCAGAAGAGTAGCTGAATACATGTTTTTGGCCTTTATATATGATAAAAATTGATACAGTATTTTATGAGCTCGGTGACTAATGGGCCGATTTTCATGATTCTGACATCAAGGTATTTATTTTCTGGGGTGCCGAGTTGATTTATGAGGTGACTGAAGCAATTCAAGGTCAGGGTCATATGTCAAAGGTCAATGTCATGGCATTTTGGATCAGAATATCCTATAATACTAATTGAATTGGACTTGTTTTGATCACGCTTTCTCGTATTGACCTCCGATCCGAAAGCTGTAGATAGACATTGCACAGGTTGCGAAAGAGCGCCCTCTATCTTAAACTTTGATACGACCAAATTATGTCAATAGAGTCAATCACCATATTTAGGCCGTGGGCCACCAACCAAAAAATGGCAATATGCCACCATCAAAAGGGACAAGGCATATGTGGTATCATTACGTTCGTCTGACAACCATGAATTCCAAAATGTGTGCTAGCATTTTCAGAAGAGTAGCTGAATACATGTTTTTGGCCTTTATATCTGATAAAAATTGATAAAGTATATGGTGAACATGGTGACTAATGGGCCGATTTTGATGATTCTGACATCAAAGTATACCTTTTCTTGGCTGCCGAGTTGATTTATGAGGTGACTGAAGTTCAGGGTCATGTGTCAAAGGCCAATGTCATGGTCATTTTTTATCTAAATGTCCTGTAATAGTAAAGTGGCCCATATCAGTTCAGAAACCTACCTTTGGGAATTATTCTCTCCGCCGTAATAATACCAATTGGTATTGCATCTTACAGTATATTGTTTTAATCAATGACTAGTCACCTTTACCACATGTACAGTATGGCATATAGAGATTGGACATTCCTGGAATGAGTAATGTTGCTAAACATGTGGGTTGCACCCCCCAAACGTTTGCCAAAATGGCTAATGGCTTGCATCAACCCTTGTTTTTGAGGGTCAGTATGCCCAGATTCTGAAGATATGGGCTCTCACAAAACTTGGTCTTAAATTGTGAAAGGTACCAGGAATGACACCAAATGATGCTGCCACTGTGTATGCTGAAACACCAGCTTTCAATTGTCCTATTGGACGGGCCTTATCCTGAAGGGACGAACATAGCATCTTTATTGCTACTGCTTAAAGATGAATATAAACAAAGTCAGGAAAGTGACAGGAGTCATGCTTATGTGCCACACATGAGTGGCACACACCTGTGTAACTCAGGCACAGGGACATCTAGGGCAGAGTTCAGGAAGTAGTCTTGGTCTTGGTCTAGGCTAATCTGCCTGAGAGACGCAAGCTGGTGGTCCAGGTGGTACGGCGGAAAGATGAAACAGGGAGGCACACACAAGCTGTGGTGCAGGCAAAGCAAGGGCAGTGGATGGCATGGGAAGGAGTGGAGAAGAGGAAGATCTCCTGGAAAGATCTGTGGGATATGGAGGCGTTCAGGGCAAGTTTTACCATCAGGGCTGCCTATGATGTGTTGCCCTCTCCTGCAAACCTAAGCCAGTGGTATGACGAAGACCCCACTTGACCCCTATGTCCAAGCCCAACAACACTGAAGCACATCTTAGTGGGATGCAAGACCAGCCTCACCCAAAGCTGGCACAACGAGGTAGCACAACTACATGCTAAAGTGCCTTGCAGCAGTGCTGGAACATCAAAGAACAAGTGTGAATGCCCTTCCTCCCCTGTCATCCCATTGGCAGCGAACACCATTAAATGGTGTTCGCTGTTTTTGTCCGAGAGGGACAAGCCAGCCTCACCACCATAAGAGCTGACACCGGGCAGCTGGGCAGAGCACAGGACTGGAAGCTGCTGGCAGACCTGGACAAGAAACTCCAACTGAGATCGCATCCACCAACCTGCGACCAGACCTTGTTCTGTGGTCACCCTCGCTCAAGGGTGCATTCACATTTGGTTTAATAACTCCCGACCCGTTTCACCAATTCAAAAACTTGAAGTGGCTTATGATAGCAGACACATGTAGGTCAGTTTCCTGAAAATAGTAGATATGGTGATGAAGGGATCTTTGAGTAAAAGAGTGAAACGTGCCAAAATGGACAAGAAACTCCAACTGAGATCGCATCCACCAACCTGCGACCAGACCTTGTTCTGTGGTCACCCTCGCTCAAGGGTGCATTCACATTTGGTTTAATAACTCCCGACCCGTTTCACCAATTCAAAAACTTGAAGTGGCTTATGATAGCAGACACATGTAGGTCAGTTTCCTGAAAATAGTAGATATGGTGATGAAGGGATCTTTGAGTAAAAGAGTGAAACGTGCCAAAATGTTACCCTTATGGTACTTCATCATTACCTATATGTTGTAACTCAAGAACCGTAGTACATACAGACATGTACTTGGTATCAAAATGTCCGTTATGCCCAACTTTATATTAACGTTCAATACATTTATGGGGTTTTAAACCTTTGTATTTCGAGTTATGAATGAAAAAACACATTTTTGGACGGACATCTTGGATTTTGGGGGCTGCCATCTTGGAATTTTGCAGGGCACGCAGAACTTTTAGAAATAGTGGGGTTTAAAGAGTGTGTGTACCAATTTTCATGCCTGTATCACCATTTGATTGACTTAAGAATCAATGTTACATATGTCTTGCTCTTCGCAATCTGTGAACGTACCTATATGCTGTATCTCGAGAACTATAGGAGATACATGTACTTGGTACCAAGTCGTTTGTAATGCTCAACTTAACGTTCAATACATTTATGGGGTGTAAAATCAATGCATTTCAAGTTATGAAGTTATTACAACATTTTATCAGATATAAAGGCCAAAAAACTGTATTCAGCTACTCTTCTGAAACTGCTATCACACATTTTTGGATTCCTGGATGTCATACGAACGTAATGATACCACATATGTCTTGTCCCTTTTGATGGCGGTATTTTTTCCGGCGTCCCACAGCCTATATGTGTGAAGCGGGCACACCTAGTTTACATGCACAAAATTAACTGGGAATGAAGATGTCTATTCCAGTCATTAGAATAGAATTAGCCATGTAAACACTTTGTTCAGAATAGAATATCCCATTCAGAATGAATTTTCATTTGGGTCAGGAGAGCTGGTATAAAATGTTCTTCTGGGTTTCCACAATTTTTGAATTTTGGATCATGTGCAAAAAACCACTAGGAGGGGGGGCAATATAGTTTGAAAGTTTAGAAACTTTGCACAAAATGCCCAATTTTTACAGGTTCTATCCTCTGCACTTGTACTTCTCTGCGAATAAGTAATTAAAAAAAGCTTTCTCTGTAGTGTGGACACTCTGGTGTCTCTTCAAACTACGTGATTGACGGAAACCCTTGTCACATTTGTTTACATTGGAAAGGTTTCTCTCCTGTGTGGACACGAAGGTGTGTCTTCAAATCACTTGACCTGCTGAAACTCTTGTCACAATGTTTACATTGGAAAGGTTTCTCTCCTGTGTGGACTTGAAGATGTGTCTTCAAACTATTCAACTGACTGAAACTCTTGTCACAATGTTTACATTGGAAAGGTTTTTCTCCTGTGTGGACACAAAGGTGTGCCTTCAAACTACTGGAATGACTGAAACTCTGGTCACAATGTTTACATTGGAAAGGTTTCTCTCCTGTGTGGACACGAAGATGTGTCTTCAAACTACTTGACTGACTGAAACTCTTATCACAATGTTTACACTGGAAAGGTTTCTCTCCTGTGTGGACACGAAGGTGTACCTTCAAACTACATAAGTTTCTGAAACGTTTGTCACAATTTTTACATTGGAAAGGTTTGGAAACTGCCTCATTGTCTTCACTTGTCTCTTCCCAATCATCACGGTCTTCAGTGACTTCAGTGTCAGTTTCAAGTTCAACTTCCACTTCAAAGCAGTGGGCTGATACATCTTCATGACTTTCCTCTTTGCTTTTCACTGCTAGTAATGTCAACGTTGACCCAGCATGTTCCTCTGGTCTTTGAAGTAGCTCCTCCTGTTCCTCTCTAAGCTCCTCCTGTTCAGGTTTAATATGTGGAGGCACTGGTTCCTCCTTTAGCAGACGGTAGCTCCTCTCCTGTTCAGCTGAAACTTCATCTTTACACACTGCCATGTGCAGAATGTCTAGAAGAAAAAACGACATGACGGTCAACACTGGATTCCTAAAATGTAAATCCACTCTTTTTCCATGTTTCATGTTCAAAATGAGCCATTACCTACCAAGATAAGATTGACTAAACCATAAAATTAATAATGGTGTGGTCTTTGCACAACACAACTTTACTTCAACTTTACTTCATCTTGCCTCTATTGTAGGTAATTTTCTAATGTGAATGAACCCTAAGACCATATAGATCTAGACGTGTATAGCTGATGGAACATGTTGAGAGCTTGTGGGTTTCTTTTTTGATTGATAACCTGCTGTAATCTAATGACATTGCACAAATACATCAATTGGCAAATGGCCAAACATTGAAGGCATGAACACAAATGGAGATATCCAGCATACACAAAAACAGCAAAACATTCACTGTAGTTAGGTGCATTAGGGAGATTTTAGGGGGTGTTTGCGCACTTTCGTCTAAAAGCGCCAAATTTGGCACAGGTGTAGCTCAGGGCGTACTTAAATGATTTGGCTAGACCTTTCCCTATGTCCCTATGTAATTATCAGCATCATTACAAGTAGGCTACAAGGCTTGACAAAGACAAATTAGAGCAGACACAACCTCTCAAAGCTCCAACATGGACTGATCGCTCGCTGAACCAAAACAATAAATGTTTACATTTAGGCACCCCTATGATCGTCACATTTTTTCTGTTACAAACTGACCCGGCCCCCCATTAGAGAAGGGAAAATTTATGTGGCCCTCGCTCAAAAAAGTTTGGGGACCCCTGATCTAAGATGATCACTTCACACAGGTGGAAGTAGTTAATTAGCAAGGTAGTTAATTTTATGTGACACAACCTCTCAAAGCTCAAACATGGACTGATAGCTCGCTGAACCAAAACAATAAATAAACCAGTCATTAGAATAGAATTAGCAGCATCATTACAAGTAGGCTACAAGGCTTGACAAAGACAAATTAGAGCAGACACAAAGAAATACTACAATACAAATACAACAAAGAAATACTACAATACAACGGCACAGTAATACAAATACAATCAATAGGCTACATGCAATAAACCATCAATACATCATTGCCAAAGCAACAACACTATGACCTAGTTTACATGCACGAAATTAACTGGGAATGAAGATGTCTATTCCAGTCATTAGAATAGAATTATCAGCATCATTACAAGTAGGCTACAAGGCTTGACAAAGACAAATTAGAGCAGACACAACCTCTCAAAACTCAAACATGGACTGATAGCTCGCTGAACCAAAACAATAAATGTTTACATTTAGGCACCCCTATGATCGTCACATTTTTTCTGTTACAAACTGACCCGGCCCCCATTAGAGAAGGGAAATTTTATGTGTCCCTCGCTCAAAAAAGTTTGGGGACCCCTGATCTAAGATGATCACTTCACACAGGTGAAAGTAGTTAATTAGCAAGGTAGTTAATTAGCAATAAAATAAAAATAGCTTTCCCCTTGCTACATTACAGTATATGAGTAATGTATTCTCTAAGTCTCTGTGCCAAAAGTACAAAATGAGCCATTACCTACCAAGATAAGATTGACTAACCCGTAAAATTAATAATGATGTGGTCTTTGCACAACACAACTTTACTTCAACTTTACTTCATCTTGCCTCTATTGTAGGTCATTTTGTAATGTGAATGAACTCTAAAGGCTCTTTCAGAGTCTGGAATTTCGGTGGCCACCGCAACCACCGCTCAGAGCACCGCACCGCGCGCTATTTCATAGACCTAGCACAGGGGTCAGCAACCTGTGGCTCAGGAGCCGCATGCGGCTCTAGAACACAGCCCTAGTGGCTCCCTGGCTGTAGCATTATTACATACACACACTGGGGTGATCCGCACCAAAATAATATAAACATTTCAGTCACCCAAATCGGTTTGTGCTGTCTGACAGTTGCCAGTTAAAGTAGCACTTGGCCATGTCAAAAAAGCCCAGCAGTTATCAGAGGTGGAGCTTTCAATCTGAACCACCCATTTTCAAAGATTTACTCAGTTTACTATGTCATTAATATACCTTAGAGATGTTGTGTGGACTAGAAATGGAGTTCTGTAAAACTTTAGAAACTCCATTTCTGAAGAAAGGTTGTGTTTCACCATGTTAATGATTTTTCTTTGAGGACCTTTTTTTGAGAGTGTGCAAATGGAACCAAATGGACCCGCCAGGGTCCATTTGGTTCACATTTGCACACTCTCAGGAAAAAAATAAAATGCGGCTCCAGACAGATTTTGAATTTAATTTTGGGTCGAAAATGGCTCTTTCAACATCTTGGGTTGCCAACCCCTGACCTAGCAGCACCTCGCCCTCCCTCCCCTGTTCTCCTCGCGTCCATTGTTGTTTATTTTCCCCTCTGCTTTTCTCTCTACTTCCTACCTTTCTCAATTATAATAAATTCTGCTACTTTTATGTTCATTTCATATTCTGTTTGTATCATTGTGTCTATCATTAAATCCCTTCGTTCTCCTCCTGGCCGTCGTGCTGTGGTGTGTTTTGTTTTCTTTCTTTTTTTTACCACCTGGCAGCCGTTAAAAACAAGCAACCGGTGCTCCTAGAGTACTGGAACCACCGCGCGGTGCGGTGGTTAGTAAAATCCGAGAGAAGGGCTGGGAGGTGCGGTGGTTGCGGTGGTATGACGTCATATTGTAGGAAACGGTGGTCGCGGTGGGCACCGAAAAGCCATCTCTGAATAGGCCTTAAGACCATATAGATCTAGACGGGTATATGCTGATAGAACATGTTGTGAGCTTGTGGGATTCTTTTTTGATTCATGAACTGCTGTAATCTAATGACATTGCACGAATACATCAATTGGTAATTGGCCAAACAATGACGGCATAAACAAAAATTGAGCTATCCAGCACACACACAAAAACAGCAAAACATTCAGTGTATTTTTTAGTTGTTCGCGCACTTTCGTGTAAAAGCGCCAAATTTGGCACAGGTGTAGCTCCAATCCAAAATGGCCACCACTAGTAATGGCTTTTCCCTCTAACATTTGAACCAGATGAGCTACAAATCCAAACTTGGTGTCTAATTCATGTTTTTTTGACAATTAGAAGTATAATGGAAAAAAAATGATTGGGTGTGTCAGGACACCCAATTAGCATATTTTCAAGATGGCAGCCATGCAAAAAGTATAGGTATACCTTTACTTTTGATACTATTGGCAAACTGTTTTATTATTATTATTATTATTATTATTTTATTATACATATATATTTTTACAGACTGAATGTAAAGCTGTATCTTACAAATATATTTCATTTTAAAATAAGTACAAGTAGAGAAAGTAAAAAATGCCCCCCCCCCCCTTCTTCATCTGTTCATGTTGAAACAGAAACCTACAGAGAAAGAACAGAAAAACAGAAACTTACAGAGAAGGCTCACAGTCTGATGACCCCATACAAACTCCCAAAAATGAAGGAATGTTGTCACTAGAAAAGCATCTCAAAGATTTCATTACAACAGCGAATGCTCTACCTTCATGGTCAGAATGATGGTCAGAATGATTTCTGAACACTGGCCAGATTGCCGTCCTTAGTGCTGATCAAGCATTATATTCTATAGCCAAGCAGCTCCAATGGCAATACCCCATGACACTTGGTGAGGATGAATTGAAAGTACTATTATAAAAATAAAAATATCAAGGGAAATTAAAATCAACGACAATACGACACGGGTACGCATGATGGACTTGTATCCATTTGATTCTGATACCTAGCTTTTTTTTCCTTCTTATAGGTATGTATTTGATTCTGATACCCAGCTTTTTTCCTTCTTATAGGCATCTATAAGAAGGCCTATATTTGTACTTTTCAAGCCGATCATAATTCATAACTCACATTTTGTGAAATCTAATCAGTTCATGTGTTGAAGCAAATTCCTCATTTAACCAGTGCAGTTGTAGGTGCTCGTGGTATTTTTCACCTTTTGTCAATTCAATTATACACACACAAAGGCACTGGGGACAAGGGGATTTTTCAAAAAAAGATATACTGTATGAAGACAAAGATAAACTAAATTTAGTTTACAAGACAATTCATCTCTCTGCTTTATGCCATGAGGATATTACAAGCATCTAAAGTCATGGAGTGATGCGTTGCTCATTTCGTTTGGAGTGTGGGACTTATCACTTTTTTAACAGAATTAATTTTAAAAGCTACACGTGGATATCACAACGTCACGTAGGTGATTAATCAATATGCAGATGGAGAAAGCTTTACAACAAGAACAGATTTGAGACATCCATCCATCTCTCTTTCACTTCACCGCTGCCTGTGTCGGCTCAAGTTACAACTGCGTGTGTGTGCGCGGGAGAGAGAGCGTGGTAAACTACTGGTATAAAGTCAAACAGGTTGTCTCTTTTTTCCTCGCTCTGCTACCGGTATATTGCTGTGGCTGTGTGCCTCCTATGTTGTGTGTGGTGAAATTACCACAGTTAGGGACGCGCCGCAACACGTTTTTCTTTATCGAAATCTGCCGACAGCATATCGATTATTTATCACGGGAGGAAGTAGAAGAAACACATTGGTGGAGAGATTTCTTGGTAATTATTTAGTTCCCAGATTTGCGAAATATCTGATGAAATGAACATACTACAATATTTCCATACAATGTCAATTAGCAAGAAGAAAAAAAAGCATTGTGGGTTGTCATGATTTGTCACAACTCGAGTTGGCTTTGTGTGTGGTGTAATGTCTTAATATTAAATCATTTTGAAAAACCTATAAGGAAAATGAATGGGGAATCCATTTCTGGATAAAGCAAAGCAGTTGTCTACATCCGGTACTGCGCTGGTGCTGGAATAAAGTAAATACAGTGAAATAAAGGAAAAGGAAATCCATTTCTTGAGCAAGAGCGACATCATGAATTGGGCAGGCCTCTATAGCCTTCTTAGTAAACCACACAATACACAGACCCAACTCAAGATACCAACTCAAACTGAATTTGTACTACGGTATTTATTTATACTACCATCATTGGCACCAAACCCTCATTGTTTCATCTGAAACAATACCTTCTACTTTGCCAAAGTCATTGTCATGTGAATATAAGACATTGTGGAGCTCTACAGAACAGAACATATAAGGAAAAGAACATGAAACTTACTGAGATGTGGGTGGTCTTCAGCTTCCTGTTTAATGGAAACATCTTCAGCTTCCTGTTTAATAGAAACATCTTCAACTTCCTGTTTAATAGAACCCTCCTGGGCTGATTCTGCAGAATTAATCTTCATCTGGGAGTGATGCATCATGGGTATTGTAGTTCTTATGAGTTGGGAGAGTTCATCTTCACCTGCAGTCTGGTCTGAAATCAAGTGAATAAGGACTTCAATAATTGCTCTACAGGGCCACTGCATTTCTGCTTTCACTCCAGAGGGCCACATTTCATATTACTGTTGTACAGTGTTGTACTGAGACTTTTAGAAGTGGGGGATAACCCATACACACGCACACACAAATGCAGTACACACAGTACATGCAGGAACGCCATTATAACATACATACATGTCAGATGTGTAGGCCAAAAAAAATCGATGTGAGAAAAGTGGGGGAAAGCACTGCATCCCTGCTGTTGTAGCAAAAATAGCCGATCTAGAAGCCCCAAATGTGTCAGTGTAGAGTTTTGAGTTTGTATATGAGCCATTTTTTGCCATTTGAATTGAATCCTTAGCCACAGTTTGCAGCACTAGATTTGTCTTTAGGATGGGATGAGTCTAGAGTTGCAATACCATTGGTTGACTCCCTCTGAGAAACAAAGAAAATATATACATATAGTAATGGAAAAGTTACTTTTCACAATAACACAATACTTTTTGCTCTCCGGTTATTTGTAAAGTTTTTATGTTTCCAATTCCAAAGGCATCTCTCTCTCTCGGCACTGATCCATTTTCCTCCAACTTTACGCCATTTTCCTCCAACTTGATTACATTGTCAAAGCCTAATTTAATGCAATGAATAATTACCACAATAACAGGAGTCAAGACTTGTGAATCATTGTCAAGATACTGTCGTGTTTATTGTAGACACACAACAAACAGCTTATTTACCTTTTTTTTTTCTGGGGACCCCAAAATCATTTTGGACCACCAAGGGGTCACAACCAACAGGATAAGAACGCCTGCCTTAAACAATATTGGTTTACAAAAAAAAAAAAAAAAAAAAAAATGACATTGCAGTCGTTAGTTAATTAGCAAGGTAGTTGATTAGCAATAAAATAAAAATAGTTTTCCCCTTGCTACATTACAGTATATGAGTAATGTATTCTCTGTCTCTGTGCCAAAAGTACTCCAGTTAAAAATCCCTATGTAGAGCTGTGATAGCCTACTTTAGAAACCTACTTACAGATCGCTCCCAACACAGCAGTCAGTAATGTAGCATTAGCGTGGCTGTAGAACACATGGGCTCATGTGGCCCCTGGGCCTGGGCCCAACGTGCCCGTTGAATAATTGTTCCCTGATTGTCCTCCTCTCTGCTACATACTGCATACTGGACAGTCCATAAGCACATGCTTTGTTACTTCCACTCCACATGTACAGTCCTGTAGCGTGCTTTCCAATGTGAGTCAGCCCACTTGCAAACCCACAGTGTTCCAGCCTCAGTCTTAGCCCTGGACTCTGGAGTGTGCCAGAGCCTTTTGTCCAGCCTAATACAATCCAATGGGCTCAATTGGCATGAGAAAACATACATTTATATTGGGAAATCAACAAAGAAATACTACAATACAACGGCACAGTAATACAAATACAATCAATAGGCTACATGCAATAAACCATCAATACATCATTGCCAAAGCAACAACACTATGACCTAGTTTACATGCACGAAATTAACTGGGAATGAAGATGTCTATTCCAGTCATTAGAATAGAATTAGCCATGTAAACACTTTGTTCAGAATAGAATATCCCATTCAGAATGAATTTTCATTTGGGTCAGGAGAGCTGGTATAAAATGTTCTTCTGGGTTTCCACGATTTTTGAATTTTGGATCCTGTGCAAAAAAAATAAAAAGGGGGGGGGGGGGGGCAATATCATTTGAAAGTTCAGAAACTTTGCACAAAATGCCCAATTTTTACAGGTTCCATCCTCTGCACTTGTACTTCTCTGCGGATAAGTGATTAAAAAAAGGTTTCTCTGCAGTGTGGACACTCTGGTGTCTCTTCAAACTACGTGATTGACGGAAACCCTTGTCACATTTGTTTACATTGGAAAGGTTTCTCTCCTGTGTGGACACGAAGGTGTGTCTTCAAATCACTTGACCTGCTGAAACTCTTGTCACAATGTTTACATTGGAAAGGTTTCTCTCCTGTGTGGACTTGAAGATGTGTCTGCAAACTACTCAACTGACTGAAACTATCTACAATTTTTACATTGGAAAGGTTTCTCTCCTGTGTGGACACGAAGGTGTTTCTTCAAAGTATTTGAACGACTGAAACTCTGGTCACAATGTTTACATTGGAAAGGTTTCTCTCCTGTGTGGACACGAAGGTGTGTCTTCAAATCACTTGACCTGCTGAAACTCTTGTCACACTGTTTACATTGGAAAGGTTTCTCTCCTGTGTGGACACGAAGGTGTGTCTTCAAATCACTTGACCTGCTGAAACTCTTGTCACACTGTTTACATTGGAAGGGTTTCTCTCCTGTGTGGACACGAAGATGTGTCTTCAAATTACTTGATGTACTGAAACTCTGGTTACAATGTTTACATTGAAATGGTTTCTCTCCTGTGTGGACAAGAAGGTGCGTCTTCAAATGACTCAACTGACTGAAACTCTTTGTACAATTTTTACATTGGAAAGGTTTCTCTCCTGTGTGGACACGAAGGTGTTTCTTCAATGTACTTGAACGACTGAAACTCTGGTCACAATGATTACACTGGAAAGGTTTCTCTCCTGTGTGGACACGAAGATGTGTCTTCAAATTACTCGATGTACTGAAACTCTTATCACAATGTTTACACTGGAAAGGTTTTTCTCTGGTGTGGACCCGAAGGTGACTCGTCAAAGTACATAACTGACCGAAGCTCTGGTTACAATGTTTACATTGGAAAGGTTTCTCTGCAGTATGGACAATCTGGTGTCTCTTCAAATTACGTGACCTACTGAAAGTCTTGTCACAATGTTTACATTGAAACGGTTTCTCTCCTGTGTGGACACGAAGGTGCGTCTTCAAATTACTTGATATACTGAAACTCTTGTCACAATGTTTACATTGAAATGGTTTCTCTCCTGTGTGGACAAGAAGGTGCGTCTTCAAATGACTCGATTGACTGAAACTCTGGTCACAATGTTTACATTGAGACGGTTTCTCTCCTGTGTGGACACGAAGGTGTACCTTCAAACTACATAAGTTTCTGAAACTTTTGTCACAATTTTTACATTGGAAAGGTTTGGAAACTGCCTCAGTGTCTTCACTTGTCTCTTCCCAATCATCACGGTCTTCAGTGACGTCAGTGTCAGTTTCAAGTTCAACTTCCACTTCAAAGCAGTGGGCTGATACATCTTCATGACTTTCCTCTTTGCTTTTCACTGCTAGTAATGTCAACGTTGACCCAGCATGTTCCTCTGGTCTTTGAAGTAGCTCCTCCTGTTCCTCTCCAAGCTCCTCCTGTTCTGCTTTAATTTGTGAAGGCACTGGTTCCTCCTTTAGCAGACAGTAGCTCCTCTCCTGTTCAGGTGAAACTTCATCTTTACACACTACCATGTGCAGAATGTCTAGAAGAAGAAACAACATGACAGTCAACACTGGATTCCTAAAATGTAAATCCACTCTTTTTCCATGTTTCATGTTCAAAATGAGTCATTACCTACCAAGATAAGATTGACTAAACCGTAAAATTAATAATGGTGTGGTCTTTGCACAACACAACTTTACTTCAACTTTACTTCATCTTGCCTCTATTGTAGGTCATTTTGTAATGTATGAATGAACTCTAAGACCATATAGATCTAGACGGGTATATGTTGATAGAACATGTTGTGAGCTTGTGGGTTTCTTTTTTGATTCATGAACTGCTGTAATCTAATGACATTGCACAAACACATTAATTGGTAATTGGCCAAACAATGAAGGCATGAACAAAAATTGAGCTATCCAGCACACACACAAAAACAGCAAAACATTAACTGTATTTTTATAGGCCCTCCAGAAAAACGCGATTATGCGATCGCAGAATCCATTGCATAATCAAGCAAAAGGCGCGCATTATGCGACCATCAATTTATTTCTAAAAGGGCGCGCAATTCACACATATTTTACGTATTTTGCCTATGTCCGCGCAAAATATGCGCATTATGTCGGCATCGCGTGATTTCATAATCCTCGCATATTTTCGCATAAAGTTTATAAAGTTACAACCTCACTCATTTCTTCACTTTCACACAGAAGCGCAGTGGTGATGAGCGCCTGCCTCTCTCTCTCTCTCAAAGCATTGTGCAGCGCGCACATGCGTGTGCACCAGAGTTGGGGGTAACGAGTAACGAGTAACGAGTAATATTACTACTTTTTCAGGTAACGAGTAGTGTAACGACACTACCTCCTAGAAAATAGTAATAATATTACAGTTACTTCTGCTAATATTACTTCGTTACTTTTGTCATGCTGATGCGTTCAACAGTATTGCGTTGGTGAAGGGAGATGAGCTAATGCGACTTTAGTTTGATCGGAAAAAAGATGAGCAGCGGATTTTTATTAGGCAGACGTACAAAGACATCTGGTGTCAAAGCTGCGACATTAAGGCGTCAGAAACGTAGCGCTCGAAAGCTGTTTGTGCAGCTTGTTGTCCCTAGTTATTGTCCCGATCCTCAATAGAAGTCTATGTAGAAGAGCCGCGCTAGGACTGGCCACTTAAAGAGAACGGAGTTGGCGCTAAGTTGCTCTTACCTTTAACAAACTCCGGTGATTCTTTGTTGAGATTTGAATCTAAAAACTCTCAGGCCATGCTCACCCGATTGCAATAATTCCAACTGTGGTCCAAGTATATCCAAGGATATTTTCATTTGCCATATAAGTCATGCGTTTATAATATGTGTTTTATCACACAATAGCTGGGCTAAATGTCCACATTCGCTGCCTGTCTCAATGCGCTGTCTGTCAGGGGATTTCCGATACACAGCTGTTCTAATTAACTCTGTTTGCGCAGTAGTCCTATCACCAATTAAGCCACTGGAGCTATATGCCCTCATATAGGCCTACTCAATATTCAATCAAAAAGATCTTATGCTTATGTATGTTTATCATACATTTTTAAATTTTGCATTAAAACATTGACAGACAGAACTGTAACCAAATAACAATCCACTGACTGAAATAACAGCCTATGTAATCTATGGTAGGCTATGTTAATCATGTGTGGCATATATATTTTAGTATTTTTTTTCCAGGGTGGGATGTCTGTATTCATTCATCTAAATACATTTATACATCCATCCATCTTCACCTGCTTATCCGTAGTCAGGTGGTGGGGGCAACAGTCACCCAATTGATGTTTGGCTGATTGGTGACTCTTGTTATTCTTCTTCTTTAGATTCAGCTCTAAAAGAAGCTGACAGATTGTGTAGTTGTAGCTACTTTCCTTTTTTTCAGGGATCTGGGTGCAAAAGTAATATAAAAAAGTAATATGTAATATACTACATATTACTTTTGCATCCAAGTAATAAGTAGTGTAATATTATTACTTTTCTAAAGGGGTAATAAGTAATAAGTAATATATTACTTTCCTAAGTAATATTCCCCAACACTGGTGTGCACACACACACGCACACACTTCTTCAACACATCCTGATATTGCATTGGCTCGTTAGCTGTTTTTGCGTCTCTGTATTGTGGAATACATCCATACGCAGTTTATATTACCGTCGGAAAGCTTCGAAGACTCACCCCAGGTGATGACAATGCTAATCAGTGTAGCCTATTCTTAGGCTAAACGTTGCTCCGTTGAACGGGCAGTCGTTATAGCCTAAAGTTTACAGCTGTTTCAATGTTCTCATCGTAGCCTATTTCTAGGTCTAAAGGTGATTTCATGCACATTTGTCCAGAGCATAGTCGGCTATATGTCTGCTTGACTAGATTTAGAAGCCAATTTGATACTGAAACGATTTATTATTTAATATGGTGAAATTCTGTTATTTCACATGTAACTCAATGGGTGACAAAGGCAGTTTGGCAGAGTGGTGTGGGTTGTCATAATGAAAAGTTATTATTATGGCTCTACCCATTCATGGACCCCTAAATGAATATTTGTCTGTGTGGATGCCCATCTGAAATATATTTTTGTGTGAGCTTGTAGATGGGCTTGAAAATAGCCCATGGCATCTACTGTACAAGCTCACACAAAAATAGGCCTAGGCAAATGCCTAGGAATTTGAAAATATCCCTAAGTTTAAATATATTTTTATATTTATACATTTTGCTAAGGACCCCCTGGAACCCCCTCATGGACAGCACATGAGTACAATAAGGTGTAAGAAATCGCCTTTTTAATCAAAATGCATTTTTGAAAATGTCGCATATTTCACATTTTCCCTTATAATTTGCATTTTCCCGCATACTTCACATTTGTTCCGCAACTTTTGCAAATTCCCGCATTTTCACCGCATAATTGCACCTAAAAACCCCGCATATTCCATGGCATAATCAAGGATTTTTGCCCACAACAATCACGATTTTAGCCCGCATAATCAAGGATATTTCCCCGCGTTTTTCTGGAGTTGTTCACGCACTTTCGTCTAAAAGCGCCAATTTTTGCACAGGTGTAGCTCAGGGGTCCGTGTATTTTACGGCCAACTGAATTCTCATATCGTCTTTGACATTCAGTATTCAGTATATGGTTCTGTGCACTGAATACTGTTTTTCAAAATGTGGAAATTGTTAATTAAAAATGGGAAAAAGGTTTATTTTCCTTAATACTGCTTAGAAATGTTTCCTTAAAACTTAGAAATAGGTTTTTAAAACGCCTATATGACCTAATTCCTTACTTTCTTCGGTGCGGCCCCCCTCAGAATGGTGATTTCAGTACCAGCACGCTCCTGTACTGAATTCTGTTTTTTCTCTCGCTCAGAGCGTGGAGGCGTGGCGCGGAGCTCTTGATTGACAGCTCGGTTACTGCTGCAGTTACTACAAGGAGACACACGCGGCGCTGTTGGCGCTGTTGTACTAGCAGATAATATTATGAATTTGAGTAGGCAATGTTATTATACATTTATCCTTTATTATATTTAGATATATGTTTATACCCTTTAGCGCTGCCGTAATTTTAAATAAATTAGCCCGCTTTTTGGTTGCATATTAACACAGCGCTGTTATTACATTCTGATTAGACATTGATGATTGATGCATCCTCCTCTGTGTCAACTCTTAATAAAGTAGCCTAATAGAGACAGACAGAAAGACAGACATGTTGAAGAGGCCTACCTGGTAATAGGCTAAGTACCTCGTCATCTGTGTCATTAATCATTATTATGCAACCCGTTATGTTACAGGTATAGTTTATTTGTTCAATTAAGTGTTTATAGAGGTGGGTCACTATAATGCCACTTGGGCCGTCAAGGTGCCAAACAAGGTGCCAAAGTCATTGAAGTTTTGTAGTCTATAGGCCTATACATTTATCCTTTATCATTTAGATAATATTTATACCCACTGCCGTCATTTTAAATAAATTGGCGTTAGCGGCATTTTGATTGCATCTTCTTAACCCACCCGCTGCTGCAAGAAAGGGGGACAGTAAGTGTCACTGCCAGAAATACCTGACTTTTAGACAATTATGGAAAAATCTATGGTGGGCCGTTCGAGACACGGAATACCTTAAAAAAATCCTCCATCTCTTTGCTTTCATGGAAAAAAATAAGTGAGTTGATAACATGTTCTGTTTTGTAGATATTAGCAATTGAATACAGTGCGTTATAATGGCAGATGATGCAGCAGGCCAGAGGCCATTTTCAATAACTCAATTCAAAGTTTTATTTAGCATTTAACATTAGGTAATATTACTGCTACACATCCATGCCATATATCAAATTAAACCTCATGATGCCTGCTTGAATCTAAAAAAAATAAAGAATAAAATAGCATCTACCGTTATGTAAATATCAGCCTTGGAAAGCAGCATTGTTACTCACTAGTGACTGAATTATGTCACATCAATCTGTTTTTGATCACTGATAACTCCAAAATGGTACATGCTAGAAACTCGCTTCTTCTTTTGTATTCAAGAGGACATCATAACCTTTCATTAGAGATATGGCATGTTCATGTAGTCCCCACAGATGATGTTCTGTGGCTGCATTTTCTTGCAGAAATCAGTTTATGATATAGCACAGTTAGGGAAATATACCACACTCACATCCACATCACACACTGTGATGTACTGTACTAAACTTGAACGGCACCATACCAAAATGTACTATACAATACCCATAACCATATAAATACATCAAAATAATATTATAAATAAAATCATGCCAACCTCAATAAACAACTTTTTTTTTTCATTTACTTCCACAACACATCACAACAAGCTTGAAGAACTGCCATGTTCAATGCCTGATGGATTTGAACTATTTCATGTGTAAAGTAGTATTATTTTGAGACCTGGTTACTTATTTCTCTCCGACAACCTGGCAACACTGTAGGAACCTCTTTGGGGCAGTGTTGCCAACTTGGCACATTTGACACTATATTTAGCTTTTTTTCCAGACCCCCTCTAGCACCAAAATGATTGAAAAACTCCTGGTCAAAAATCTAGTGCTTTCTTGCTGGTGAGTTGCTTGAAAACAACTGCACAATTTTGGAATTGTCACTAGTGCATTTCGGATTTTGGCAGTTGGCAACACTGCTTGAGAGAGAGAGAGAGAGAGAGAGAGAGAGAGAGAGAGAGAGAGAGAGAGAGAGAGAGAGAGAGAGAGAGAGAGAGAGAGAGCCTCACCACGTGGCTCTCCCTGCCACGTGTGTCAGCCACGGGTTTCCATTATGCAACCACACAACAAACACAGAGAGAGAGACGGAGGAGAAGGGCAGGATCTTATGGATCTGTACACCGAAGGAGCTTGGATTTATTGACTTTTGGATCTAATAGCGATCTTTTTCCTGATCTTTGGTGGTTGACCTGTTATTTGGAGACAAGGTAAGGTTAAAAAAAAGCCTTGGTTGCTGTTTTTTTTTTTTTTTTGTAATGGTGGCACTGATTGTTTGAGGATTGCTAGTTAGATCCAGCTAAATGATGGATCCTTTGTAACCAAACGGACCCTTATGGATCTGTAACTCTTGAGATCACAAAATGAAACCAAATGGACCTCATGCTCTCAGGGACCACTGGTGGTCCCCAGACTACTGGTGTGTGTGTGTGTGTGTGTGTGTGTGTGTGTGTGTGTGTGTGTGTGTGTGTGTGTGTGTGTGTGTGTGTGTGCAGGCGCGTCACCGCGTCTGGAAAGATGCGGGTGCTGCAAGGGTTAAATTGCGGCCGCGCGTCAGCGCGGCCGCGAAAAATTTGGGGCTTTTTTTCCCCCTCTAAAACACTTTTTACTAATATTTCACAATAAATGTAATGGTACACACTTCAATGAAGCAGTGTCATCATAATGCAGTACAAGACTGACTGTGATGAGATAAAACGGCTATCTATGATTACTAAAATATGACGAGACGTTTGTGAGTTATGGTTGACCTGACGTGTCGAGACGAGAATGTAGTGGATTGACAAAAAAGTTTCAAAACCGCACCGTCGCCGACTGCAATTCATATCAAAGCAATGAATGCAAGCGGCCGGTCACCCGTCTCCCTCCTTCCCAGATCAGTGCCTGCCATCTATTACAAGAGTTGCGACATTGATGGGTCACAAACTGAACGCTCGCGCTGCTGTTCATGCAGCCTGAATAGGGACAAACTGGAGTCGGAAATGCATTGTTTTCAATGAGGTCGACAGCGCAAATAAGAGCTATTTTATGCATGCTTTCAAGGGGCTGTTGCAAGGCTGTTGCCGGAGGCCGTTGCATTACTGCCTACTTCAGGTCCAGGACTTGTCCCTATTTGTTGTCCCCATTCCCGATTCGAGTCTCAGTAGAAAAGCCGCCATTGAACTTGCCTCTTGGAGTGGACGGAGTTGTCGTAACTCTGTCTACACTATATGGTTCATATGGCTCTGCCTCTCCCGCAGCATGGACAGTTGCGATTTGGCCAGCACCAGCACCCCCACTTTTCGCATCATTTTTTTTTTCCGACGTGAAAAGTTGCGGGTGCTGAGGCACCCGCATAGTGAATGGCGGTGACGCCCATGTGTGTGTGTGTGTGTGTGTGTGTGTGCGCAGCCGTCTGCTCTCTCTCTTGTTCCTGCTGCTGCTGCGGTGCGGTGGCACAGCAAGTTAGGCTATATTTCAGTTGATTTTTAGATACAATTGGCTACTCTGTCTGTGCATGGTGTGCTGTTATCGTCTGCTGTGGTGTTGTCCTTTGATGTAGACGTTTGATATCCACAGGGTGGATGCACAAGGGTTTAATCTAACATATAATGGGGGAAATGGTTATCGTCGTGATTGGGCTGATCCGCGTGATTGGCAGGGGGGACGGACAGAGAACTTCACGAGCCCGCGTGGACAGCAGTCGGTGGGTTAACTACCCTGTACCAGCCACAGAGCTATTATTTCTAACTATTGGTATAAAGCGCACACTGCAGCGTGATCATGGTGTCACGGACGGACCACAGTGACAATGTGTGTGTGTGTGTGTGTGTGTGTGTGTGTGTGTGTGTGTGTGTGTGTGTGTGTGTGTGTGTGTGTGTGTGTGTGTGTGTTCCTATTCATTTACTTCAATGGCTAGTTTGGATATGGCACCTTGGCAGCCTAGGTGTCATATGGTGTTAATTTTTATTATTAGTTATTATTAGTATTCATTGTCTGTCTGTCTCTATTACTTTATTTTGCATTACTTAACCCACCCGCTGCTGCAAGAAAGGGGGACAGTAAGTGTCACTGCCAGAAATACCTGACTTTTAGACAATTATGGAAAAATCTATGGTGGGCCGTTCGAGACACGGAATACCTTAAAAAATCCTCCATCTCTTTGCTTTCATGGAAAAAAATAAGTGAGTTGATAACATGTTCTGTTTTGTAGATATTAGCAATTGAATACAGTGCGTTATAATGGCAGATGATGCAACAGGCCAGAGGCCATTTTCAATAACTCAATTCAAAGTTTTATTTAGCATTTAACATTAGGTAATATTACTGCTACACATCCATGCCATATATCAAATTAAACCTCATGATGCCTGCTTGAATCTAAAAAAATAAATAATAAAATAGCATCTACCGTTATGTAAATATCAGCCTTGGAAAGCAGCATTGTTACTCAATAGTGACTGAATTATGTGACATCAATCTGTTTTTGATCACTGATAACTCCAAAATGGTACATGCTAGAAACTCGCTTTTTCTTTTGTATTCAAGAGGACATCATAACCTTTCATTAGAGATATGGCATGTTCATGTAGTCCCCACAGATGATGTTCTGTGGCTGCATTTTCTTGCAGAAATCAGTTTATGATATAGCACAGTTAGGGAAATATACCACACTCACATCCACATCACACACTGTGATGTACTGTACTAAACTTGAACGGCACCATACCAAAATGTACTATACAATACCCATAACCATATAAATACATCAAAATAATATTATAAATACAATCATGCCAACCTCAAACAACTTTTTTTTCATTTACTTCCACAACACATCACAACGAGCTTGAAGAACTGCCATGTTCAATGCCTGATGGATTTGAACTATTTCATGTGTAAAGTAGTATTATTTTGAGACCTGGTTACTTATTTCTCTCCGACAACCTGGCAACACTGTAGGAAGAGAGAGAGGGAGAGGGAGAGAGAGAGAGAGAGAGAGAGAGAGAGAGAGAGAGAGAGAGCATGTGTTGCATGTAGTTGAGTCTACAGGGTTCTCATCCTCACCCATGGCAGGAGAGCCACATGTGTCAGCTACGGGTTTCCATAGCAACCACACAACAAACAGCGAGTCGAGAGAGTGTAGTAGAGGGAGCCTTATGGATCTGTACACTGAAGGAGCTTGGATTTATTGACTTTTGGATCTAATAGCGATCTTTTCCCTGATCTTTGGTGGTTGACCTGTTATTTGGAGACAAGGTAAGGTTTAAAAAAAGCCTTGGTTGCTGTTTTTTTTTTTGTTTTTTTTTTTGTAATGGCGGCACTGATTGTTTGAGCTAGTTAGATCCAGCTAAATGATGGATCCTTTGTAACCAAACGGACCCTTATGGGTCTGTAACTCTTGAGATCAGAAAAATGAAACCAAATGGACCTCATGCTCTCAGGGACCACTGGTGGTCCCCGGACTACTGGTGGGTGTGTGTGTGTGTGTGTGTGTGTGTGTGTGTGTGTGTGTGTGTGTGTGTGCGTGCAGCCGTCTGCTCTCTCTCTCTCTCTCTCTCTCTGCTGCTGCTGCCATGCGGTGGGCACAGCAAGTTATATTCAGTTGATTTTTAGATACAATTGGCTACTCTGTCTGTGCATGGTGTGCTGTGATCGTCTGCTGTGGTGTTGTCCTTTGATGTAGACGTTTGATATCCACAGGGTGGATGCACAAGGGTTTAATCTAATGTATAATGGGGGAAATGGTTATCGTCGTGATTGGGCTGATCGTCGTGATTGGCGGGGGGGACGGACAGAGAAGATCACGAGTCCACGTGGACAGCAGGGGGTGGGTTAAGAGTTGACACAGAGGATGCATCAATGTCTAATCAGAATGTAATAACAGCGCTGTGTTAATAGCCTACCGGGTATGCAACCAAAAAGCGGGCTAATTTATTTAAAATTATGGCAGCGCTAAAGGGTGTAAATATATATCTAAATATAATAAAGGATAAATGTATAATACATTTATTGTCTACTCTAATCCATAATATTATCTGCTAGTACAACAGCGCCGCGTGTGTCTCCTTGTAGTAACTGCAGCAGTAACCGAGCTGTCAATCAAGAGCTCCGCGCCACGCCTCCACGCTCTGAGCGAGAGAAAAAACAGAATTCAGTACAGGAGCGTGCTGGTACTGAAATCACCATTCTGAGGGCGACCGCACCGAAAAAAGTAAGGAATTAGGTCATATAGGCGTTTAAAAAACCTATTTCTAAGTTTTAAGGAAACATTTCTAAACAGTATTAAGGAAAATAAACCTTTTTCCTATTTTTAATTAACAATTTCCCGTTTTTGAAAAACAGTATTCAGTGCACAGAACCATATACTGAATACTGAATGTCAAAGACGATATGAGAATTCAGTTGGCCGTAAAATACACGGACCCTCAGGGCGTACTTAAATGATTTGGCTAGACCTTTGGGATCACCACAGCGGCCAATTCAAAATGGCCACCACTAGTAATGGCTTTTCCCTCTAACATTTGAACCAGATGAGCTACAAATCCAAACTTGGTGTCTAATTCATGTTTTTTGACAATTAGAAGTATAATGGAAAAAAATGATTGGGTGTGTCAGGACACCCAATTAGCATATTTTCAAGATGGCGGCCATGCAAAAATGAGGTATACCTTTACTTTTGATACTATTGGCAAACTATTTTATTATTATTATTATTATTATTATTATTATTATTACCCTTATTATTATTATTTTATACATATATATTTTTACAGACTGAATGTAAAGCTGTATCTTACAAATATATTTCATTTTAAAATAAGTACAAGTAGAGAAAGTAAAAAATGCCCCCCACCCCCCACTTTTCTTCATCTGTTCATGTTGAAACAGAAGCCTATAGAGAAACCTACAGAGAAACAGAAAGCTACAGAAAAACAGAAACTTACAGAGAAGGCTCACAGTCTGCTGAGCCCATACAAACACCCAAAAATGAAGGAATGTTGTCACTAGAAAAGGATCTCAAAGATTTCATTACAACAGCGAATGCTCTACCTTCATCCATAAATGTCACAATTGATCAATTGAATGATGGTCCAGGTATCGCGTCAAAACTTGCATTAAGTAATGCCAAATCCCGCAGACTCTGCAGAAGCTACTGTAGTAGTTCCCGCAGTAAAAGGGCTCGAAAACGTGAGGATCATGCTGTCCCCTCCTTACTAAGTCCTAAAAAGCTTCCGTCAAGTCATCCCCAAACCAAAATGAAAAACTGGGCAGAATCTGGTAAAAATGTTAAACCTCTTGGTAGATTAATTACAGTACTCAAGCATCCGATGTGCAGGCAGCTTTGATATGTACTACCATACCATCATACTATGCTTCAAATAAGCAGCACAAGTTGCATTACTCCATGGCAATGGCTGCCAGAAAAATGAAATTAATGGAGCTCATGGAGGTGAAGCTGACACTGGCACGTGCAGTGTGTAAACGACACAATGAAGACGGCATTGTACTTCCAACTAATCTTCGTCAGCATGTATTCAACACCTATGACGTTGACGATCTGGATGGGCAGAACAAAGGCAATTACTCCCAGGACGAGTTTCATGGAACCGCACTCAGTGCTACTAATCATCTATCTCATGACAATCTAGGACTTAAGCGTCCTCCCATAAAAGTTGACGGTGAGGATTCATACCCAAACTTCCAGACTCTTATACAATTGTTAAGCCAGCAGAACTCAATGGAGGAGATCTATTGGCACCCAGAAGTGGTACCGGTCCTGTCCGACCATCACATGATCTTGTACATGGATGAGCGTTGCTTAACACATGGAAAAAGAGTTCTCGATCAGAACACTCTAGGTAAAGATGATGTTACTACATGGTCAGGTTTTAATTCACAGCTTATGAATGAAGACACACTGAAACCTCGTGCAGAGATTGTAATGTACCCCTGATTTCCAGATAAAGCAGCATCTGCTTCCATGATGAAGCATGCAATGGAGCTAACACAGAAAGGCACCTCATTTCTGAACACTGGACAGATTGCTGCCCTTAGTGCTGATCAAGCATTATATTCTATAGCCAAGCAGCTCCAATGGCAATACCCCATGACACTTGGCGAGGATGAATTTAAAGTACTCTACTATTATAAAAATAAAAATATCAAGGGAAACAAAAATCGACAATATGATGGACTTGTATCCATTTGATTCTGATACCTAGCTTTTTTTCCTTCTTATAGGTATGTATTTGATTCTGATACCCAGCTTTTTTCCTTCTTATAGGCATCTATAAGAAGGCCTATATTTGTACTTTTCAAACCGATCATAATTCATAACTCACATTTTGTGAAATCTAATCAGTTCATGTGTTGAAGCTAATTCCTCATTTAACCAGTGCTGTTGTAGGTGCTCATGGTATTTTTCACCTTTTGTCAATTCAATTATACACACACAAAGGCACTGGGGACAGGGGGATTTTTCAAAAAAGATATACTGTATGAAGACAAAGTTAAACTAAATTTAGTTTTACAAGACAATTAATCTCTCTGCTTTATGCCATGAGGATATTACAATTATTCCAATAAGAGTTCCTACAGCATCTAAAGTCATGGAGTGATGGAGTGATGCTCATTTTGTTTGGAGTGTG
Organism: Benthosema pterotum; assembly: GCA_039105355.1. NCBI lineage: Eukaryota > Metazoa > Chordata > Actinopteri > Myctophiformes > Myctophidae > Benthosema > Benthosema pterotum. The sequence continues at coordinate 52,425,501 of CM076967.1, forward strand.
GGACTTATCACTTTTTTAACAGAATTAATTTTAAAAGCTACACGTGGATATCACAACATCACATAGGTGATTAATCAATATGCAGATGGAGAAAGCTTTACAACAAGAACAGATTTGAGTCATCCATCCATCTCTCTTTCACTTCACCGCTACCTGTGTCGGCTCAAGTTACAACTGCGTATGTGTGCGCGAGAGAGAGAGTGGAGAGCAAGAGAGGGTGGGGAGAGAGAGCGTGGTAAACCACTGGTATAAAGTCAAACCAGTTGTCTCTTTTTTCCTCGCTCTGCTACCTGTATATTGCTGTGGCTGTGTGCCTCCTATGTTGTGTGTGGTGAAATTACCACCGTTAGGGACATGCCGCAACACGTTTTTCCTCACAGATTTTTATCGATATCTGCCGACAGCATATTGATTATTTATCACGGGAGGAAGTAGAAGAAACACATTGGTGGAGTCTGGAGAGATTTCTTGCTAACGATTTAGTTCCCAGATTTGCCAAAAATGTCTGATAAAATGACCTTAGTTAATGTCCAATTAGCAAGAAGAAGAAAACAGCAGGATGTAACACTTTGTTTCCTTCTTCATTGTATTGCCTCAAAACATTGTGTGTCGTCATGACTCGAGTTGGCTTGGTGTGTGGTGTAATCGTCTTTATAAAAATCATTTTCGAAATAATTTATTATGAGGAAAATTTATGGGGAAAATGAATGGGGAATCCATTTCTGGATAAAGCAAAGCACTTGTCTACATCCGGTACTGTGCTGGTGCTGGAATAAAGTAAATACAGTGAAATAAAGGAAAAGGAAATCCATTTCTGGAGCAAGAGCAACGTCACAAGTTGGGCAGGACTTCTCCGCTCTATAGCCTCCTTAGTGAACCACACAATACACAGACAGAGATACCAACTCAAACTGAATTTTTACTATGGTATTTATGCTACCATCATTGGCACCAAACCCTCGTTGGGTTTGGTTTCTTCTGAAGCAATATTTTCTACTTTGCCAAAGCCATTGTCCTGTGAATATAAGACATTGTGGCAGCTCTACAGAACATATAAAGAAAAAGAACATGAAACTTACTGAGGTGTGGGTGGTCTTCAATACAAACGTCTTCAGCTTCCTGTTTAATTGAAATGTCTCCAGCTTCCTGTTTAATTGAAACGTCTTCAGCTTCCTGTTTAATAGAAACCTCGTTGGCTGATTCTGGAGAATCCATCTTCATCTGGGAGTGATGCATCATGGGTATTGTAGTTCTACATGAGTCGGAGAGTTCATCTTCACCTGCAGTCTGGTTTGAAAACAAGTGAATAAGGACTTCAATAATTGCTCTACAGGGCCAATGCATTTCTGCTTTCACTCCAGAGGGCCACATTTCATATTACTGTCGTACAGTGTTGTACCGAGACCTTTAGAAGTGGGGGATAACCCATAAACACATGCACACGCACACATGCACTCATATTTGTGTGTGCTTGCGCAATACATGCAGGCACACCATTATAACATACAGATGTGAGAGAGGTGAGGGGACTGTGCCCCCCACTCCCCGCATTTCCACTTCACCCCTGCTGTCATAGCAAAAATAGCCGATCTACAAGCTCAAGTGTTTGGATCAGCTATTTTTTGCTATTTGAATTGAGTTCTTAGCTGCAATTTGCAACTCTAGATTTATCTTTAGAAGGGGATGAATCTAGATTTGCAATACCCTCCATTGTATTATTGGCATTTCACAGTAAACCCATCTGGTTTGCGGTCTGAGTGAGCGCTGGCGCAACTAGCTGCCACTGCTTTCCGGTTGTTTGTAAAGTTTTTTATGTTTCCAGAGGGATCTCTCTCTTTGCACTGATCTGCTGATTTGGAGATAGTGGTTCGATTCCACTTCAGGCAGGGTATCAAACATATGATTGTTTGGTTGCATCATCATTATTAAGTGGGGATTGTCCTTGTTTTAGATGCATTTGTTTGATAAAAAAAAATCCACAGTGGACATGTTAATAGCTACTTTCTGCCAGTAAATAAAAGTGCTGGGCTTGGAAGGCACCTGTTTGTATTAGTTGGGCTGGTGCCTCCTGCATTATGTGCAAATTCTAAACAGGTGGTACACAGGGCCCTTCAGTGACAATAGTAATTAAAAAGAGAAGAGAGAATTATTTGACAGAAAGTAGCCCACAAATTATCTATGGTGGATTTGTACTAAAAAATGCTTTGCAGATAGAAAGAGACAATTTCAACCTTTCCATGCAGCAGCATAGTTGGTGAGTTTAACATTAACTCATTGACCGCGAGCGGATCTTCTTTGTTTTCTCTCCATTGCCGCGGCTCAAACCAGTTCGATCGGTAAAAAGCCCTTATTTTGAAGCTCAGATCTCCTAAACAGGATGTGCTGTTTCTGTTATGCTGTGTCTGTTGTCTTGCCTAATCGATCATCTGGCGATCTGCCCCAAAACATCCGGCTCACAAGTCAGGAAGAGCTGTGTAGCCCTGGCTGCTTAACCCATGCGCCAGCGACATTGAGGGGGCAAACCGGAGGAGAGCCATTTGAATGCATTGGATTGAATGAATGTCAATGGGACGGGGGAAAAAAAAGTTGTCCCCAATTCTGTCCCAAATGAAAGTCAGCAACGGGATGATCATCAGACGATGCGCACGGACTAATAGTTGGATTAAAGAATGAAATCTACATCTCGTTGTGATACGAGCCGTCCGCGTGACCGGCAGGAGTAGTCTAACGGGAAATCCACGAGCAGCTCGAGGACGGCACGAAAATGATTAATACAATCGCAGATGAAAGTTCTTGTGATAGTAGAGCCGATGGACCGAATTACAACTCAAGATTCAGCTAGGTTGGCCATGAATCTGTTTTTTTCGCCAGACCGTCCGGATTTAGAGGCAGCTGTCCTCCTCGAAGCACCACCTCTGGCCGGATGCATGATTGTCTGGATTTTTAGAGAGTGCTTGCAATGCATAATGTGTGATTTACATACTGTACGTTTCGTGTCTCGCTAAAAGCTCCCGTCCCGAGAGCTGAGAGCGAGAGCTGCCCAGTGTTTGGCAGTGACAGACATGTGAATCAATCTCCTTCTGACTGGTGGGTGGCTTCATACACACTTAGGGGCCTTACTGTACAGACGCCGAGTAACAAATCGTGCATTCTAGGGGCCGGCGTTTTGTTAGCCTCCCTCTCACTGTCTGTTGAATATTGCTGTAGCTGGTGTCTACTCTGTTAGTGCTGCTGTGTGTGTGTCCCAGGGTGACCAGGTGTCCCTCTCTGTGTGGGACAGTCCCTCATTTCAAAAACTTTTTTTTTTATATAACACATTTTTATCCCACGATTTTGCGACCCATTTCTTCACCCAGTCCCAATTCCTAATGTGATCCTGGGCTCTACACACCCTCCGCCAACCTAGAGAGGCAGCGGACTGGCCTCATGCATCCTTCTTCCAAGCTGCCTTCTTTTTCCTTGGTTGGACATAGCGCGTGGAAGGAACACGTTATTCCAACCAGTTCCATTCCCCTCCATCTGGCCAGTTTAGAGGCAGTTTACGGCATGTTTTTGTGAGGGTATATACCCTTTCGCCAACCCCGCCTCAGGTATGGGAACTGATGACGCGGAGGAGGAGACACGCCGTCAGCACCCACAGCAGCGCCCCTAGCGGGAATTGAACCCAATACCTTTCAGCTGTGAGGCGACAGCACTAACCACTTTTCCACCGTACCCCTATTTTTCTAAAATCTGAAAACTTTTCATTCAAAAAAACTTTTCAGTTACAGTCTAACCCTGTCCCACATTGTGACTGAGAGACTACAGTTGTCAATAGTCCTAATAGTCCCCTTTAGTTGGCTTTTCTGTTTAAAGTTCTCTCACTGTCTCTTTTCATGTTGAATGTGCTTTTAAGCCTGTGAAAATAAGACATGTCATGAAAAAGACCGGTCATGGAACTCTGTACCTGAAAAGGAAAGGAATTGATTATATAATGTAATGACCTATCTGGCTCCTTATAATAAAAGCTCCTCATGCTTTACTGTGTTTTAAACTTGCAATGGATCTTGTGCTGGAGACTGGAGTCAGATGATAGTGGTGAAAAGTAGCTGTTATAGGTGAGGGGAGTAAACACGTGAGTGAGAGGCTGTGTTGCTGTTTTACACCCCCCCAAGGAAGGGTACGGCAGTGCTGCAAACTCCCAGACAACAGAAGGAGCTAGATGCACTTCCAGAATGCGCTATATATACATATATATATATATATATATATATATATATATATATATATATATATATATACATATATATATATATATATATATATATATATATATATATATATATATATATATATATATATATATATATATATATATATATATATATATATATATATATATATATATATATATATATATATATATATATATATATGGGCTGTTGAATGATTAATTTTTTTAATCAAATTAATCACAGCTTCAAAATTAATTTAATCATGATTAATCACCACTCGAACTACAGGTGCTGGTCAACGAATTAGAATAATTTGAACAATGCAATCGTTAAATTCTTTGAATGCATTTCTTGTGCAGAAAACAAATCAGGTGTTCACCGCACCTGTCCTACTGGTTAGAGTAATCACAGAACTCGTTACCTGTAAAAAAAATTACTCAGCTGAGCTTTCCAAAAGGCCCATTTAGGCCATTTAACTGTGACACTGTTGTTTCATTGAATTAGAATAATGGAGAAACCGTTTCATTGAATTAGAATATTTTTTATTATAATTAGAATCATCACTTTCTCAGTATTTTGTGGCTGCCCCCTTGGCTTGTATGACTGCCTGAAGTCTCCGTGCAGGGGTTGACACTAAGGTCTCCGAGGTACTTGCCCATCGGGCAAGTGCAAATCAGGTTCTACTTGCCCTCAGCTAAATGGACCCTTGCGGATCAATTTGGTTTCATTTTTACACTCTCAAGAATTAAAATTCATCATCTTAATCAGCCCATAGTGGTCACAGACCCAGTGGTCCCTGACCGCAGCAAAATGATAGTTTGGAACCAAGTGGACCTGGGAGAGAGATAGGTAGAGATAGCTAGTTCTTCAAATCGATGCCACGAACAGGGCTTGACAGTAACACTTGCCCGCTTGCCCGGGGCAAGTAAAAAAATGGTGGGGCAAGTGAAGACTGCTACCTGGTTGCCCGATCAGGCAAGTGTGCAACTTCGTGCACTATAACACTACACAAGATAAATTTGTCTTGAAGGCAGTCATTGCACTCTGCCTCTGTGTCTTTCCCTGCTTTCTAGCTATCTACCTATCTCTCTCCCAGGTTCATTTGGTTCCAAACTATCATTTTGCTGGGGTCAGGGACCACTGGGTCTGTGACCACTATGGGCTAATTAAGATGATGAATTTTTAACTCTTGAGAGCGTAAAAATGAAACCAAATGGACCCTTGCGGGTCCATTTGGTTTCATTTTTACGCTCTCAAGAGTTACATCTGGTTAACCAACTTAGCTGGGGACCACCTGGAACCCTCTCAGGGACCACTGGTGGTCCCTGGACCACCTGTTGAAAGCACCCAAGTAGGAAGTAAACTTAAAAGCAAAATTTACAATATATTTTTGGGGGGGCAAGTGACCATGACCTGAGGGCACGTAGAACCTGATTTGCACTTGCCCGATGGGCAAGTACCTCGAAGACCTTAGTGTCAACCACTGCACGGAGACTTCAGGCAGTCATACAAGCCAAGGGGGCAGCCACAAAATACTAAGAAAGTGATGATTCTAATTATAATAAAAAATATTCTAATTCAATGAAACGGTTTCTCCATTATTCTAATTCAATGAAACAACAGTGTCACAGTTAAATGGCCTAAATGGGCCTTTTGGAAAGCTCAGCTGAGCAGGTTACGAGTTCTGTGATTACTCTAACCAGTAGGACAGGTGCGGTGAACACCTGATTTGTTTTCTGCACAAGAAATGCATTCAAAGAATTTAACGATTGCACTGTTCAAATTATTCTAATTCGTTGACCAGCACCTGTATGTCCAAAATATGCATGTTTTCCTGGACAGGATTTCAACATTTAAAAAAGAAACAGAATCTGCGAAAAAAATAACTATTTATCTTTCAAATATTTATCAAAATAGGTGATCTACAAGCCCTCAATGCTTGTAGATCGTCCAGCTATACTCTATGGCTCTGGTTACAGGGAGACACACAGCTATATGTCTCCGTAAAACCGTGCTCTACCCATTTCTTCCAATGAGAAAATGCTCAGTGGGTTGAGTCAGTGTGCACATGAATTAATTGCGTTAAAATCTTTAATCAGATTAATCAACAAAATTAATTTAATCCCATTAATTAACTATTTTCAACAGCCTTAATACTATATATATACTGTATATATATATATATATATATATATATATATATATATATATATATATATATATATATATATATATATATATATATATATATATATATAATTTGCGGCAAAAAGGGTATTCTTTCTATATATTTATCAAAATTGTTGATCTGCAAGCACACGTATGGATTGCAGCATCAGCATGACATGTCCAGAGCTTGAAAGGCTGATTCCCAAAGTCACCAAAATGCAATATTATTGAGGCTGAATAATGTAAAGCTGTGGTCCATAGCTCTAGACCAGTCCTTGATTCTGCCTTGTAGATGACAACACGCACGCACGCACGCACGCAAGCACACACACACACACACACACACACACACACACACACACACACACACACACACACACACACACACACACACACACACACACACACACACACACACGCACATGCCTGCTTAACAGAAGTTTGCAACGTTAGCATAGCAGAAAACGCTGGCTAACCCATTCATATGTGGATTATAGTTCTGTTAGTAGCAAAGCTTATTGTTAAATTGTAATATCATCAAGTCCTCTTCTTGTCTCTGTGTGTGCTGCGCTCTCTTACATGTATGTGTCGGAGCGAGGGAGGAGGGGTTAGTGATTTATTTAGGTTGGCAACAGTGGGGTACGGTATTGTAATTACATCATTTGCACGCATGTTTACGTGCATGGACGTGTGCGTGCACAAGTGTCCTCCTTTCTGAGATCTTGCCTTCTGGCAACCTAATTGCTGCTTATGTAGAACCACATTTACAACAAACAAGCAGATGTGAGAGAAATACAACGTGAATCAGTTCATCCTACCTGCTGTGCTTCAGGATTGAGCTGCTTAACGACGACACTGTTTTCTTCTTATTATTAGTCTATAGTGTTTTCATATACGTTTTCAAACCACGCTGCTAGCTGCTAACTGCTGAGTGAATACGGGAATAAGGATAGAATAAGGGTTCCGCTCCTGCGCAGAGAGCCTAGCCTAGAGTTTAGACAGAGGTACGCAAACTCTGTTTGCTTCATGAGGACAGTCCAAAGACTGCTCCTCTATTGAGAATGGGGACAACAAATAGGGACAAGTCCTGGACCGGAAGTAGGCAGACATTCATGATTGGATGCAAGCAACACTCCAGCCCTTTTTGTAATCGCAAATAAACATAAACATCATACTTTAGTATACTATGGTGGAATGTTGTCATGTACACATCACAACTAAAATAGCTCAAATTTGAAAACAATCTATTTCCAACTCCAGCTTGTCCCACAAGATGTTTCTGGCCCTCCAATGTCGCAATTTTCTACTGGATTAATCTGGAGCGTGCACGGTGCACTTACCATTTACGGTCACTAGGCGGAGCCATGGTACAGTGGAATACAGCGGGAAGCAGGTCTGATAGAATGAATGAATGAATGAATGAATGAATGAATGAATGAATGAAGTTTTTATTAACAGAGATGAGAGTTACAGTACAAGTCAAGTACACACTGCTACAAAACTGATAGCAGCTTGGAGAATTACAGTAAAATTCAAGTACAACTGCATCAAATCTGAAAAAGCTGATTGGACACACTAGTTAAGCATACACTTGTTTACAATAGTGGCCAACTTGTTCATTTCATTAAGGCATTCAAATACTGTACATATAAAACAACTACTTCAGTAAAATCAGAAGCAGCAAATCATGGAGGTAAAATCATAGTGGAGGTAAAAAGGGAAAATAGAAATGTACAATGAGAAGAGACAGGGTGGGTGGGGGGATTTTATATACATTTTTGTTTTACAGAGGCCAGTTTCGAATTGCAGCCATCTGTAGGTGCCCTTTGAGAGCGGTTTTGAAGGTGTCAAGGGATTCACATGCCTTTATGACTGTTGGTCCCTACCAACAGTCATAAAGGCATGTGAATCCCTTGACACCTTCAAAACTCATATGCCACATTTTGGTGGCATATGAGCGGAAGGAATTAAGACCCTTGTTTGTGCCAAATCTGGGTTGGACATGGTTAGTAGCACCCCCTCTGGTGTTGTGGGAGTGGACCTCATTGACATTAAGGAAGTATTTGGATAGGTACAAGGGTATTTTGGTAGAGTATCGTATCTTGTGGACCAAACTCATTTCGAGATGTTGTACTCTGTCGTCAACCCTAAGCCAACCCAAACTGTCGAAGTGGGCAGGGGTGAGGTAGGTTCGGGGTGTGAGGCCAAGTAACAGTCTGACAAGTTTGTTTTGGGAGGTCTGTAGCCTTGTTTTAAAGTTTTTGAGGTGCTGTGGTACCAAGAGGTGCAGGCATAGTCAAAGAAACCTTGTACCAGGGCTCCTGTTATGGTCTTCAGAGTGTCTTTGTTGACCAGTGAGGAGATCCTGTATAGGAATCTAGTTCTTTGGTTGACCCTTTTTGAGAGCTGAAAACTCCCCCAGGGATTTACTAACATCATTTATTTATTCTGAGCCAATCATTCCATCCAAGATCCTGGCCATAAAACTTCTGATTATGTGAGAAAAAACAACAAGATTGCACAGCAAGATTGCATATTGAATTATGATCCTTGGTGACTTATTGGCGCACAGATACTGCATTTGCAATAAATGCAATGAATAGAATCGTTTTAAACGTTTTAAAAATAAATTTATTAAAAATAAATAAATAAATAAATAAATAAATAAATAAATAAATAAATAAATAAATAAATAAATAAATAAATAAATAAAAAATAAATCTCTACAGAAAAAAGAAACGTCAGATTGTTCCAGTGGGCCGCAGTGACGTTACCTCCCCTGTTCCAGAAACGGAACAGGCATTCTTCTCATAGACTTATCGAAAATTATTACGCCGCAGACAAAGCCAACTTGGGTCGTGACAAATCATGATAACACACAGAATCTTTTGCAACAATCAAATAATTTCTAAGATGAAAAACAAATCAAAAAGTGTCCTGCCGTTTTTCTACTTCTTGCTAATTCAATATTGCATGATAATATTTTGATTTTGTCATGATTTGTCACGACTCAAGTAGGAAGAGTCTATCAGGAAAATGAATGAGGCTGCGCAGCTCTATACATTGAAGTTGATTATCACTAAATCATTTTAAATAGAAACTGTAAAACCATAAAACAATTCAAGTAAGACAGTCTCCCACACACCACACATGCACTTTTCCTTTCTACTAATATGTATTTTGACTTAATTTTCATTTCACTTTTTTCATTCACTGATGATGTGTCCAAGTTCATGCATCAATAAATGTTTAATTAACTGATTAAGTCTGGGGGTGTTGAACCACCAGTGACAACAACCAGGAAGAGACAGGGAGGCTGGAGGAATGTTGGCACATAGGGATTTGCTAAAAAATTATTCAAATTATCCCATCAATTATTCTAAGAGCTAATCAATGAATTATGACCATAAAACATCTGGTTACAGTATGTGGGGAGAAAAACAAGAATGCATGTTCAATACTACATTTAACCAGTAAGACACAGGCCTTACTGCTGCGCAGAAAAACACTATGGTTTTCATAGGTATATGTCTCACTGTATCTCAGAGCAATAAATGTTTAAATATTTTAAAGATGGAGTGCCGTGACTTTTGTATTTTTTTTTTTCCAATTTTGTACATGTTTAAGAGAATTTAATTGGAGAATTTAATGTTCTCCCTCTGTATTTGAGGTTTCTTCCTGGGGGCTGAAACCTTTCCAGTCAAACGTGGAAAAGACTGTAATATAGTGACATCACACATCAGCCCCTCCCCTAACTCCTCCCCCTTTATCATACAACTAAAGCTGTGGGTGTGGCTTCAGTTCAGGTGGATCTCCACCCATCACCACCCACTAGGCAAACCAGGCATACTTAATGAACCGGTGGGGGTGCTGCCTTAAAAACAACATTTCAACAAATACTGTACACTTTTTTTCAACAATTCTTCCACCAATTTTAACAAGACGCATGACGGGTCCAGAAAACAACGCCCACTGTCATGTTCTATACTGTGTGATGTCGAAGTCTATCTTACTTCATAAACATTATAAATCACATGAAACAATTCAATGTCAGTTTCTTACCCACAACCACACATGCAGTTCTCCGTTCTGCTAATATGTATTTGTATTTTTCCATTTATACTGTGTATAATATGATACTATGTATAATGATTTATTTAGTTATTTTATTTTAGTTTAGTTTAAACGATATTAACTTTATAAACCCAACAAGGTCTAAATCTCACTGACACAACTCCACAACCTGTTGTTCCAATGTAAATGGTAATCCCCTTCTTTCCATCCGCCCCTTTCTTCTGTGTACTTCCTACAATACAGAAGTACTGTATACAGATTTCTTGATTAAATGAAAATGGAAAACACTGATGTAAACAAGTCACATTATGAATATTTGAACTGTTGACAGTGTAAAAATGAAACCAAATGGACCTGCAAGGGTCCATTTGGTTTCATTTTTACGTTCTCAAGAGTTACATCTGGCTAACCAACTTAGAGTTACATCTGGCTAACCAACTTAGAGTTGGCTAACCAACTTAGGGTTCCAGGTGGGGACCACCTGGAACCCTCCCAAGGACCACTTGTGGTTCCCGGGCCACTGGTTGAAAACCACTGGTTTAAAACACTGATGATGTGTCTGATGATGTGTCTACAACCTTACCCGCTGTGAATAATGAACAGCAAACAATGTGCAGCGTGGTTAATGTAATTTAATATTAATACCAATGATGTAAGTATTGCGATTGTCAATTTAAATTGCATTGTGAATGTCTGAACTAACCTGATGCGTAACTCTGTCAGACTGTATGTATGTGGGTGAAAACATGCCTGTATGTTCAATACTGAACATGGTGGAACACTTTTTATTGTACATTTATTTCTTCCCTCTCTTTTATGTATTTATTGTTGTACTGTTACTGTGAAATGGAGTCTCCAGTCTGAAATAAAGATTGAATTGATATTGTGATGAAGTGCAATATAATATACAAGTATCCTCACAACTAAAGAAATGTAGTTGTGAGGATACATAGACATGGGAAAAGTAGAACCAGTTGTAGCTAGTCTGTGTGTGTGTATGTGTGTGTGTGTGTGTGTGTGTGTGTGTGTGTGTGTGTGTGTGTGTGTGTGTGTGTGTGTGTGTGTGTGTGTGTGTGTGTGTGTGTGTGTGTTAGAGATGCACGATGGCACACACACTTGTAATGACCCCTAATGGGTTCAGGACGGTTCATTTTATTAGTATAAGTATATAAGTATTGCGTGTTGCAAGGGAGACGGCTTTGTGGTCAGCCAGTGTGAGTAGCCTAAGTAAAAAGCAACAGTTAAAACAAACAACTACACAGAGATGCAACGACACTTATTGGACCAAAGTTTAGCAAAATTTGACTGCATAAATATATATAGCCCAATAATAATAATCTTCAGACCCCTATATTAATGTATTAAAACTGTAATAAATGAGATAGACTAATATTTCATCTAATGACAGTTCAACAAGTTTGATTTTTTTCTTTGTATCTTTGGAGCTCCATGGCAGGATTCATACCATGTTCACACCATGCCCCACAAAGTTGTTGAATTGTGGTGCCTGTGTGTCTCTATAGCTAGAAAGTGATCTAACACATCCGAGTAAGAAGTAGAAGAATGAAGTTTGAGTCCTGACTCAAACTAGGCCTACTGTATATACAAACTGCAACATGGAGAGACATATGATATGAAGGCATTTTATTTAAGTTCGTACACATCATGTACTATGTATTTGCTTTATTTATTTGGTATTTTATCTACAAAGGCAAATGTATTCATGAATAAATATGATTGATTCAATGTCTAATTAATGAAGTCACAGCACTGCTTTTCCTGTTAGAATGAGTGTTTATTTGTACATTTAAGCAAGAATCTCAGTGTGCTTTACACACATAACATGCAGTGCAATGTAAATGGAGAAATAAGAATACAATAAAAAATGAACTGAATAGACATAAGCCTCAGTAAAAACAGGCCGTAAAAACAGCCAACCTGTTGTTTTTTCCCCCCCACAAATGAATTTTCAAAAATATAAAATTATTTCATCTAGGAATGGGCAATTAAACAGTTATCAAATCATTAAGGACCAATGTAGGCCTTAAAATTGACATATCACCACGATGAAAGCTGCAGTGAAACAACAGTGCTAATCACAAGGATTGGATCCATGTGTAAATGGATACAGAACCACCAGCGGGTCCTATAAGACATTACCATTTAAAGTAAACTATGAGGAGGCTGTACCATACTATAACTAAGGAAATGTCTGTCTGAATGAATGAATGTCTGAAACAGTTGTAACTGCTCGCTGGCAGCACCGATCGCTGTGACTTTTCACACGGCTGTTCACCATAATGTTATGAAGAGAGTGACGAAGCCCTTTTTCTCACAGAAACATCCTTGATTAATGATGGATTTATTTGTGCATTTCCCCTAAAAGTGTTTGGACTTTCGACACCAACATGGAATATAACAATATAATCCATCATGATGATTAGACGGTGCACAATGACTACGATGCATCGCCGATCCCCCTGCAGCATCGCATTTTCTCAATCACTCAGTGAATACAGCATCGCAGCTACTCACAGAAAAAAACATAGCCTCGATTATCTGTCTCGCAACGGGTTGGATGCGCCACCCCTGTTCCACAACAGCAGCGATGTGCAATTTTTGCTATGCGTGTGTGTGTACACACGTCCAAGAGGCCAATGGCAAGATGGGCATACTCGCTTTGCTTCCCGACTCTAGATGAAGGGGGCGGGTACAAAAATAGGAGACCAGAAGAATGTTGGAGTCTATTAATTCCAATGGTAGAATGAACGCGAACACAACTTATGATCCATTCCTTAACTCCATGGACACCGAACTAAACACTGTACCCAATCATCAAAAGGCATACAATATTTACAATACATTCATAGTAAAATGGCTTCTATTAACTTTGTTATCGATTATTCATTATCAACCAACTCTTGTGAGATTTGTTAGGAGTCAGGAAGAGTCTCTTGTAATCTGCAATGTGACATACGCATAGGTCGGACATACGACAGATAGGGGGCTCTGAGAGAAACCATGGCTACTTAGGAGACCATTTGTAGGCTTTGTAGTCCATGTCGTGGTTTGTTTGCAGAGAATCCAAAAGTCAACATGTCAGTAAAGGGCCAAAGGCCAAAATATATGGTATGGAAGAGATTTTTTCAATGGATTACTATTGGGTGTGCAAAATAACTTTTTTGGGTTAGGATACTAGGGAGACACCAGGGGTCATGTCCAATTTGTTTGCATTGTTTTTGGAACACCTTATGCCCATACCTAATACAATAAAACAAAAAAAAAATCAAAAACTAATCTCAAAGTGCTTGTTGTTAATGATTTTTGTATGTGTTAAATCCCAGTTTATAGGCATTTCAAGCGTAGACGCCATCATCCCGAAAGAATTTTCCCATTTTTTCATGCATGTTATTTGCCACACCCGATAGTAAGAGAATACATTGACAATTTTCTTCTACCATATATTTTGGGGTTTTGATGATTTACTGACCTGTCAAATTTTGGATTCTGCGCAAATAAGCCACGGGGGGCGGGGGGGGGGGTGTGGGGGGTTGCGGGTTGTATATCGTTGGTATTGGTATATCCATACTAGTCCAGTAAACGAAGTGAAAAAATATACTGATTTTGACTGGAAATTATGTGTCTACTATACAGAAAAAAATTGTTCCCTGTGATCATCTCACTGCTAGTACCCCAAATTCACTCACATCCAAGATGGCCGCCACTGGGTTACCAAATGCCAAATATGTGCATATCTTCGAAACTATTAGGGCTATAAATGCAAACAAAGTGCCTAATCATATGTTTTTCAGGTCAGGGAGTCCATTTGTCATGGTATTATTTGTCTAAATATCACCCATTTACACATAATTGCAATCGTACTGTAGATTATGGGCAAAAACGCATTATTCTCACCCTTTCATTTAAAGGCAGAGGTTGAACAAAATTGCATTATTTTGTTTCTCAACTGATTCTGACTGGAAATTATGTCTACTATACAGAAAAAAAATTGTTCCCTGTGATCAGCTCACTGCTAGTACCCCAAATTCACTCAAATCCAAGATGGCCGCCACTGGGGTACCAAATGCCAAATATGTGCATATGATTTTTTAATCATATGTTCTTCTGGTCAGGGAGTCCATTTTTCATGGTATTATTTGTCTAGATATCACCCATTTACACATAATTGCAATCGTACTGTAATTATGGGCAAAACGCATTATTCTCACCCTTTAATTTAAAGTCAAAGGTTGAACAAAATTGCATTATTTTGTTTCTCAAAACAACCATACATTTCTAAATTAACACTTACTTTGACAATACTTTTTTATTTATTTTTAGGTAGCTAGTGCCAGCGATTTTCATGTAAAAGCCATATTTCATATTTCAGTCCATGTTTCCGGTTGGACAAGTTAGAGCGGCGTACACAGGATCTTACTTCTGGTCCGTCTCTTATTTGGGTCCGTCAGCTGGCAGAGGAGACAATCACTGCTCACGATTGATCACATCAAACAATAGCCCATCAAACAATAACGCATCAAACAATAGCGATACTAATCAAAGATTGACATACAGTAGATCACGGTCGTAAATATTATTTGATAATGGTGAGATTGCTGTGGATCAACTGCAATGGCAGATTAACTGTTAACTCATTTTGCGCGGATCACGCCATTTTTCACGCCATCGTTTTCTGCTATATGTCACGGCTCAGGCCAGTGCATTCCGTAAAAACAATTAGTTTTTAGTGTCATATATCCAAAACAGGATGTGTGATGACATCATGGTGTTTCTGGTGTCTTGACTAACCTGTCCTCTTACCATCTGAAAAAGTTCTGGGTCAAAAGTCAGGAAGTGACGTTTAACACTAGTTGATTTACCTGTGCGCCCATTCTGTCCCAAATTAAAGTTTGGTTGATTGATTGATTTGATTTGATTTCGGACATTTGAAAAAAACAAAAGATTAACAATATCTCATAACATTTTTTTTTTTTTTTTTTTTTCCGAAAAGGTATGGGCAGAAGCGTAAAGCTTATTGATGCCCAACTCTTTAACAAAGGTAATATATGCATACGAAAAAAATAAATAAATCACAAAAACATTCTATCAAAGGCACAAATGAAATAACGGGATGATCGTCAGATGATGCGCGAGGACTAATAGACGGATTAAAGAATGAAATCTACCAATCGTTGTGTAGCCCGACGGTAGGCCTACTGCTGGCAGTCAAATTATTAAGAAACATTGTACAAAATGCCCAGTGTTTACAGGTTCCATCCTCTGCGCTAGTACTTCTCTGCGAATAAGTGATCAAAAAAAAGGTTTCTCTGCAGTATGGACTCTTTGGTGTCTCTTCAAATTACGTTGACTACTGAAACTCTGTTCACAATATTTACATTGGAAAGGTTTCTCTGCAGTGTGGACACGAAAGTGTACCTTCAAAGTACCTAACTGACTGAAACTCTGTTCACAGTATTCACATTGGAAAGGTTTCTCTCTTGTGTGGACACGAAGGTGTATCTTCAAATTACGTGAATTACTGAAACTCCTGTCACAATTTCTACATTGGAAAGATTTTTCTCCTGTGTGGACACGAAGGTGTGTCTTCAAACTACTTGACTTACTGAAACTCTGGTCACAATGTTTACATTGAAAAGGTTTCTCTGCAGTATGGACACGAAAGTGTACATTCAAAGTACCTAACTGACTGAAACTCTGTTCACAGTATTCACATTTGAAGGGTTTCTCCCCTGTGTGGACACGAAGGTGTGCCTTCAAACTACCTGACCGACTGAAACTCTTGTCACAATGTTTACATTGGAAAGGTTTCTCTCCTGTGTGGACACGAAGGTGTGTCGTCAAATTTTGTGAATGACTGAAACTCTTGTCACAATTTTTACATTGGAAAGGTTTTTCTCCTGTGTGGACACGAAGGTGTGTCTTCAAAGTACTTGATTTACTGAAACTCTGGCAACAATGTTCACATTGGAAAGGTTTCTCTGCATTATTGACACAAATATGTGCCTTCAAATTACATAATTTTCTGAAACTTTTGTCACAATTTTTACATTGGAAAGGTGTGAAAACAGCCTTAGCGTCTTCACTTGTCTCTTCCCAATCATCACGGTCACCAGTGACTTCAGTATCAGTTTCAAGTTCAACTTCAACTTCAAAGCAGTGGGCCGATACATCTTCATGACTTTCCTCTTCGCTTTTCACTGCTAGTAATGTCAACGTTGACCCAGCATGTTCCTCTGGTCTTAGTAGTAGCTCCTCCTGTTCCTCTTTAAGCTCCTCCTGTTCTGCTTTAACTTGTGGAGGCCCTGGTTCCTCCTTTAGCAGACAGTAGCTCCTCTTCTGTTCAGGTGAAACTTCATCTTTACACACTGCCATGTGCAGAATGTCTAGGAGAAGAAACAACATGACGGTCAACACTGGATTTCCAAAATGTAAATCCACTCTTTTTCCATGTTTCATGTTCAAAATGAGCCATTACCTACCAAGATAAGATTGACCAAACCGTAAAATTAATAATGGTGTGGTCTTTGCACAACACAACTTTACTTCATCTTTCCTCTATTGTAGGTCATTTTGTAATGTGAATGAACTCTAAGACCATATAGATCTAGACGGGTATATATTTTTGATTCATGAACTGCTGTAATCTAATGACATTGCACAAATACATCAATTGGCAATTGGCCAAACAATGAAGGCATGAACAAAAATTGAGCTATCCAGCACACACACAAAAACAGCAAAACATTCACTGTAGTTTTTAGTTGTTCTCGCACTTTTGTCTAAAAGCGCCAAATTTGGCACAGGTGTAGCTCAGGGCGTACTTAAATGATTTGGCTAGCCGCTAGACCTTTAGGATCACCACAGCGGCCAATCCAAAATGTCCACCACTAGTAATGGCTTTTCCCTCTAACATTTGAACCAGATGAGCTACAAATCCAAACGTGGTGTCTAATTCATGTCAGCAAAACATTCACTGTAGTTTTTAGTTGTTCTCGCACTTTTGTCTAAAAGCGCCAAATTTGGCACAGGTGTAGCTCAGGGCGTACTTAAATGATTTGGCTAGCCGCTAGACCTTTAGGATCACCACAGCGGCCAATCCAAAATGTCCACCACTAGTAATGGCTTTTCCCTCTAACATTTGAACCAGATGAGCTACAAATCCAAACGTGGTGTCTAATTCATGTTTTTTGACAATTAGAAGTATAATGGGAAAAAAAAAATGATTGGGTGTGTCAGGACACCCAATTAGCATATTTTCAAGATGGCGGCCATGCAAAAATGAGGTATACCTTTACTTTTGATACTATTGGCAAACTATTTTATTATTATTATTTTATTATACATATATATTTTTAGAGACTGAATGTAAAGCTGTATCTTACAAATATATTTCATTTTAAAATAAGTACAAGTAGAGAAAGTAAAAAATGCCCCCCACCCCCCCTCTTCATCTGTTCATGTTGAGACCCTATAGAGAAACCTACAGAGAAACAGAAAGCTACAGAAAAACAGAAACTTACA
The DNA here is from genome assembly GCA_039105355.1 of Benthosema pterotum. Classification (NCBI taxonomy): domain Eukaryota; kingdom Metazoa; phylum Chordata; class Actinopteri; order Myctophiformes; family Myctophidae; genus Benthosema; species Benthosema pterotum. The sequence continues at coordinate 52,443,500 of CM076967.1, forward strand.
GAGAAGGCTCACAGTCTGCTGAGCCCATACAAACACCCAAAAATGAAGGAATGTTGTCACTAGAAAAGGATCTAAAAGATTTCATTACAACAGCGAATGCTCTACCTTCATCCATAAATGTCACAATTGATCAATTGAATGATGGACCAGGTATCGCGTCAAAACTTGCATTAAGTAATGCCAAATACCGCAGACTCTGCAGAAGCTACTGTAGTAGTTCCCGCGGTAAAAGGGCTCGAAAACGTGAGGATCATGCTGTCCCCTCCTTACTAAGTCCTAAAAAGCTTCGATCAAGTCATCCCCAAACCAGTGGTATTCATTGTGTGATATGTGAAGAGGATGTTAAGAAAGATCTGCACAAGGCATAAACAAATAATGTTGCTTCCAAAATCAAAAGCTGGGCAGAATCTGGTAAAAATTTTAAACCTCTTGGTAGATCAATTACAGTACTCAAGCATCCGATGTTCACACAGCTTTGATGTGTACTACTATACCGTCATACTATGCTTCAAATATGCAGCACAAGTTGCATTACTCCATGACAATGGCTGCCAGAAAAATGAAATTAATGGAGCTCATTTACAAGAATTGTCATGGAAAAAGTCATGGAAGTGAAGCTGACACTGACACGCGCAGTGTGTAAACGACACAATGAAGACTGACATTGTACTTCCTCAAAATCTTCGTCAGCATGTATTCACCACCTATGACGTTGATGATCTGGATGGGCAGAACAAAGGCAATTACTCACAGGATGAGTTCCATGGAACCGCACTCAGTGCTACTAATCATCTCTCTCATGACAATCTAGGACTTAAGCGTCCTCCCATAAAAGTTGACAGTAAGGATTCATCCGTACCCAAACTTCCAGACTCGTATACAATTGTTAAGCCAGCAGAACTCAATGGAGGAGATCTATTGGCACCCAGAAGTGGCACCCGTCCTGTCCGACCATCACATGATCTCGTATATACACCGCGTTCCAAATTATTATGCAAATCATGTTTTTGTTTGATTTTCCAACATATTTGATGCAAATGATGATCAGCATAATTTTCAAGTCATTAGCTGTCAATTCTTATTTCAAATGTTATTGAACAAACCTCCTAATGAAAACAGAATTTAGAAAATAAATTAAAAACTTAAAAAGCTCTGTTCCAAATTATTATGCACATCATAGTTTCAAGACATTTTCTAGTTTGTAAAGGACTGAAAATAGTAATTTGTTGAATTCATAGCAATAATGAGGTCATATGTACTGGGGAAAAAAAAGCTATTTCAATCCAAAACATGTTAACAGGTCCAGTTACATGTTAACATGGGACCCCTTGTTTGATAGCAGCTTGCGTCCATCAAACTTGTGAGTTTATGGAGAGTTTCTGCTTGAATGTCTTTGCAGGATGTCAGAACAGCCTCCCAGAGTTGCTGCTTGGATGTGAACTGCCTTCCACCCTCATACTGTACATGAAGACCAATTTTCAAACAGTCTTGTTCACTGATGAGTGCCGTCCAATAAGGCTGCGACGTCAGCAAGTAGGTGGCGGAGTCATGTTCTGGGCCGGAATCCTAGGGAAAGATCTGGTTGGCCCCTTTAGGGTCCCTGAAGGTGTGAAAATGACTTCTGCAGAGTATGTTGAGTTTCTGACTGACCACTTTCCTCCACTGTACAAAAGCGAAGAATCATGCTTTCTGAAACAAAATCATCTTCAAGCACGACAATGCACCATCTCATGCTGCAAGGAATACCTCAGCTTCATTGGCATGCTATGGGCATAAAAGGGGAAAAAAATCATGGTGTGGCCCCCATCCCCCCCTCCCCCTAACCTCAATCCTATTGAGAATGTCTGGAGCATCCTCGAGCGAAAGATCTAAAGGGGCCGACCAGGTCTTTCCCTAGGACTCCGGCCCAAAATATGACTCCGCCACCTCCTTGCTGACGTTGCAGCCTTGTTGGGACTTGGTGGCCAAACTGGCCATGCACCAACCATCCACTACTCCATCCATATGGACCATCCAGGGTTGCACGGCACTCATCACTGAACAAGACTGTACTGAAAAATGTACAGTATGAGAGTGGGAGGCAGTTCACATCCAAACAGCAACTCTGGGAGGCTGTTCTGACATCCTGCAAAGACATTCAAGCAGAAACTCTCCATAAACTCACAAGTTTGATGGACGCAAGCTGCTATCAAACAAGGGGTCCTATGTTAGCATTTAACTTGACCTGTTAAGATGTTATGGATTGAAATAGCTTTTTTTCCCAGCACATATGACCTCATTATTGCTATGAATTCAATAAATTACTATTTTCAGTTCTTTACAAACTAGAAAATGTCTTGAAACTATGATGTGCATAATAATCTGGAACAGTGCGAAACGCACTGTTCCAAGTTTTTAATTTATTATCTAAATTCTGTTTTCATTAGGAGGTTTGTTCAATAACATTTGAAATAAAAATTGACAGCTAATGACTTGAAAATTATGCTGATCATCATTTGCATCAAATATGTTGGAAAATCAAACAAAAACATGATTTGCATAATAATTTGGAACGCGGTGTAGATGAGCGTTGGTTAACGCATGGAAGAAAAAAAAAAGTTCTCGATCAGGACACACTAGGTAAAGATGATGATGTTACTACATGGTCAGGTTATAATTCACAGCTTATGAATGAAGACACACTGAAACCTCGTGCAGAGATTGGAATGTACCCCTTATTTCCAGACAAAGCAGCATCTGCTTCCATGATGAAGCATGCAATGGAGCTAGCACAGAAAGGCACATCATTTCTGAACACTGGCCAGATTGCCGTCCTTAGTGCTGATCAACCATTATATTCTATAGCCAAGCAGCTCCAATGGCAATACCCCATGACACTTGGTGAGGATAAATTTAAAGTACTCTATTATAAAAAAAAAATAAGAATAAAAATATCAAGGGAAACAAAAATCAATGACAATACGACACGGGTACGCATGATGGACAAATAGTTAAAATCCTTCTTCAATAACCTCTGATATTCTCATGTGAGATGTGCATTTCACTTCCTCGTAGACACAGAGACTTCAAATTTCATGCCTCCAAATGAGAAAGTGCCGCCACTTCTCCGATAACTAAAGGGTATTATCTGAACATTTGGGAACTAAATCGTTACCAAGAAATCTCTTCACCAATGTGTTTCTAAAGTAGGGCTGGGACGATGTGAGTACGATATGATACATATCACGATATTAGGCCGTTGATAACAAATATATCACGGTATTTGATATAATGCGATATATCAATATATTGCATGAAATTCATCACCAGGATCTGAAAAACTCCCGTTTATAGTGTTATTCAACACACACTGCAAAATTCGTTTATGCACCTTTGTACGACGACATGTATATGTATTTTTTTTTCTTAGGAGAGGGGAGGGTGTGCCCTTTCATATGGTATGTTTTTTTTATATATATTACTGTCAACATAATTATATAGGCCTGAGAAATTATTATTCCATAAATGATATGGTGCTGGCACACAACGCAAGTTGAATTCAAATGGCAATTACAGACGAACAGAAGATGGGATGAATGTATTTTTTTTTTTTTTTTTGGCCTTTTCTCAAATTGCTATTTTGGGACACTCAGATTTAAATGCTCATAACTACTCCAAAAATGCTCCAATTTCCTTGAGTGATGCATCATATGGAAGCTTACCATTGAATACTTTAATAATCTGTAAAAATAAAAAACTGACCTTGGCCTACTTGAGCCTGAAAGTACCAGATTGTGTCACATATGTGCATTAAGAGGCTTACAGACAACCAGTAACAAATCACGCGTTCTAGTTCATTTTCAACGGGACTGGCGTTTTGTGCTCAGAAAATGAGGTGCCATAAAGAGAGCGTGTGGCGCCGGGCGACACACAGACACAGCATGAAGCACAGACTACCTGGTTCTACCTGGTGTACGTTCGCTAAATATGTGCAGCAAATTTAACACTGGAACAGCATTCACATTCGTTTTAATACATCACAACCTGTGTAGGTCTGTTTTCCTGAAAATAGCAGAGATGCTGATAAAGGGATCTTTGAGTAAAAGAGCAAAACATGCCAAAATGTTACCATTATGGAGCCTCATCACTACCTATACAGTATGTTCTAACTCAAGAACTGTAGTACATACAGACATCTTTCAAATTATGAATGAAAAACAATATTTTTGGACAGACATCTTGGATTTTGGGGGGTACCATCTTGGAATTTTGCATGACACGCATCTAGTGGGATTTGACATTTCATGCCTGCATCACCATTTGATAACATAAGAATCAATGTTACAAGTGTCTTGCTGTCCCCAGTCTGTAATATCATCCATGTGCTGTATCTCAAGAACCGTAGGAGACATGCATACAGACATGTACTTGGTACCAAATTGCCCGTAATGCCCAACTTTATATTAACTCTCAATACATTTATGCGGTGTAAAATCAACGCATTTCTTAAAATATATTTTTATCCTACGATTTTGCAACCCATTTTTTCACCCAGTGCCAATTCCTAATGTAATCCTGGGCTCTACACACCCTCCACCAACCTGGGGAGGCAGCAGATTGGCCTCATGCTTCCTTCAATGCATGAGGAGTCCAAGCTGCCTTCTTTTCACCTAACAGGGGGTTTCCCTGATTGGACGTAGCACTTGGAAGGAACACGTTATTCCAACGAGTTCCTGTCCCCTCCATCAGGCGCCCCGGCTGGCCAGGAGGAGGCAGTTTAGAGCCCAGGATTACTGCATGTTTGTTGTGAGGGTATCAACCCTAGGGGACATGGGGAGAACATGCAAACTCCATACAAAAAGGCCCTTTCGCCAACCCCGCCGCGGGTATGGGCACTGATGATGTGGAGGAGGAGGAGACACGCCACCAGCACTCACAAGCGGTGTCCCTATCGGGAATCGAAGCCAGGACCTTCCAACTTTACTGGCCGCCATCTTGGAATTTAAGATGCCTCCATATTCTAATATTTTTAGTCTTTAGTTATACGTCATCTAACAAATGTCACGCTTTTATCACAAACTGAACAATTATCATGATTACCGGTAACTGCTTGACTATGAACTGAGACAAACGTCCAGAGTCCAGAAGGACATGTGTTGTGAAAGTACTGTACAACCAGCTGAATTTTTACTACGCTATTAATTTATACTACCATCGTTGGCCACCAAGCCCTCATTCTTTCTTCTGAAACAATACCTTCTACTTTGCCAACATCATTGTCCTGTAAATAAAAAGACATTGTGGCAGCTCTACAGGACATGAAACTTACCGAGGTGTGAGTGGTCTTCAGATTCCTGTTTAACAGAAACGTCTTCAGCTTCCTGTTTGACAGAAACGTCTTCAGCTTCCTGTTTTATAGAAACGTCTTCAGCCTCCTGTTTTATAGAAACGTCTTCAGCTTCCTGTTTGACAGAAACGTCTTCAGCATCCTTGGCTGATTCTGGAGAATTCATCTTCATCTGGGAGCGATGCATTGTGGGTATTGTAGTTCTTGAGTCGGGAGAGTTCATCTTCACTTGCAGTCTGGTCTGAAACCAAGTGTACAAGGACATACAAGTGAGATTTTACAAACAATCAGGTGCATATGTAATGATCATTATTGAAAGAATAACATGAAGAATTAGCGCCCACAGAATGATGTGCAGATAGTCAGCTTTGTGAACACACAGACCCCAGGCAGGAACCAGACTAAGGTTTAGTATTTTTCCAGAATTTGACTCATTTTCATTCCCAGGAATTTTCCTAGCCAGGAATTCCCATCAAAATAATAATAATGAAAACACAGATTAAAAAGTCACCCTAAAAGCATTGATATGTACACTTAATAATCTCAATGCCATAGTAATATTTTATTGTTTTAAACGTTTTATTTGACCAATGTGAATTTAAAAAGTTAAATGACACACATCATATGAAATACATACAGTATCATACAAATAATGAAGCTCGCAAAAAAACGATTACAGGTTACATATATACTGTATGTAAACTAAGTATATACAAATATAAAGGTTAGATTATTAGGCTTGGGTACCGTGAACAACACCGATGCTGGTATCGACTGGGACATAGCGATACCTAGTGGTATTGATTCATTTCAAAATGAACGGTGCCTCTTTTCGATACTTTCTACTCTCATTCTGTGCCGACGCACCTCCAAGAGCGAGCAGAAGCACTGTTGCTGACGAGATAAAACAGCTGTCCTGTTTGACTAATTATGACAAAGACGTGTCATAAGCACATTGTTCTTTGACAGAAGTTTCATAATCACTACGCATGGAAATGTTTTGCAACGTCCCCTGTGTGTGCGCAACGTCCTCTCTGTGTGCGCACACACACACACAATCCATCTCCGTTTACTCTGTGTGCGCCACATGCAGAGAGAGAGAAAGAGACGCGCACAATCCATCTCCGTTTAATCTGTGTGTATGCCACGCGCAGAGAGAAAGAGACATGGAGAGGGAGGGAGGGAGGGAGGGAGGGAGGGAGAGAGACTAGAGAGAGAGCGAGAGAGATAAGAGAGAGGGGGAGAGAGAGAGAGACACACACACACACACACACACACACACACACACACACACACACACACACACACACACACAGCCCAAGACATTGGACTCTCGTAGAGAGGTGTTTGCGATTCTGTCCCTTTATATAGTCCCTTATATCCCTTTATATTTGTTCATTTTATAATAATATAACAATAATAGCACATCATACACATTACAAAGATGATCAAACCAATTGCCATGTTGAATATACCTAAAAACGTCAATATTTGCGGCTACCTCATGCAAAATAATATATTCCAAACGCCAGTTACACACATGCTTCTCCATGAGGTCACGTGTCTGCGCCTGTACCCCCATAAAGGCGCAACTCTTCCTACTAGGCTCTGGTCTGAAACCCCGTAATGGCGCAACTCTTCCTACTACAAGGCTCTGGTCTGAGCCTGTACCCCCGTAATGACTCAACTCTTCCTACTATAAGGCTCTGATACAGCCATGTTGCAGTGGCTTTGGTGTGTAGACCCATAGATATATACAGTATCTAGCCTATGTTTGTCACTATATTTAGCGCTTTTTCAGACCCCCCTAGCGCCAAAATTAGTGAAAAACTCGTGGTGGAAAATATAGTGCTTTTTGGCTGGTGAGTTGGGACGAAATTGATTGTCAGGCGCCAGAGATAAAACCCTTATTTTTCACCATTTTTCCTCTTATGATAGTGATTTCAACCAGTGGTCCCCAGACTAAATGATGTAACTCTTTGAGAGAGTAAAAATGAAACCAAATGGACCCGCAAGGGTCCATTTGGTTTCATTTTTACACTCTCAAGAGTTAAAATAATCATCACACACACACACACACACACACACACACACACACACACACACACACACACACACACACACACACACACACACACACACACACACACACACACACACACACACACACACACACACACACACACACACACACGGCTACATTGTCTCCATTCCTGGCGGAGGAGGAGGAAGAGGCGGCGCACACACACGCACACGCACACACACACACACACACACACACACTGGCTACATTGTCTCCATCCCTGCCGGAGGAGGAAGAGGCGACACACAGTTATAAAAGTAACACGAGAAGCGCCACAATGTTGCAAACAAGCCCAACATCCGCACAACACCACCACCGTGTACGACTGGAGTGCTTCTTTGTTTCGCATCACTTGGCGGATTTGAAACATTATAACGACCCCGGCGATCACCACCATGTTGATAACCCTGTGTGCGTGTGCGCGTGCTATTGTTTGGTTGTTTTCCTTCTATGCTGGGGGGTTTTCTAGTCTCTGGTCCGCCAGGCAGCAGGTGCAAGACGCTGGCTGATCATTAGGAGACTATTACCGGTATTATGGGCTGCTGAGTTCTTTCTTTTCGCCGAAGAGACTGTCGACCATTATGAAGTTTCTAGAGTAGTTTCTCTCGACAGACACAAGGAGGTGAAACGTCTTAGTATTGACATTCTAAGCTTCGTGTTTTGGTTGTGTAGTAGTGCTGGGGCTACGTCCCTCTCTCTCAGTGTTGCCAACTTGGGCGCATTTGTCACTATATTTAGCTCTTTTCCAGACCCCCCTAGTGCAAAAAATAGTGAAAAACTCCTAACGGAAAGTCTAGTGCTTTTTGACTGGTGAGTTGGGGGGGAAATTGATAGACAGGCGCCAGAGATAAAAGCCCCATTTTTCACCATTTTTCCTCCTATGACAGTGGTTTTGGTCTCCAGGCTAAATGATGGATATAACCAGATGAAACTCTTTGAGAGCATAAAAATGAAACCAAATGGACCCTTGTGGGTCCATTTGGTTTCATTAGCCTATGTGAATTAGCCCATCATGTGAATTAGCCCAAGTCCACACAACTAGGGAATGTAGAAGATTAATGGTCATTTAATGGTCATATTCCCTTCCAGGCAAGCATCTAGCGCATTCTAGTGCATTTTGGAAGTGCCACTAGTGCATTTTGGATTTTGGCAGTTGGCAACACTGCAGTGAAGGTAGAAAGTTATTCCTTTTTGACGACGTGCAGCAATAGGCCTACTTAGCGTACTGCTATCACATTTATAACAAACAAGCAGACGTGAAAGAAATACAAGGTGAATCAGTTCGTCCTACCTGCTGTGTTTCGGGATTGAGCTGCTTAACGACGACGCTGTTTTAATTTCTACTTTTATAGTGTTTTCAGACCTCGCTGCTAGCTGCTGACAGTGAATGCACACATTAAACATGTGTGGATTTGTGGAATGTTGTAAGGGTTCCGCTCCTGCGCACTAGCCCTAATAGAGCCTGGCGCCAGAGCCTAGAGTATAGACAGAGGTACGCAAACTCAGTTCGCTTCATAAGGACAGTCCAAAGACGGCTCCTCCTCTATTGAAAATGGGGACAACAGGGACAAGTCCTGGACTGGAAGTAGGCAGGCATGCATGGTTGGATGCAACAGAGCATTTTCTGTAATCGTACAACAACAAAATCTTGACTAAAAAAAAAAAAAAAAAAAACTCTCTTTTTGAGAATAATGTATTTCCAACTCCAACTTGTCCCGCAGGATGTCTCTGTATTAAAAAACCGACCAACCTATTTATAGTGACTCATAGGAATAGACTACGTGACAACCAGGGAAAGACTTGGTGACCACCGGAGAGACGGGTGGCAGCCGGAATGTAGACGGCACCCGGGTTAGCAGTATGGGCTAGCGCCCCAGCCTGTGTCGTCCGTGAGGAAGACGCCCAAAAACCCTTGGTTAGTCCTTTAGGAGGGCCGTTTGTCCACCGCTCATGGAGTCTCTTCCACTTCCGATGCTGGGAGTCTGGTGCAACGCACAGGTCCTGTGCCTCCTGGTGAGAGCAGGATTGGGCCTGGTGAGACGTAGGAGGGGCACGGACAGGTGTCAAACCACAGAGCCTAGTCCCTCCAAGCATCAGAACCTCCCAGTTTTGGCGGAGTATTTCAGGGCGGTGGATTGGACGGCCTTGGCCTTTCCCTTGTGGGACTGATCAGGGGCAGCTACTGGGACGTGAGTCGGGGCGTCATGAACCCCGGCTGGGTCACCTGAGTGAGGGGTATGATGTTCGAGAGACCCGAAACCCCAATGAGCTTGGGATACATCACTGAAGACACATCCCAGGTTGCATCCATTCGATGTATTAAAAAACCTTCCCCCAATGTCGCAATTTTCTACTAGACCATAGCTGGGCATTATGCGCCCCGGGGGCCAAATGCGGCCCTTTGGCTGACTTTGACCACCAGTGGTCCTTGAGAGAGTTCCAAGTTAAATATGGAAAGTTGGTTAACCAGATGTAACTCTTTGAGAGTGTATAAATGAAACCAAATGGACCCTTGCGGGTCCATTTGGTTTCATTTTTACACTCTCAAGAGTTAAAATATTCATCTGAATTAGTTCAAAGTCTACACATTCAATCAGAGAATGTAAGAGAATGGTCATTTTTGTTATACTGTTTTGTTTCCAAAATCCAGCCTGGAATTGTGGACAAAAGAAGTTTTGGGATCTGTGGGGCTAAAATGTCATCAAATAGTGGTCCGTGGCTCAAATACTGAATAAATAGGCCCTGGTGTCAAAATGGTTGTTCTTACACTTACTTTTATCTTGAAATTAAATTAATATTACGCAGACTTTAGTTCAGTGCGTAGTCTTGGCCCTCCACAATGTTTTATGTATCTCATTTGGCCACTTGGGAAAAAATAATTGCCCACCTCTGTACTAGACGGATCTGGAGCGTGCATGGTGCACTTACCATTGACGGTCACTAAGTGGAGCCATGGTACAGTGGAATACAGCGGGAAGCAGGTCTGAGAGAGACCTGCTTCTCTCCCACAGGGATTTACTAACATCATTTATTTATTTACTGTATAGGTCTATCAATCCAACAAAAGCAGTGTGTACTTGACAGTATACTTCACACTAGATCCTCGATCCTCCTGCAACTGGCAGCAGCTTATTTTTACACTTCTTGAACAGAACGGAACTATTGTTGTGTGTGTGCAACACATAAATTAAAAATAAGTTCTAAAAAGGCAAATGTACTCTTGTTCATTGTCATAATAATACATTTTGATGTATGAATGGATTTGATAGATGAAGTCATGATTTTACAGCACCCATTAAAGTGTTTATTTGTTTAAGCATGTCTATTTATTTAATATTAGCATGTTTAGCATGTTTATTTATTTAATATTACTTAGTTACTTTCATCATGGAGGCTGACAGATTGTGTAGTTGTAGCTACTTCTCTTTTTGTAGGGTTCTGGGTGCAAAGGTAATATGTAATATACTACATATTACTTTTGCAGTAATAAATAGTGTAATAATTATATTACCAGAACAGTGGCCTTGTGGTTAGAGCGTCCGCCCTGGAACTGGGAGGCCGGGGTTCGATTCCCGGTCGGGTCATACCAAAGACTCTAAAGACCCAATGCCTCCCTGCTTGGCACTCAGCATCAAAGGGAGGGATTGGGGGTCAAAATCAGCTAAATCAGCAAATAATTCCCGAGCGCGGCAAGCCACAGCTCACCGCTCCTTGGAGCTCACTGCTCCAAGTGATGGGTCAAAAGCGGAGAACCAATTTTGCTGCGGTAACGTAGTGACAAATCATGCGACTTTGACTTTGATTACTTTTCTAAAGGGGTAATAAGCAGTTTATTACTTTCCTAAGTAATATTCCTCCACACTCGATATGATGGAGTCTTATTTAAGTTTGTACAAATCATGTACTATACATTTTCTTTATTTTGTATTTTTTTTAAAAAGGCAGATGTACTCTTGAATAAATATGATTGATTCAATGTCTAACTATACTTTATGATTTATGAATGGATTTACTAAACAATGGAGTAATGAAGTTACACCACTGCTTTGCCCAGAAGTGTTTATTTATACATTTAAGCAAGAACAGCAGTGTGTTTCACACACACAACATGTGTAGCAATGCCAAGGGTGAAATAAGAATACCCAAAAAAAAAAAAAAAAAAAAAAAAAAAATGAATAGACATGGGCCTCAGTAAAAACAGGCTGTAAAAAACAGTTGAACTCAGCATTGTTTGACTATATACACACATACCCCACAAATTAATTTTCAAAACTTCTAAATTATTTCAAATAGGGATGGGCATTTAATCAGTTATCAAATCATTAAGCCAATGTAGGACTGAAAATTTAACATCGAATTAGCAGGTATTCCCTCATTAAAAATAAATAAAAAAGACTACATTGAAGCCGTTTAATTGTTGGGACAAAGTAAACTATGAGGAAGCTGTACTAGGCTAGCTCCCCTCAAGGAAAAAACAGTATTGTCAAGAACAACAAAATATATTGAAATAATTTGGAAACCATAATCAATCCTAGCTTATAATTCAATACAAGCCAGGTAATAAAAAACAAATGTGTTATTTTGTATTTACATACAGCACCATTAAAAAAAAGAATATCATGGAAAAGATGGTTTATTTCCAGAATTCCATTCAAAAACTTGAACTTTCATTAAGTATAGATTCAGTGCACACATTGTACATGATTTCAAGTATTTATTTGTTCCTTTTTACACAGTTTTGGCCATCGATAAAACCCATCCAAACAGGATTTCAAAAAACAAAAGACAGACGGATTCCAAATCGAACTAGAAAGACATGCTTGTCAACAGTGGTTTCAACACAACTACAGTAGTGTTCAAAATAATAGCAGTCTGTTTAAAAAATTGAATAAAGCCCAAATTCCTTGTAGTGGTTTTTATTTCAATGCATTGGGAACACTGCACATTGTATTTTAAATCAAAACATGAAGAAAAAAGCATAAATTATTTAATTACTTTACAGAAAATTAGGAAAAATGAACTGTTCAACGCTGTTCAAAAAAATAGCAGTGTCTGCACTTTACTTTTCAAACTCAAATATTTACTGTATTAACTGAAAAAAATATCCAGGATTCAGCATTCCTGTGAATCACTAAACTAATATTTAGTTGTATAGCCACTGTTTTTGAGAACATCTGTGTTGCATGGAGTCGACCAACTTCTGGCATCTGTGAACAGGTATTCCAGCCCAGGATGATTTGACAATGTTCCATAATTCCTCTGCATTTCTTGGTTTTGCCTCAGAAACAGCATTTTTTAATGTCACCCCACAAGTTTTCTATCGGATTAAGGTCCGGGGATTGGGCTGGCCACTCCATGACTTTAATTTTGTTGGTCTGGAACCAAGAAGCTGCTCGCTTACTGGTGTGTTTGGGGTCATTGTGTTGCTGAAACACCCATTTCAAGGGCATTTCCTCTTCAGCATAAGGCAACATGACCTCTTCAAGTATTTTGATGTATCCAAACTTATCCATGATCCCTGGTATGTGATAAATAGGCCCGGCACCATAGTAAGTTAAACATCCCATGGTGGTGCAAGCATCATGAAATGGGGATGTTTCTCTTACTATGGTGTCGGGCCTATTTATCGCCAGTGTTGGGAATATTACTTAACCTTGTTAATATATTACTTATTAATTATTACCTTCATTTTAAAGCATTATATTACAATATTACTGTCTAAGGAAGTGTAGTATATTAATATTGCTATTACATATTACTTTAAAAAAAAACTTTTTACAAAATATATAATTAAATATTTAGTATCACTATTAATCAAATATTGCGTAGGCCAGTGGCATACCTACAATAAAGCAAGTGCACTTGGATATCTGGCCAATTCCATATGAAATCAACTTGAAAAAACGTCACTCCTGAAAACAGTACTGGCGTAGACCTACCTCATCCTACTCAGCTATAGACAGTTATATATATATATATATATATATATATATATATATATATATATATATATATATATATATATTATATATATATATATATATATATATATGCAGTATACAGTATATACACAGTACATAATCAATGCATACCATTTATTTATCCTTTCAGGACCCCACATGCAAAAAAAGAGACACTCTTTGTTAGCATATGACACACACAAATAAAAATATCACACAAAAAACATAGCCTGCTCAACTAAAGAGCACACCTTCAATGATCCATGGACCATTGCCACTGATCAATATCATATGGCACTGTTTGGGTTCACAGAAAGCAAAGCGGAGTTACATATACATATTGTATATGTAACTTCTTTAAACATTGCATTTATAAGTATGCTAAAACTAAATAGCAGCGCTATTCATCAGCACTTGTGCATGCTCACACACGCCCGCACACACACACAGAGAAGGAGAGAGACAGACAGACAGACAGGCGATCAGTCATCAGCGCTGCAAAATCCGGACCATCACGGCTGACAGCTAGTCTTAAGCAGGCCTCCAAATGGTCAACGTGGAACGATATTTTGACTTGATTATCTTGATCTTCATTTGGGAAAACTTTGATTCAAATAATTACATGGAGCCAAATAACTGTGAGTGAGGCTGCACATGGTAGCCTACTTTTCCTCCACAAGTAAGTTACCAAACTCTCCATCGCGGGTGTGCGACTTTTATTGCATCTCAGCCTTCAGTGCTTATTTTAGGCCGCTTTGCTGAGCATACCTTGACGATTGATATCCTTTTGTTTGTTAGCGAGACAACAGACCCGGTATTAAACACAAGCCCACTACGTTGTGATTCTTTTTAAAGCCGCCTCCTGCCCCATAAAAATGTTGTCACAAGAGTTGCGATATTGAGGGGGCAGGAAACACTCACCCAGTTCATGGACACCAAAGCATTCCATAACTCCCGGTTGTCCCCATTTTCCACAGAAGGCCCGATGAAGTGAACAAAGTTTGTTCCCCAACAGCCCCCCCCCCCCTTCAAATCCTGTAAGGGATAGCAGGCACATTTTGGACATAGTTCGAATGGTGATGAATCACGATTAAGTTAATTTTAAGATTTTTAAGATTTTGACTAATCCAAGGGTGCTGGCCTTTAAGCTTCCACATTGCAGTCATTTCATTTCATTTCATTTCATTTCATTTATTTATTTATTTCGACAGGACAGCACCAGTTTGATGAACACAAGAGATCGACACATGCATTAAAATGTACAGACGTCCCAGTGTAAAACCGGTCAGAGTTAGCTACGGCTAGTTTTCATCTGTTGTCCTCGTGAGCCAAAACTTACTGAATAGACTTAGTTTTCGTCTGTTGTCCTTAAGATCCAAGACGTACATAATACACTGAATACAGAATACACATAATGTTGTAAAATCGTGTTATAGACCGTGTTAAATAGAATACATTGGAAAAAGAACGACAAAAGACAAAAAAAAAAAAAAAAAAAAAAAAAACAATAATCAGCACTTAAGTGTGACTACAAGTTTGTGAGCTCTTTAGCCACAACTTCAGCTGTCTTTTAAAAGCACCGAGAGTGGGAATCTCTCTGATTGAGGCCGGAAGTAGGTTCCAGTATTGACAGCCATTTATGGAGAGTGCGTTTTTACTAAAGGAGGTTCTTCTAAAATCAACTTTACAATCACCTCTAGATATTGACCTAGTGCTGCGTTGGCAGTCTTTTTTACGAATAAATTCCATTAGGGGAGGGGGAGCCAGACCATTTATACACTTATAAATTAGACAAGAGTTTTTGAAATTCCTGAAATTTTCAAAGCTGAGAAGGTGATACTTATCCAAAATATTACAGTGATGATATGAATTTGGTTTTTTGTCTAATATTTTGATAGCCTTCTTGAAAACCTGTTCAATTGGTCTGATGGTTGTTGTGTTGGCAAAAGACCAGTTGGTAAAACAGTATTCTATGTGTGATGTCTGTTATTAAATAGGGTCGAATTTGTTTAAAATTTCGCAGGTTAAACTGAATCGTGTTGGTAACTTTTTTGATGTGTTTCTCAAAAGTTAGATTGGAGTCCAAGATTACACCAAGGTACTTGAATTGTGACACAAGTTCCAGTTCTACTCCCTTGGAGAACACACCAGATCTCTCGATGGTCACTGTTTTATTACTAAACAACATGCACACAGTCAGCTCTACGTGGGCCAACTGTTGGCCATGGGATTGTCTTGTAGCAGGGATGACACTTCTCTTAAAAGGTTTGTGCAAAGCTTCTGCATTTTAGTATTGTGTTAGATATGGATATGAGGTGTTCAAGAACCACTGCAAACGATATGGGCCTGCCCCCTAGTGGTTGTTTGCACAGATTCCAAAAGTCAACACGTAAATATTTGAAACGCAAAATATAAAGGTAAGGTACAAAGGTATGTCTTTAAATTACTTGGCTGACTGAAACTCTTGTCACATTGTTTACATTACAAGGGTTTCTCTGCAGTATGTAATCTCTGGTGAGAATTCAAAGTACTTAATTGTCCAAAACTCTTGTCTCACCGTTTACATTGGAAAGGTTTCTCCGCAGTATGGAAACGCTGGTGGTGTGTTTTCAAATTGCTTAGCTGATTGAAATTCTTGTCGCAATATTTACATTGGAAGGGTTTCTCTCCTGTGTGGACACGAAGGTGGTACTTCAAGTGACCTGAAGTACGGAACTCTTGTCACAATGTTTACATTGGAAAGGTTTCTCTCCTGTGTGGACACGAATGTGTATCTTCAAATAACTTGAAGAACTGAAACGCTTGTCACAATGTTTGCATTGGGAAGGTTTCTCTGCAGTATGGACAATCTGGTGTCTCTTCAAATCACTTGACTGAGTGAAACTCTTGTCACAATGTTTACATTGGAACGGTTTCTCTCCCGTGTGAACACGAAGGTGCGTCTTCAAATTACTCGATATACTGAAACTCTTGTCACAATGTTTACATTGGAAAGGTTTCTCTCCTGTATGGACACGAAGGTGTGTCTTCAAATTATGTAAATTAGCGAAACTCTGGTCACAATTTTTACATTGGAAAGGTTTTTCGCCAGTGTGGACAAGAAGATGTTTATTCAAATTACTCGACTGACTGAAACTCTTTTCACAATGTTTACACTGGAAAGGTTTTTCTCTGATGTGGACCCGAAGGTGTCTCTTCAAAGTACTTAACTGACAGAAACTCTGGTCACAATGTTTACATTGGAAAGGTTTCTCTGCAGTATGGACAATCTGGTGTCTCTTCAAAGTACTTGAATAACTGAAAGTCTTGTCACAATGTTTACATTGGAAGGGTTTCTCACCTGTGTGGACACGAAGGTGTGTCTTCAAATCACTTGATTTATTGAACCTCTTGTCACAATGTTTACATTGGAAGGGTTTCTCACCTGTGTGGACACGAAGGTGTGTCTTCAAATCACTTGATTTATTGAAGCTCTTGTCACAATGTTTGCAATGGAAAGGTTTTTCTCCTGTGTGGACACGAAGGTGTGCCTTCAAATTACTGGACTGACTGAAACTCTGGTCACAATGTTTACATTGGAACGGTTTCTCTCCTGTGTGGACACGAAGGTGGTCCTTCAAATGACATAATTTTCTGAAACTTTTGTCACAATATTTACATTGGAAAGGTTTGGAAACTGCCTCATTGTCTTCACTTGTCTCTTCCCAATCAGCACGGTCTTCAGTGACTTCAGTGTCAGTTTCAAGTTCAACTTCAACTTCAAAGCAGTGGGCTGATACATCTTCATGACTTTCCTCTTCGCTTTTCACTGCTAGTAATGTCAACGTTGACCCAGCATGTTCCTCTGGTCTTTGAAGTAGCTCCTCCTGTTCCTCTTTAAGCTCCTCCTGTTCTGCTTTAATGTATGAAGGCCCTGGTTCCTCCTTTAGCTGGTGTCTCTTCAAACTACGTGATTGACGGAAACTCTTGTCACAATGTTTACATTGGAAAGGTTTCTCTCCTGTGTGGACACGAAGATGTGTCTTCAAACTACTTGACTGACTGAAACTCTGGTCACAATGTTTACATTGGAAAGGTTTCTCTCCTGTGTGGACACGAAGATGTGTCTTCAAACTACTTGACTGACTGAAACTCTGGTCACAATGTTTACATTGGAAAGGTTTCTCTCCTGTGTGGACACGAAGATGTGTCTTCAAACTACTTGACTGACTGAACCTCTTATCACAATGTTTACACTGGAAAGGTTTTTCTCTGGTGTGGACCCGAAGGTGTCTCTTCAAAGTACTTAATTGACTGAAACTCTGGTCACAATGTTTACATTGGAAAGGTTTCTCTGCAGTATGGACAATCTGGTGTCTCTTCAAATTACGTGAATTACTGAAAGTCTTGTCACAATGTTTACATTGAAACGGTTTCTCTCCTGTGTGGACACGAAGGTGTCTCTTCAAAATAGTTAACTGACTGAAACTCTGGTCACAATGTTTACATTGGAAAGGTTTCTCTCCTGTGTGGACACGAAGGTGCTTCTTCAAATGACTCGATTGACTGAAACTCTGGTCACAATGTTTACATTGAAACGGTTTCTCTCCTGTGTGGACACGAAGGTGTATCTTCAAATTACATGATTTACTGAAATTCTTGTCACAATGTTTACATTGAAACGGTTTCTCTCCTGTGTGGACACGAAGGTGTCTCTTCAAAATAGTTAACTGACTGAAACTCTGGTCACAATGTTTACATTGGAAAGGTTTCTCTCCTGTGTGGACACGAAGGTGCTTCTTCAAATGACTCGATTGACTGAAACTCTGGTCACAATGTTTACATTGAAACGGTTTCTCTCCTGTGTGGACACGAAGGTGCGTCTTCAAATTAAATGATATACTGAAACTCTTGTCACAATGTTTACATTGAAATGGTTTCTCTCCTGTGTGGACAAGAAGGTGCGTCTTCAAATGACTTGATTGACTGAAACTCTGGTCACAATGTTTACATTGAAACGGTTTCTCTCCTGTGTGAACACGAAGGTGTACCTTCAAACTACATAAGTTTCTGAAACTTTTGTCACAATTTTTACATTGGAAAGGTTTGGAAACTGCCTCATCGTCTTCACTTGTCTCTTCCCTATCATCACGGTCTTCAGTGACTTCAGTGTCAGTTTCAAGTTCAACTTCCACTTCAAAGCAGTGGGCTGATACATGTTCATGACTTTCCTCTTCGCTTTTCACTGCTAGTAATGTCAATGTTGACCCAGCATGTTCCTCTGGTCTTTGAAGTAGCTCCTCCTGTTCCTCTCTAAGCTCCTCCTGTTCTGCTTTAATTTGTGGAGGCCCTGGTTCCTCCTTTAGCAGACTGGAGCTCCTCTCCTGTTCAGGTGAAACTTCATCTTTACACACTACCATGTGCAGAATGTCTAGAAGAAGAAACAACATAACGGTCAACACTGGATTCCTAAAATGTAAATCCACTCTTTTTCCATGTTTCATGTTCATAATGAGCCATTACCTACCAAGATAAGATTGACTAAACCGTAAAATTAATAATGGTGTGGTCTTTGCACAACACAACTTTACTTCAACTTTACTTCATCTTGCCTCTATTGTAGGTCATTTTGTAATGTATGAATGAACTCTAAGACCATATAGATCTAGACGGGTATATGTTGATAGAACATGTTGTGAGCTTGTGGGTTTCTTTTTTGATTCATGAACTGCTGTAATCTAATGACATTGCACAAACACATTAATTGGTAATTGGCCAAACAATGAAGGCATGAACAAAAATTGAGCTATCCAGCACACACACAAAAACAGCAAAACATTAACTGTATTTTTATAGGCCCTCCAGAAAAACGCGATTATGCGCAAAATATGCGCATTATGTCGGCATCGCGTGATTTCATAATCCTCGCATATTTTCGCATAAAGTTTATAAAGTTACAACCTCACTCATTTCTTCACTTTCACACAGAAGCGCAGTGGTGATGAGCGCCTGCCTCTCTCTCTCTCTCGCTCTCTCAAAGCATTGTGCAGCATGCACATGTGTGCGTGTGTGTGCGCGCGCGCACACACACACACGCACACACTTCTTCAACACATCCTGATATTGCATCGGCTCGTTAGCTGTTTTTGCGTCTCTGTATTGTGGAATACATCCATACGCAGTTTATAATTACCGTCGGAAAGCTTCGAAGACTCACCCCAGGTGATGACAATGCTAATCAGTGTAGCCTATTCTTAGGCTACACGTTGCTCCGTTGAACGGGCAGTTGTTATAGCCTAAAGTTTACAGCTGTTTCAATGTTCTCATCGTAGCCTATTTCTAGGTCTAATATGTGGTGATTTCATGCACATTTGTCCAGAGCATAGTCGGCTATATGTCTGCTTGACTAGATTTAGAAGCCAATTTGATACTGAAACGATTCATTATTTAATATGGAGAAATCCTGTTATTTTACATGTAACTCAATGGCTGACAAAGGCAGTTTGGCAGAGTGGTGTGGGTTGTCATAATGAAAAGTTATTATTATGGCTCTACCCATTCATGGACCCCTAAATGAATATTTGTCTGTGTGGATGCCCATCTGAAATATATTTTTGTGTGAGCTTGTAGATGGGCTTGAAAATAGCCCATGGCATCTACTGTACAAGCTCACACAAAAATAGGCCTAGGCAAATGCCTAGGAATTTGAAAATATCCCTAAGTTTAAATATATTTTTATATTTATACATTTTGCTAAGGACCCCCTGGAACCCCCTCATGGACAGCACATGAGTACAGTAAGGTGTAAGAAATCGCCTTTTTAATCAAAATGCATTTTTGAAAATGTTGCATATTTCATACATCATTTTCCCACATAATTTGCATTTTCCCGCATACTTCACATTTGTTCCGCAACTTTTGAAAATTCCCGCATTTTCACCGCATAATTGCACCTAAAAACCCTGCATATTCCATGGCATAATCAAGGATTTTTGCCCACAACAATCACGATTTTAGCCCGCATAATCAAGGATATTTTCCCGCGTTTTTCTGGAGGGTCTATTTTTAGTTGTTCACGCACTTTCGTCTAAAAGTGCCAATTTTTGCACAGGTGTAGCTCAGGGCGTACTTAAATGATTTGGCTAGACCTTTGGGATCACCACAGCGGCCAATCCAAAATGGCCACCACTAGTAATGGCTTTTCCCTCTAACATTTGAACCAGATGAGCTACAAATCCAAACTTGGTGTCTAATTCATGTTTTTTGACAATTAGAAGTATAATGGAAAAAAATGATTGGGTGTGTCAGGACACCCAATTAGCATATTTTCAAGATGGCGGCCATGCAAAAATGAGGTGTACCTTTACTTTTAATACTATTGGCAAACTATTTTATTATTATTATTATTATTATTTTATTATACATATATATTTTTACAGACTGAATGTAAAGCTGTATCTTACAAATATATTTCATTTTAAAATAAGTACGAGTAGTAAAGTAAAGTAGTTAAAGTACAAGTAGATAAAGTAAAAAATGCGCCCCACCCCCCACTTTTCTTCATCTGTTCATGTTGAAACAGAAACCTACAGAGAAACCTACAGAGAAACAGAAAGCTACAGAAAAACAAACTGACAGAGAAGGCTCACAGTCTGCTGAGCCCATACAAACACCCAAAAATGAAGGAAGGTTGTCACTAGAAAAGGATCTCAAAGATTTCATTACAACAGCGAATGCGCTACCTTCATCCATAAATGTCACAATTGATCAATTGAATGATGGTCCAGGTATCGCGTCAAAACTTGCATTAAGTAATGCCAAATCCCGCAGACTCTGCAGAAGCTACTGTAGTAGTTCCCGCGGTAAAAGGGCTCGAAAACGTGAGGATCATGCTGTCCCCTCCTTACTAAGTCCTAAAAAGCTTCGTCAAGTCATCCCCAAACCAAAATGAAAAGCTGGGCAGAATCTGGTAAAAATGTTAAACCTTTGGTAGATTAATTACAGTACTCAAGCATCCGATGTGCAGGCAGCTTTGATATGTACTACCATACCATCATATTATGCTTCAAATAAGCAGCACAAGTTCCATTACTCCATGGCAATGGCTGCCAGAAAAATGAAATTAATGGAGCTCATTTACAAGAATTGTAAGTCATGGAGGTGAAGCTGACACTGACACGTGCAGTGTGTAAACGACACAATGAAGACGGCATTGTACTTCCTACTAATCTTCGTCAGCATGTATTCACCACCTATGACGTTGATGATCTGGATGGGCAGAACAAAGGCAATTACTCCCAGGACGAGTTTCATGGAACCGCACTCAGTGCTACTAATCATCTCTCTCATGACAATCTAGGACTTAAGCGTCCTCCCATAGAAGTTGACGGTGAGGATTCATCCGTACCCAAACTAGACTCTTATACAATTGTTAAGCCAGCAGAACTCAATGGAGGAGATCTATTGGCACCCAGAAGTGGTACCGGTCCTGTCCGACCACCACATGATCTTGTACACGGATGAGCGTTGGTTAACACATGGAAAAAGAGTTCTCGATCAGAACACTCTAGGTAAAGATGATGTTACTACATGGTCCGGTTATTCACAGCTTATGAATGAAGACACACTGAAACCTCGTGCAGAGATTGTAATGTACCCCTTATTTCCAGATAAAGCAGCATCTGCTTCCATGATAAAGCATGCAATGGAGCTAGCACAGAAAGGCACATCATTTCTGAACACTGGCCAGATTGCCGTCCTTAGTGCTGATCAAGCATTATATTCTATAGCCAAGCAGCTCCAATGTCAATACCCCATGACACTTGGTGAGGATGAATTGAAAGTACTCTACTATTATAAAAAATAAAAATATCAAGGGAAACAAAAATCAACGACAATACGACATTGTGGCAGCTCTACAGAACAGAACATATAAGAAAAAGAACATGAAACTTACTGAGATGTGGGTCTCCAGCTTCCTGTTTAATAGAAACATCTTCAACTTCCTGTTTAATAGAAACATCTTCAACTTCCTGTTTAATAGAACCCTCCTGGGCTGATTCTGCAGAATTAATCTTCATCTGGGAGTGATGCATCATGGGTATTGTAGTTCTTATGAGTTGGGAGAGTTCATCTTCACCTGCAGTCTGGTCTGAAATCAAGTGAATAAGGACTTCAATAATTGCTCTACAGGGCCACTGCATTTCTGCTTTCACTCCAGAGGGCCACATTTCATATTAGTGTCGTACAGTGTTGTACTGAGACTTTTAGAAGTGGGGGATAACCCATACACACGCGCACACACAAATGCAGTACACACAGTACATGCAGGAACGCCATTATAACATACAGACATACAGATGTGTAGGCCAAAAAAAAATAAATCGATGTGAGAAAAGTGGGGGACAGCACTGCATCCCTGCTGTTGTAGCAAAAATAGCCGATCTAGAAGCTCAAAATGTGTCAGTGTAGAGTTTTGAGTTTGTATATGAGCCATTTTTTGCCGTTTGAATTGAATCCTTAGCCGCAGTTTGCAGCACTAGATTTGTCTTTAGGATGAGATGAGTCTAGAGTTGCAATACCATTGGTTGACTCCCTCTGAGAAAAAAAGAAAATATATACATATAGTAATGGAAAAGTTACTTTTCACAATGACACAATACTTTTTGCTCTCCGGTTATTTGTAAAGTTTTTATGTTTCCAATTCCAAAGGCATCTCTCTCTCTCGGCACTGATCCATTTTCCTCCAACTTTACGCCATTTTCCTCCAACTTGATTACATTGTCAAAGCCTAATTTAATGCAATGATTAATTACCACAATAACAGGAGTCAAGACTTGTGAATCATTGTCAAGATACTGTCGTGTTTATTGTAGACACACAACAAACAGCTTATTTACCTTTTTTTCTGGGGACCCCCAAAATCATTTTGGACCACCAAGGGGTCACAACCAACAGGTTGAGAACGCCTGCCTTAAACAATATTGCTTTACAAAAAAAAAAAAAAAAAAATGACATTGCAGTCGATATAAGACGATCACTTCACACAGGTGGAAGTAGTTAATTAGCAAGGTAGTTAATTAGCAATAAAATAAAACATAGCTTTCCCCTTGCTACATTACAGTATAAGAGTAATGTATTCTCTAAGTCTCTATGTAGAGCCTAATCCCTATGTAGAGCTGTGATAGCCTACTTTAGAAACCTACTCACAGATCGCTCCCAACACAGTCAGTAATGTAGCATTAGCGTGGCTGTGGAACACATGGGCTCATGTGGCGCCTGGGCCCAACGTGCCCGTTGGATAATCGTTCCCTGATTGTCCTCCTCTCTGCTACATATACTGGACAGTCCATAAGCACATGCTTTGTTACTTCCACTCCACATGTACAGTCCTGTAGCGTGCTTTCCAATGTGAGTCAGCCCACTTGCAGACCCACAGTGTTCCAGCCTCAGTCTTAGCCCTGGACTCTGGAGTGTGCCAGAGCCTTTTGTCCAGCCTAATACAATCCAATGGGCTCAATTGGCATGAGAAACATACATTTATATTGGCTTGATTTGCCAATATAAATGTATGTTTTCTCATGCCATTTCTCTGGCAAAGAAATACTACAATACAACGGCACAGTAATACAAATACAATCAATAGGCTACATGCAATAAACCATCAATACATCATTGCCAAAGCAACAACACTATGACCTAGTTTACATGCACGAAATTAACTGGGAATGAAGATGTCTATGCCAATCATTAGAATACAATTAGCCATGTAAACACTTTGTTCAGAATAGAATATCCCATTCAGAATGAATTTTCATTTGGGTAAAGAGAGCTGGTATAAAATGTTCTTCTGGGTTTCCACAATTTTTGAATTTTGGATCCTGTGCAAAAAACAAACACTAGGGGGTGGGCCAATATCATTTGAAAGTTCAGAAACTTTGCACAAAATGCCCAATTTTTACAGGTTCCATCCTCTGCACTTGTACTTCTCTGCGAGTAAGTGATTTAAAAAAAAGGTTTCTCTGTAGTGTGGACACTCTGGTGTCTCTTCAAACTACGTGATTGACGGAAACCCTTGTCACAATGTTTACATTGGAAAGGTTTCCCTACTGTGTGGACTTGAAGGTGTCTCTTCAAACTACTCAACTGACTGAAACTCTTGTCACAATGTTTACATTGGAAAGGTTTCTCTCCTGTGTGGACACGAAGGTGTGTCTTCAAATCACTTGACCTGCTGAAACACTTGTCACACTGTTTACATTGGAAAGGTTTCTCTTTAGTATGGACAAGAAGATGTGTCTTCAAACTACTGGAATGACTGAAACTATGGTCACAATGTTTGCAATGGAAAGGTTTTTCTCCTGTGTGGACACGAAGGTGTGCCTTCAAAATACTGGACTGACTGAAACTCTGGTCACATTGTTTGCATTGGAAAGGTTTCTCTCCTGTGTGTACACGAAGGTGCAGCTTCAATTGTTCTGGTCTTTTGAAACTCTTGTCACAATGTTTACATTGGAAGAGTTTTTCTCTGGTGTGGACCCAAAGGTGTGTCCTCAAAACGTTTGACCTGCTGAAACTCTTGTCACAATGTTTACATTGGAAAGGTTTCTCTGCAGTATGGACAATCAGATGTGTCTTCAAACTATAGGAATGACTGAAACTATGGTCACAATGTTTGCAATGGAAAGGTTTTTCTCCTGTGTGGACACGAAGGTGTGCCTTCAAATTACTGGACTGACTGAAACTCTGGTCACAATGTTTACATTGGAACGGTTTCTCTCCTGTGTGGACACGAAGGTGGTCCTTCAAATGACATAATTGTCTGAAACTTTTGTCACAATTTTTACATTGGAAAGGTTTGGAAACTGCCTCATTGTCTTCACTTGTCTCTTCCCAATTAGCACGGTCTTCAGTGACTTCATTGTCAGTTTCAAGTTCAACTTCAACTTCAAAGCAGTGGGCTGATACATCTTCATGACTTTCCTCTTCGCTTTTCACTGCTAGTAATGTCAACGTTGACCCAGCATGTTCCTCTGGTCTTTGAAGTAGCTCCTCCTGTTCCTCTTTAAGCTCCTCCTGTTCTGCTTTTATGTGTGAAGGCCCTGGTTCCTCCTTTAGCAGACAGTAGCTCCTCTTCTGTTCAGGTGAAACTTCATCTTTACACACTACCATGTGCAGAATGTCTAGGAGAAGAAACAACATGATGGTCAACACTGGATTCCTAAAATGTAAATCTACTCTTTTTCCATGTTTCATGTTCAAAATGAGCCATTACCTACCAAATTAAGATTGACTAAACCATAAAATTAATAATGGTGTGGTCTTTGCACAACACAACTTTACTTCATCTTGCCTCTATTGTAGGTAATTATGTAATGTGAATGAACCCTAAGATCATGTAGATCTAGACGGGTATATGCTGGTGGAACATGTTGAGACCTTGTTGGTTTCTTTTTTGATTCATGAACTGCTGTAATCTCATGACATTGCACAAATACATAAATTCGCAATTGGCCAAACAATGAAGGCATGAACAAAAATTGAGTTATCCAGCACACACACAAATCTCTTGTTCAATTGGAAACAGCAAAACATTCACTGTAGTTAGGGTCATTAGGGAGATTTTAGGGTTTTGGCACAGGTGTAGCTCAGGGCATACTTAAATGATTTGGCCAGACCTTTGGGATCACCACAGCGGCCAATTCAAAATGGCCACCACTAGTAATGGCTTTTCCCTCTAACATTTGAACCAGATGAGCTACAAATCCAAACTTGGTGTCTAATTCATGTTATTTGACAATTAGAAGTATAATGGAAAAAATGTGTGGGTAATTGGGTGTCTGGACACCCAAGGCATCTCTCTCTCTCGGCACTGATCCATTTTCCTCCAAATTTACTCCATTTTCCTCCAACTTGATTACATTGTCATGACCTAATTTAATGCAATGATTAATTACCACAATAACAGGAGTCAAGACTTGTGAATCATTGTCAAGATTCTGTAGTGTTTATTGTAGACACACAACAAACAGCTTATTTACCTTTTTTTCTGGGGACCCAAAATAATTTTGGACCACCAAGGGGTCACAACCAACAGGTTGAGAACGCCTACCTTACACAATTTTGGTAAAAAAAAAAAAAAAAAAAAAAAAAACATGACATTGCAGTCGATGTAAGATGATCACTTCACACAGGTGGAAGTAGTTAATTAGCAAGGTAGTTAATTAGCAATAAAATAACCCCCCCCCCCTTGCTACATTACAGTATATGAGTAATGTATTCTCTAAGTCTCTGTGCCAAAAGTACTCCAGTTAAAAAATCCCTATGTAGAGCTGTGATAGCCTGAGAAACCTACTTACAGATCGCTCCCAACACAGCAGTCAGTAATGTAGCATTAGCGTGGCTGTAGAACACATGGGCTCATGTGGCCCCTGGGCCTGGGCCCAACGTGCCCGTTGAATAATCGTTCCCTGATTGTCCTCCTCTCTGCTACATATACTGGACAGTCCATAAGCACATGCTTTGTTACTTCCACTCCACATGTACAGTCCTGTAGCGTGCTTTCCAATGTGAGTCAGCCCACTTGCAAACCCACAGTGTTCCAGCCTCAGTCTTAGCCCTGGACTCTGGGGTGTGCCAGAGCCTTTTGTCCAGCCTAATACAATCCAATGGGCTCAATTGGCATGAGAAAACATACATTTATATTGGCAAATCAACAAAGAAATACTACAATACAACGGCACAGTAATACAAATACAATCAATAGGCTACATGCAATAAACCATCAATACATCATTGCCAAAGCAACAACACTATGACCTAGTTTACATGCACAAAATTAACTGGGAATGAAGATGTCTATTCCAGTCATTAGAATAGAATTGGCCATGTAAACACTTTGTTCAGAATAGAATATCCCATTCAGAATG
The DNA here is from genome assembly GCA_039105355.1 of Benthosema pterotum. Classification (NCBI taxonomy): domain Eukaryota; kingdom Metazoa; phylum Chordata; class Actinopteri; order Myctophiformes; family Myctophidae; genus Benthosema; species Benthosema pterotum. The sequence continues at coordinate 52,470,776 of CM076967.1, forward strand.
AATTTTCATTTGGGTCAGGAGAGCTGGTATAAAATGTTCTTTTGAATTTTGGATCCTGTGCAAAAAAAACACTGGGGGGGGGGGGGGATATCATTTGAAAGTTCAGAAACTTTGCACAAAATGCCCAAATTTTTACAGATTCCATCCTCTGCACTTGTACTTCTCTGCGAATAAGTGATTAAAAAAAGCTTTCTCTGTAGTGTGGACACTCTGGTGTCTCTTCAAACTACGTGATTGACGGGTTTACATTGGAAAGGTTTCCCTACTGTGTGGACACGAAGGTGTGTCTTCAAATTACTTGATATACTGAAACTCTTGTCACAAAGTTTACATTGGAAAGGTTTCTCTCCTGTGTGGACACGAAGATGTGTCTTCAAACTACTTGACTGACTGAAACTCTTATCACAATGTTTACACTGGAAAGGTTTTTCTCTGGTGTGGACCCGAAGGTGTCTCTTCAAAGTACTTGACTGACTGAAACTCTGGTCACAATGTTTACATTGGAAAGGTTTCTCTGCAGTATGGACATTATGGTGTCTCTTCAAATTACGTGACCTACTGAAAGTCTTGTCACAATGTTTACATTGAAATGGTTTCTCTCCTGTGTGGACACGAAGGTGCGTCTTCAAAGTACTTGATATACTGAAACTCTGGTCACAATGTTTACATTGAAACGGTTTCTCTCCTGTGTGGACACGAAGGTGCGTCTTCAAATGACTCGATTGACTGAAACTCTGGTCACAATGTTTACATTGAAACGGTTTCTCTCCTGTGTGGACACGAAGGTGCGTCTTCAAAGTACTTGAATGACTGAAACTCTTGTCACAATGTTTACATTGAAACGGTTTCTCTCCTGTGTGGACACGAAGGTGCGTCTTCAAATGACTCGATTGACTGAAACTCTGGTCACAATGTTTACATTGAAATGGTTTCTCTCCTGTGTGGACACGAAGGTGTACCTTCAAACTACATAATTTTCTGAAACTTTTGTCACAATTTTTACATTGGAAAGGTTTGGAAACGGCCTCCTCATCTTCACTTGTCTCTTCCCAATCATCACGGTCTTCAGTGACTTCAGTGTCAGTTTCAAGTTCAACTTCAAAGCAGTGGGCTGATACATCTTCATGACTTTCCTCTTTGCTTTTCACTGCTAGTAATGTCAACGTTGACCCAGCATGTTCCTCTGGTCTTTGAAGTAGCTCCTCCTGTTCCTCTCTAAGCTCCTCCTGTTCGGGTTTAATTTGTGGAGGCACTGGTTCCTCCTTTAGCAGACGGTAGCTCCTCTCCTGTTCAGGTGAAACTTCATCTTTACACACTGCCATGTGCAGAATGTCTAGAAGAAGAAACAACATGACGGTCAACACTGGATTCCTAAAATGTAAATCCACTCTTTTTCCACGTTTCATGTTCAAAATGAGCCATTACCTACCAAGATAAGATTGACTAAACCATAAAATTAATAATGGTGTGGTCTTTGCACAACACAACTTTACTTCAACTTTACTTCATCTTGCCTCTATTGTAGGTAATTTTCTAATGTGAATGAACCCTAAGACCATATAGATCTAGACGTGTATAGCTGATGGAACATGTTGAGAGCTTGTGGGTTTCTTTTTTGATTGATAACCTGCTGTAATCTAATGACATTGCACAAATACATCAATTGGCAAATGGCCAAACATTGAAGGCATGAACACAAATGGAGATATCCAGCACACACAAAAACAGCAAAACATTCACTGTAGTTAGGTGCATTAGGGAGATTTTAGGGGGTGTTTGCGCACTTTCGTCTAAAAGCGCCAAATTTGGCACAGGTGTAGCTCAGGGCGTACTTAAATGATTTGGCTAGACCTTTCCCTATGTCCCTATCAGTGATGGGGATAACGGCGTTATCAATAACGACGTTACCTAATCAGATTACTTTTATTAGTAACGGAGTAACCTAACGAGTTATTTTTGCAATTTAGTAGTTAGTTACTTAGTTACATTTCCAAAAAAGTAACTCGTTACTATCGTTCGTCGCAATTCATTTTCTTGAAACTGCCCCGGTGTTTAGTCTATATTCCTCCTTCTGTTAGTGTAGAATAAGCCGACTGCACGTTGTGGCTTCATCCTTCTGTGAGTGATGTGCGTAGTTTACATTTTCTGTCTGCACATCCTGTAAGTCCGCCTAAGAAATAAAAGTAAACCTACTGTCTAGCTAGTGTCTAGTTATACTCTAGTATGAATCTTTTATTTTGAAAGGAAGAGGAAGAGGAAGTCCGCTGGCTGCTTGCATAGTGACACAGTACTGTAGGCGCGACTTGCTAAAAGTCTTGTAAACAATGAACGCTGTACACTTTGGATTAACTTTTGGATTAACACGCGATTGGGAATCGGCTATAAACTCTGGCTGCGTTATTAGGTGAGTAATGTTTAATTCATTGTTTGGCCGCCGTGCCTTGTCTTATATAGACTACTGTGTAGTTCATAGGCTGGGTTACGATGGGAAGAGAAGCCTGCAGGTTGTTGTCATTGCGCAGCGTGGAGAGGGCATCATCATGCTCTCTGTCTGGTTGTACCGCGTACAGCATAATATTGTCTGTAGGCCTACTGTAATCTGACATAGCCTACTTTGTAGCAACCTAGTTCATAGTGGGTGATGGGTGACATGGTGTCACTGTTGAGTAGGCCTACAGTTGTTGTCGGTGGTGGTGGTGATGGTTCATGTGTGCGACTCATAATACAATGCAACTAAATTGTGCATACATTAAAAACAAAGAGAAAAGGAGTATTTTAATTGTGTTCAGGAACGGAAAATAACAGAAAATAATCTATTACGTTACTTTTTATAGAAAGTATAACTTGTAACTTAACGAGATTAGTTTTAGGGGGCAGTAGTCCAATAACCTAACGTCGTTAGTTTATAAAGTAACGATACCCAACACTGGTCCCTATGTAATTATCAGCATCATTACAAGTAGGCTACAAGGCTTGACAAAGACAAATTAGAGCAGACACAACCTCTCAAAGCTCAAACATGGACTGATAGCTCGCTGAACCAAAACAATAAATGTTTACATTTAGGCACCCCTATGATCGTCACATTTTTTCTGTTACAAACTGACCCGGCCCCCCATTAGAGAAGGGAAAATTTATGTGGCCCTCGCTCAAAAAAGTTTGGGGACCCCTGATCTAAGATGATCACTTCACACAGGTGGAAGTAGTTAATTAGCAAGGTAGTTAATTTTATGTGACACAACCTCTCAAAGCTCAAACATGGACTGATAGCTCGCTGAACCAAAACAATAAATAAACCAGTCATTAGAATAGAATTAGCAGCATCATTACAAGTAGGCTACAAGGCTTGACAAAGACAAATTAGAGCAGACACAAAGAAATACTACAATACAAATACAACAAAGAAATACTACAATACAACGGCACAGTAATACAAATACAATCAATAGGCTACATGCAATAAACCATCAATACATCATTGCCAAAGCAACAACACTATGACCTAGTTTACATGCACGAAATTAACTGGGAATGAAGATGTCTATTCCAGTCATTAGAATAGAATTATCAGCATCATTACAAGTAGGCTACAAGGCTTGACAAAGACAAATTAGAGCAGACACAACCTCTCAAAACTCAAACATGGACTGATAGCTCGCTGAACCAAAACAATGTTTACATTTAGGCACCCTATGATCGTCACATTTTTTCTGTTACAAACTGACCCGGCCCCCCATTAGAGAAGGGAAATTTTATGTGTCCCTCGCTCAAAAAAGTTTGGGGGACCCCTGATCTAAGATGATCACTTCACACAGGTGGAAGTAGTTAATTAGCAAGGTAGTTAATTAGCAATAAAATAAAAATAGCTTTCCCCTTGCTACATTACAGTATATGAGTAATGTATTCTCTAAGTCTCTGTGCCAAAAGTACAAAATGAGCCATTACCTACCAAGATAAGATTGACTAACCCGTAAAATTAATAATGATGTGGTCTTTGCACAACACAACTTTACTTCATCTTGCCTCTATTGTAGGTCATTTTGTAATGTGAATGAACTCTAAAGGCTCTTTCAGAGTCTGGAATTTCGGTGGCCACCGCGACCACCGCTCAGAGCACCGCACCGCGCGCTATTTCATAGACCTAGCGCAGGGGTCAGCAACCTGCGGCTCAGGAGCCGCATGCGGCTCCAGAACACAGCCCTAGTGGCTCCCTGGCTGTAGCATTATTACATACACACACTGGGGTGATCCGCACCAAAATAATATAAACATTTCAGTCACCCAAATCGGTTTGTGCTGTCTGACAGTTGCCAGTTAAAGTAGCACTTGGCCATGTCAAAAAAGCCCAGCAGTTATCAGAGGTGGAGCTTTCAATCTGAACCACCCATTTTCAAAGATTTACTCAGTTTACTATGTCATTAATATACCTTAGAGATGTTGTGTGGACTAGAAATGGAGTTCTGTAAAACTTTAGAAACTCCATTTCTGAAGAAAGGTTGTGTTTCACCATGTTAATGATTTTTCTTTGAGGACCTTTTTTTGAGAGTGTGCAATTGGAACCAAATGGACCCGCTAGGGTCCATTTGGTTCACATTTGCAACACTCTCAGGAAAAAAATAATAAAATGCGGCTCCAGACAGATTTTGAATTTAATTTTGGGTCGAAAATGGCTCTTTCAACATCTTGGTTGCCAACCCCTGACCTAGCAGCACCTCGCCCTCCCTCCCCTGTTCTCCTCGCGTCCATTGTTGTTTATTTTCCCCTCTGCTTTTCTCTCTACTTCCTACCTTTCTCAATTATAATAAATTCTGCTACTTTTATGTTCATTTCATATTCTGTTTGTATCATTGTGTCTATCATTAAATCCCTTCGTTCTCCTCCTGGCCGTCGTGCTGTGGTGTGTTTTCTTTTCTTTCTTTTTTTTACCACCTGGCAGCCGTTAAAAACACAAACAACGGTGCTCCTAGAGTACTGGAACCACCGCGCGGTGCGGTGGTTAGTAAAATCCGAGAGAAGGGCTGGGAGGTGCGGTGGTTGCGGTATGACGTCCATATTGTAGGAAACAGTGGTCGCGGTGGGCACCGAAAAGCCATCTCTGAATAGGCCTTAAGACCATATAGATCTAGACGGGTAATATGCTGATAGAACATGTTGTGAGCTTGTGGGATTCTTTTTTGATTCATGAACTGCTGTAATCTAATGACATTGCACGAATACATCAATTGGTAATTGGCCAAACAATGACGGCATAAACAAAAATTGAGCTATCCAGCACACACACAAAAACAGCAAAACATTCAGTGTATTTTTTAGTTGTTCGCGCACTTTCGTGTAAAAGCGCCAAATTTGGCACAGGTGTAGCTCCAATCCAAAATGGCCACCACTAGTAATGGCTTTTCCCTCTAACATTTGAACCAGATGAGCTACAAATCCAAACTTGGTGTCTAATTCATGTTTTTTTGACAATTAGAAGTATAATGGAAAAAAAATGATTGGGTGTGTCAGGACACCCAATTAGCATATTTTCAAGATGGCAGCCATGCAAAAAGTATAGGTATACCTTTACTTTTGATACTATTGGCAAACTGTTTTATTATTATTTTATTATACATATATATTTTTACAGACTGAATGTAAAGCTGTATCTTACAAATATATTTCATTTTAAAATAAGTACAAGTAGAGAAAGTAAAAAATGCCCCCCCCCCCCCCCCCCCTTCTTCATCTGTTCATGTTGAAACAGAAACC
>CM076967.1:52484183-52509183 GCA_039105355.1 Benthosema pterotum
CTGACACTACATTCTATTTCTGACACTACATTCCTAGTTTCTGACACTACATTCTAGTTTCTGACACTAGATTCTAGTTTCTGACACTAGATTCTAGTTTCTGACACTAGATTCTAGTTTCTGACACTACATTCTAGTTTCTGACACTACATTCTAGTTTCTGACACTACATTCTAGTTTCTGACACTACATTAGTTTTCTGACACTACATTCTAGTTTCTGACACTACATTCTAGTTTCTGACACTACATTCTAGTTTCTGACACTACATTCTAGTTTCTGACGCTACATTCTAGTTTCTGACACTACATTCTAGTTTCTGACACTATATTCTAGTTTCTGACGCTACATTCTAGTTTCTGACACTATATTCTAGTTTCTGACACTATATTCTAGTTTCTGACACTATATTCTAGTTTCTGACACTACATTCTAGTTTCTGACACTATATTCTAGTTTCTGACGCTACATTCTAGTTTCTGACACTATATTCTATTTTCTGACACTATATTCTAGTTTCTGACACTATATTCTAGTTTCTGATAATACATTCTATTTCTGACACTACATTCTATTTCTGACGCTACATTCTAGTTCTGACGCTAGATTCTAGTTTCTGACAATATACTGTATTCTTGTTTCTGACACTATATTCTAGTTTCTGACAATATATTCTTGTTTCTGACACTATATTATAGTTTTCTGACAATATATTCTTGTTTCTGACATATATTTCTAATTTCTGACACTAGGTTCTAGTTTCTGACACTAGGTACCTAATTCTACTACTAGATTAGATTTTAAATTCTAGTAAACTATGACAAATAAGTGCCTATCCAATACCGATACAGTATCAAGTACATCCCTATTTCACCCATAGCTCTACTGCACGGCAGTATGGTAGAAACAGTAAGCTATGGACCAGACACTGCCTGGGGCTAAAGGCTTTGTCAGGGACACTGATTTACACAGTCTGGTAGAGAGAGAGAGAGAGAGAGAGACAGAGAGAGGGGAGGGAGGGAGGGAGGGAGGGAGGGAGGGAGAGAGGAAGAGAGAGAGAGAGAGAGACGAGAGAGGGGGAGGGAGGGAGGAGGGAGGAGGGGAGAGGGAGAGAGAGAGAGAGAGAGAGAGAGAACAGAGAGAGGGGGAGGGAGGGAGGGAGGGAGGAGGGAGGGAGGGGGTGAGAGGAGAGAGAGAGAGAGAGAGAGAGAGAGAACAGAGAGAGGAGAGGGAGGGAGGGAGGGAGGGAGGAAGAGGGAGAGAGACAAGAGAATTTTCTTTAGTCCAAACTCCCAGCATTCATAACGATGGAGCTGTTACTTCTGACCAATCGGAGAGCATCCGTACAGTGCAGCTGTGAGCTTCTGACCAATCAGAACGGCCCTCACCCCCCTCCAGGTCGCCTAGCAACCAACTCCCAAATAAACAACATGACAGAAACTAATTGAGTTTCTCCACTGAGCAGTAAAGAGTGTGTGTGTGTGTGTGTGTGTTGTGTTGTGGTGTGTGTGTGTGTGTGTGGTGTTGTGTGTGTGTGTGGTGTGTGGTTGTGTGTGTGTGTGTGTTGTCATTAAAGGGACACTTGTCCTTTCATAAACTTGTCGTTGACCAAACACACTATTGTTACCATTCAACATTAACACATTGTTCAATACTATTACTACTATTACTAGTAATAGTAAATATTATGATCGTACTAGATCAGGGTTTTCAACAGGTGGTCCGGGGACCACCAGTGGTCCCTGAGAGGTTCCAGGTGGTCCCCAGATAAGTTGTTTAACCAGATGTAACTCTTGAAAACGTAAAAATGAAACCAAAATGGACCCTTGCGGGTCCATTTGGTTTCATTTTTACACTCTCAAGAGTTTTAAAATATTCATCATGTGAATTATCCTAATCTACACAACTAGAGAATGTAGAAGATTAATGGTCATGGACAGAAGCAAAGGAAATCTTTAGTTTTGGGGGTCTGTGGGGCTAAAATGTCCTCAAACGGTGGTCCCTGGCTCAAATGCTGAATAAATGGTGGGCCCTGGGTTGAAAAAGGTTGAAAACCCCTGTACTAGATGACAATAATAACCACAGTCTTTACCTGTACATATTCTCTGACACTACGTGTGTGTGTGTGTGTGTGTGTGGTGTGTGGTGTGTGTGTGTGTGTGTGTGTGTGGTGTGTTGTGTGTGTGTGTGTGTGTGTTCAAACAGTGCTAGTGTCAGCTCTTTTGTTTTTTTCTGTTTAGTTTTCAGTGAAGTGATGTCACTTATCAACGGATCAAGTTAGTGTGTGTGTGTGCGTGTGCGTGTGCGTGCGTATGTGTGTGTGTGTGTGATAGCTGCAGGTAGATGAACTGTTTTTTGACTTTGAAACATGACATTGGATTTGACTCCACCGTTCTGTCAGACTTGTTTATGGCAATTTGCTGAATTTACAAAAGTAAAACCAAATATGACATGGCCAGTCAAACGTTTTACTGACACCAAGTTTAAATGGATCACTAAGTGTATAAAATACACTGGGCGCTTAGTAAGACTGACTTAAGGGAACTCCACCCATTTTCAACATTCTACTATTCATTTAATATACAGTACCTTGAAGATATTGTGTGATATGGTGAAAAAAGCCCCCCCCCCCCCCCCCCCCCCCCCCCCATTCTGTGTTTCCTAAAATGGAGGTCTGAAAAAAATAACATGGTGAAACGCAGCTTGATGACATCATCAAGCTGCTTTCACCATTTAATGATTTGTCTTTCAGACCCTTTTTAATGAGAGGGTACAGATGGTTCCATTTGTACTTGACTTTTATTAGTCAAGTAAAGCATCAATAATAACATCAGTTGTTGTTGAAGTTGCAACAGACACGCAGCATGCATAAAGCTAAAGGTCTGACTCAGAGAGTTTTCTGTTTTCAATGATGAAATGCTGTTGGTTTAGTGGTGACACAGCTGTAGTTAGTTAGTAGCAGTAGTAGTGTTTCACATCATTTTAAATATGAGCACTTTAATTTGAAATATCTTGGCTTGTTGTGTTGCATGCCATCATGTTGGGTTGGGGCAGACTGGGCATTTAGGGGGGCATTGCCCCCCCATGCCCATGCCTAGATCCGCCCCTGGTACTGCTGTATTACTGTACTGTATATAGATGAAGCTTCAGTGGGAACTGAGGAGAGATTTCCCCTGAGGAAATGATGTGGAAATAAACAAGCTGCACACACGCACACACACACACACACACACACACGCACACACACGCGCACCACGCACGCACACACACGCGCACACACACAGACACACACGCACACGCACACACACACGCACACACACACACACACACACGCACGCGCCACACACCACACACACACACACACACACACACACACACACACACACACACACACACACGCGCGCACGCACGCACGCACATGCGTGTGCACGTGTGCGTGTGTGCAAAGTAAAGTAAAGAGCGTGCAATAAAGGTGCTGAGTCACTGCAATTGTTAACCATCTCCATTTCCTCTTCTCATCTCTGTCTCTCTCTCTCTCTCTCTGTCTGTCTGTCTGTCTTCTGTCTGTCTCCCCCTCTCTCTCTCTCTATCTCTCTCTCTACTCTCTCTCTCTCTCTCTCTCTCTCTCTCTCTCTCTCTCTCTCTCTCCTCTCTGTCTCTCTCTCTCCCTCTCTCTCTCTCTCTCTCTCTCTTCTCTCTCTCTCTCTCTCTCTCTCTCCTCTCTCTCTCTCTCTCAATTCAATTTTCAATTTCAAAATGCTTTATTGGCATGATAAAATATGCTTTACATTGCCAAAGCACACATATAACAACAACAAAAAAAGATATACAGTATATCTATATATATATAACCAAAGGAAATGCAGCATTAAATGCACACATATATACACATATGAACAAATATACAATAAAAAAAAAAAAACAACAACATACAAATAACATTCATCCAGGTATACCTGGCTCCTCTGTCCACTGACTGTCCCTCAGTTGATGACAACTCCATACATATTTTGCTGCCAACAATGTGCATTTGGGCTGTTCTCCCAGAACATATTGAAGTGAGTTATAATTGGTGGGGTCAAATTCATTATATTTTTCTTTAAATTTAGGGAAGAATGATTGTCTGATCTCTTTATATTTGTCACATTGTAACAGAAAGTGTAGCTCTGTCTCTACCTCTCCTTGAGAGCAGAGTGAACACAGTCTGTCTTCTCTAGGCAGCCAGTTCTGTCTGTGTCTGCCTGTTTCTATAGCCAGGCGGTGGTCACTGAGTCTGTACATAGTCAACACCTTCCTCAGTTTTGGGTCAGTAACAGTAGTCAGATAATTTGCCACTGTGTAATCTCTATTGAGGGCAAATAGCATTCTACTTTACTTTGGGTTTTTGTGGTGTTTTTCCAATAGGTTATATAATTTTCTTGTTGTTTTTTCATAATTTGGTTAGTGGAGGTAGTTGTGACACTGGGGGTGAGCCTCAGGACCAGCTGACTGAGTGGACTCCTACTCATGTTCTCCTCTTGGCATTTCAAGGCCTGGTGATGGTAGGAGGTGTGGTCACTATCTTGGAGGTGCTTATGAAATTTGAGTGCTCTTTTTTGGATGTTAATTAGGAGAGGGAATTGGCCAAGTTCCGCTCTGCATGCATTATTTGTAGTTTTTCTTTGAGTTCTTAATATGTATTTGCAGAATTCTGTATGAATGGTCTCAATTGGATGTTTGTCCCAACTAGAAAATTCCTGGTTTGCCAGGGGACCCCATACTTCACTACCATACAGGGCAATTGGTTCGATTATTGATTTGAATATTTTTAGCCAAATTCTAATTGGAATATTAATTTTGACAGATTTTCTAATCATGTAGAATGCCCTTCTTGCCTTTTCCCTCAGGTCATTCACAGCCATATTAAAGTTCCCTGTGGAACTAATTTTTAAACCCAGGTAAGTGTATGTGTGTGTGTGTTCTATGTCGGCACAGCCAAGTACAAATGGGTATTTGCTTCCCTGACATCTGACCGTTTCTGAAAAATCATGATTTTTGTCTTTTTCATATTGACTTTGAGGGCCCAGGTCTGACAGAAGTGCTGCAGATGATCTAAGAGCTGCTGCAGTCCTTCTTTGCAGTTAGACAGCAGCAACAGATCATCTGCAAACAACAAACATTTGACCTCAGTGTTACCCAGGGTAAGTCCAGGTGCTGATGAGTCCTCCAATGATTTGGCCAATTCGTTTATATAAATGTTGAACAGAGTTGGACTTAGGTTGTTTCCTTGCATTACACCTCTACTTTGTGGGAAGAAATCTGTTCTTGTATTTCCAATTTTTACTGCACATTTATTATTCTGGTACATTGTTTTAATTATATCGTATGTTTTTCCTCCCACACCATTCTTTAAAATTTGGAATAGCAGGCCTTCATGCCAAATGGAGTCAAATGCTTTTTCAAAATCTACAAAGCAGGAGAATATTTTTGATTTATTTTGGTTCACATGTTTTTCTATGAGGGTGTGCAGTGTGTAAATGTGATCAGTGGTTCTATTTTTTGGTATGAATCCAATTTGGCTTTTTCTCAGGACACCATGGTTACTGAGAAAGTTCTGTAACCGTTGTTAATGATTGAACAAAAAATCTTACCTATATTGCTGCTGACACAAATGCCTCTATAATTGTTTGGGTCCAATTTATCACCATTTTTAAATATGGGTGTTATTAGTCCTTGGTTCCAGGTGTCAGGGAAATAACCTATACAAAGTACCATGTTAAACAGTTTCAACAAGGCAGTGTGAACTTTATTGTCACCATGTTTAATCATTTCATTTAGTACTCCATCTACACCACAGACTTCTTGATTTTGTCCCTTAGCTCTTGTTCTGTAATTGGGAAATCTAAAGGATTTTGTTGATCTTTGATTATGGATTCCAGTGTTTCAAGTTTATCAGAAGTGTTTTTTTGGGCCAGATTAGGTGTGATTGGAGCATACAGATTCTCAAAGTGTTTTTTCCATACGTCTCCATTTTGAATCGCTAATTCTTCTTTGTATGGTTTGTTCAGTTGATTCCAATTATCCCAGAATTGATTTGTATCAATAGATTCCTCAATTACATCGAGTTGTTGTTCAATGTGCCGTGTTTTCTTTGATCTGATGGTGATGGTAATGTTTTAATGTATGCCAGTATTGCAGTCGTACCTCTTGATTTTCTGGTTCTCTATGTTTCTGGTTAGAAAGCTTCCTCAATGTTTTCCGTAGATTTCTGCATTCAGAATCATACCATTTTTCATTTTTTGTATTTTGTTTTTTAAATTTAGGTGCTTTAGTCAGGTTTGCTAAATGTGCCAGCTCGCTGAATATCTGATTGATATCTTGCACAGCCATGTTTACTCCTTCTATGTTTTGGGGATATGAATGGTTAAGAAAACTATTTAGTTGTGATTGGACTTCGTGATTGTCAATTGCTTGCTGATAGTCTCTCAGGCTGTTTTTTGTTCCATCTGTAGGGCTGTTCTAATGTGTATAGTGGACTGTTTTCAACTTCATTGAGTTGTGTTAGTGTTTGATTTAAGTACAGAGTTATTTTGCTATGATCAGATTGAGGTGTCAAAGGATTGACTGTGAATGCCCTGAGGTGCACTGGATCTATGTCTGTTATCATATAATCAACAGTGCTACTACCAAGATGAGAACAATGTGTGTACCTGCCATATGAGTCCCCTCGTAGCCGGCCGTTGACTATGTACAGACCCAACGACCGACAGAGCTGTAGGAGTTGTCTTCCATTCTGGTTGGTTGTTTTGTCATAGTTGTTCCTGGGGGGGTATGATGGCAGGGGGATGCTGAGATCTGGTACATGTTTATTATCAATATCACAGATGTTGTCAGCTCTGTGCCTGTTCGAGCATTGAGGTCTCCACAGATCAAAATGTTTCCCTTGGCCTGGAAGTAACTAATCTCATCCTCTAGGATGGTAAAACTGTGTTCATTGTAATAAGGGGATTCTGATGGAGGGACATATGCTGCACATAGATAAATGTTTTTCTTCAGATGTAGTTGTTTCTTTTTTTATTTGGAGCCAAATGAAAAAATCTTCTTTTTTGATTAATTGAATTGAATGTATTAGATGTGTTTTAAACCAGATTAACATCCCTCCTGAATCTCTTCCCTGAGTTACCCCCTTTCGTTTGGTAGATGGTACAATGATCTCTCTGTATCCTATGGGACAGCCAGTGGACTCTTCTCCTTTACACCATGTTTTCCTGTAGTATCACAATGTCTGGATTATCCAGTTCTCTTATGAAATCAGGATCTCTGCTCTTAGAACCAAAAGCAAAAGACCTCAGACCTCGTATGTTCCAACATGCAACAGTAAAACACTTTTTGTCCATGAATGAACCAGTATTTGTTTTACAAAAATGAGATAAACATCAACATGCCAGTACTATTAACTGTACTGTAAAATGATAAACTTGTATGAGTATTATGAAAATAAAGTGTTTTCCTTAGTGGTATGGGATAAATATCAACCAATACTCTTAAGCTGTACTGCAAAATTATAAACTTCGTATGAAATGTATTGTACATTGTTTATCTTGTGTGTGTGTGTGTGTGTGTGTGTGTGTGTGTGTGTGTGTGTGTGTGTGTGTGTGTGTGTGTGTGTGTGTGTTGTGTGTGTGTGTGCGTGCCTGCCTGTGTGCGTGCGTGCGTGCGTGTGTGTATGTGCGTGTAACCTTTCACCAGGGTCCAGTTCCTATCAGGTGGGAACAGAGCAGGCTCAGCATCTGTTGGATGTCTTTTAGTTCACTCCGTGGGGTGGGGGTGGGTGCTGCTCTGCTCACCACTTGGGCATAGCTGAGACTGTTTTGACGCATCTCCTGTTGTAGAGGTGGGGCTGCCGAGGTGGGTAAGAGGGGCTCAGGCCTGTTCTGCGGGGGGTTGTTGGATGATGGCCTATCCTGATGCAGGTTGCGTCGAGTTGGGTTGGATTCCTGGTGGAGTTGTGGCTGAAGTGAGGGACCTCTTGAGTCCTGGTGGTGTTGTGGCTGAAGAGAAGGGTCCTTCCCTGTAGGTCTGAGGGAGCCACGTGCTTGTCTAGGTGGGGCAGGTGCAGGGTGCCTGGGGCTTCTAGGTGAGGTAGCAGGGCTCCGGTTGAGGGCAGCATCCTTCAGGTCGGTCCGGGCAAATATTGGAACTACCTCTCTAAGTAAGTGGACGTGATCGTAGAGGCAGGTAGGTCAAGAGTGGGTGATGAGCCATGTGCACGTTTGGTTTGAGGGCACAGTCTCTGGAGATGCTGGCGTTGATTTTGTAGATGATGTCTGGGTGAAAATCTCTCCGCTGTAGCAGGGTGGAGATGATCACTCGGGTGTTGGGGAAGGTGGTGGAGGCTCTCTCTATCACTGTCTTTAGAGAGCTAGCCACTCTTTCCTGCTGTGTTCTGAGGTCGTTGGTTCCTGTGTGGATAATGATGTGACTGGGACTGCCCAGTTGTTCCACATTCAACAGTTCCAATGCTCTCTTGGTGTTGGGACACCACAGCTTAGACACACTATGCTTAGGAAAGAGTCTGGCTTGCTCTATAGACTTCCCATTGGAGTCGATGAGGATGACCACTTTAGCTTGTTGTCTGCGTGGTGTTGTTTGTGTAGGAGTGCTCTCTTCTCGTGTGGTGGAGGGGGCTGGTTGACTCTGGCTGCTCTCTGTAGATGAGATGGAGTGAGTTTGATGATTCTGTGACACAGTGTCCGTCTGGGTGGGGCTCATGGTCTGGTTGTTTTGCTGGAGGAGGAGTTAGGCTGCTGTTCAGGTAAAGTGAACACATCTCCCTCCCTCTCATGTCTCTCCTCTGTTGCTGCTGCCATCATCTTCCTCATCTCCTCTCCTTTTGCAGCTATCTCCCTCTCTCTTTCTGTTTCATCTCTTAATCTCCTCTATCAGAGGAGTCATTTCTTTTTCTCTCTCCTGTTTCATCTCTCGCATCTCTTCTCTTAGTGCTGTTATTTGAGCCATATGATTCTCTCTTTCTTCTTCGAGATGTTGTATTTCTCTCCTCAGAGCCATGAGCTCTTCCCTGTAGTCCACCATATCCTCCTTTTCCTTTGTCTGCTGCTGATGAAGTCTTCGTAGTCCTTCTCTTGCTGGGCGATGCTTTCTCTTTCTTCCTTGAGATGTTGTATTTCTCTCCTCAGAGCCAATAGCTCTTTCCTGTAGCCCTCCATCTCCTCCTTTTCCTTTTGTCTGCTGCGGGTGAGGTCTTCTTTTTCCTTGTCTGCCTGGACAATGCTAACTGTGTGTCTGAGTTGCACTAGTTCTACCTCCAGCTGGGTAAACTTGTCCCTCAGTATGTGGAAGGAGTTATCTGGTGTGGAGCTGGTGTTGGTGGCTCATTTTCAGGTAGAGACTGTTCTGTTGAGGGCTCAGAGATGTTTGCGCTTGTAGATGGAATGGCAGCAAGGTCTGGGTTAGACGTAGGGGAGATCTTTTCCTGTTGGGCTCTGTCTTTGATAATCGGGAAGTCTCTCTCTAGCTGCCCAAGGTTTCCCCCTTGAATCATTACTTTGCCGGTTTTGTATAGGTTCACTGTAGTTATAGTGTCAGGGTCGTCTTTGTCGATTATTTTCACAGCGAAGCCTTTGGAGAAACCTTCTCTTTTTATTCTCTTAGGGGGATAGTGACTTATAATAGCATCACGCCATGCTGTAGGATTGTCTGTGTAAAAGATCATATTGGCGAGCTTCCCATCTGTATAGAGATCTCCAAAGAGAGTCTCAGGTTTTTCTTTTAGTAGTTTCAGCTTAAACACCCCGCGAGCTTTTTCATTAGTCACTTCATCAGGGTACAGGATAGGGATAGGCATGGTTTATTCCACTGTTCCTAGTTTTGCGTTTTTTTTTGTTTTTTTTTTAGTTGTCCTTTAATAGTAAATAAACTGCTCTGGTCGGTTGCAAGCAGTATTATCCCATTGTTAGCATAAATATTCCTGGATTCCTTTTTTAATAACTTTTTCTTGGTTGTAGATGTACTCACTCACTCCAACTGTTGACTTAATTGACAGTGAGTTGTCCTCTTCAGCTGCTTAGCAGGTTAGCTAACTAGCTAGCTAGTTCTCCTGTTGTTGTTGTTGATGATGATGATGTTGTTGAAGTGGTTCTGTGGTACTGGTAAAGTTCGTTTTTCTTTTCCTCTCTGTTGTAACCTTTTCAACTGCTTAGCAGGCTAGTTGTCTAGCTAGGTCTTTGTTGTTGTTGTTGTTGAGGTGGATCTTAAAAATCGTTTTTTTTCCCGTTTTTTTTCCCGTTTTTTTTTTTTTCTTCTCTCACTAGTAATTACTTCAGAAGTACTTTTTAAGTAGAACTGTTGTTGTTTATCTCATTTTAAGCAACAATACACTAGGTGTTCAAGAGCTCATATTCAGCTGCTGCTTCTCTCTCTCTCTCTCTCTCTCTCTCTCTCTCTCTCTCTCTCTCTCTCTCTCTCTCTCTCTCTCTCTCTCTCTCTCTCCTCTCTCTCTCTCTCTCTCTCCTCTCTCTCTCTCTCTCTCTGTCTCTCTCTCTTCTCTCTCTCTCTCTGTCTCTCTCTCTCTCTCTCTCTCTTCTGTTCTCTCTCTCTCTCTCTCCTCTCTCTCTCTCTCTCTCTCTCTCTCTCTCTCTCCTCTCTCTCTCTCCTCTCTCTCTCTCCTCTCTCTCTCTCTCTCTCTCTCTCTCTCTCTGTCTCTCTCTCTGTCTCTCTCTCTCTCTCTCTCTCTCCTCTCTCTCTCTCCCCTCTCTCTCTCTCTCCTGTCTCTCTCTCTCTCTCTCTCTCTCTTCTCTCTCTCTTCTCCTCTCTCTCTCTGTCTCTCCTCTCTCTCTCTCCTCTGTCTCTCTCTCTCTCTCTCTCTCTCTCTCTCTCTCTCTCTCTCTCTCTCTCTCTCTCTTCTCTCTCTCTCTCTCTCTCTCTCTCTCTGTCTCTCTCTCTCTCCTCTCTCTCTCTCTCTCTCTGTCTCTCTCTCTGTCTCTGTCTCTGTCTCTCTCTCTCCTCTCTCTCTCTCTCTCTCTCTCTCTCTGTGTGTGTGTCTGTCTGTCTGTCTGCCCCCCCCCCCCCTCTCTCTCTCTGTCTCTCTCTCTCTCTCTGGGGACATGATCCTGAATCCCTTTATTTATTTTATTTAGATTGTCGTAATAGTAGAGCACAAACATTGCAAAGACTTTAGTTGTTACTAAAGTGCCAAAACAGTAGTCCTGTTGCTTGCACACAGTCCGGCGGCTCCGGTCCTCCTTCTATTTAACCCCTGCTCTAGGAGGTTGGACAGAGGTCGGTCGCACCGCTCTTCTATTGAGAGTGAGACATGTAGCCTGGACACCCATTGGTCGAACAAGACTTGATTGATTGAGATTTTAATTTTAACAGATTATAGATTTATAGTAAAATTCAAGTACAGCTCAATACCAGACTCAGTGATAACTGCCAATGTCACTTCACAATTTACATTTCACCCCGAGGTTTCACCCACACATCACATCACGTCAAACCACACACTACAAGATAATTGGGTTACAACCAGTGTTGTAGTGGTACTTTTAGAAGTGGGGGGACGCCTCTTAAAGGGGAATTCCAGCCATTTTCTTTTTTTTCTGAGAGTGTACAAATGTGAACCAAATGGACCCTGGCGGGTCCATTTGGTTCCATTTGTACACTCTCAGAAAAAAGGAAATTCATTAACATGGTGAAACACATCTTGCTGATGTCATGAAGATGTATTTCACCATGCTAATATGATTTTTTTCAGCCCTCCAATTCTAGGAAACACAGAATGGGGGAACTAGCATGTTGAGAAAGTTTTGTTTACAATGCCTAATTGTATCCATAAAAGTAAATGATAAGAAAAAAAACATAGGCCTACTTTTGCCCAAAATATATTTTAGATGTGAGAAGTGGGGGGACTCCGTCCCCCCGCGTCCCCCCTCCACTACACCCCTGGTTACTACGTGATTTGAAAAAAGAAAAGAAAAAAAAAAGAAACAGGAGTTTCAACCTGAGTGATTGGAGAGGAGAGTGTCAGAAGGGAGGGGAGGGGAGGAGGAGAAATAGATTACCTCTGGGAGGATTACAAGTAAAGTCTGGCCCAGAGTGACATACAGTAGAACTCATGAGTGAGTATCAACAGTACACTATTAAAATATGATGTGTGAGAAAAAATAAGTTTGGCATTTAAATGAAGACAAGCTGCAGCAGTGTAAACTGTTGGAAGCAGGAGCGTTATGCTGCGTCCGTGCTCATGGGGGCTGAGGAAAAAAAACAAACACCAGCTCAGTCAGTGCAAAGCCAACAATAGGCGATGGTCGATGGTGTGAAAAGCCCCGAGGCATGGAGATTCTGTGGGGTGGGGGTTGGATGGTGGGGGGCTCGGGCCAAGGAAG
Source organism: Benthosema pterotum (assembly GCA_039105355.1). NCBI lineage: Eukaryota > Metazoa > Chordata > Actinopteri > Myctophiformes > Myctophidae > Benthosema > Benthosema pterotum. The sequence continues at coordinate 52,496,567 of CM076967.1, forward strand.
TTCTGGCTCGAGCCCCCGAGCCCCAGAGCCCCTTAAGTCTGAAATTCTCATGAGTCTGTGCCTGTGGTTGGAAGGGACAGAGACCTCAAAGGGGGGAAAGTAGAATAGGGGTCATTTATGCCAACAGGGGTCATCTATGCCAGGGGTTTTCAACGTTTTTGACACCAGGGACCACCATTTATTCAGCATCTGAGCCACGGACCACCATTTGAGGACATTTTAGCCCCAAAGACCTAAAACTAAAGAATTATTTTGCTTTTGGGGAAACAAAACAGGCAAATTAACATACAGATAAAAATGACCATTAATCTTCTAGTTGTGTAGACCTGGGCTAATTCAGATGATGAATATTTTAACTCTTGAGAGTGTAAAAATGAAACCAAATGGACCCGCAAGGGTCCATTTGGTTTCATTTTTACGTTCTCAAGAGTTACATCTGGTTAACCAACTTAACTGGGGACCACCTGGAACCCTCTCAAGGACCACTGGTGGTCCCCGGACCACCTGTTGAAAACCCCTGATCTATGCCAACAGGGGTCAACTATGCCAAAAACCAAGTACAATATACAGTATATGATGTCACCGGTCACCGCATCAGGTAGAATTGATGCCAAAGGAGTCAATGAATTTGCATTTCTTAATGACTGTTGGTAGGGCGTTCTTGCATTTTGGTGGCATATTTAAAAGTTAAACTAACGCAGTCCCTGGTTGTCCCTGGTCTTCTCTGTCTGAACAGAGCATCTTCCCTTCAATCAACTGTAGATATCTGGTAGTTTTCCGCTGTTGTTAAAGGTTATAATCACCTCTGTGTCTCCTCAGCTGGTTATCATCCCATATATGGCTTGTTACCGCGCTGCTATCAAACCCAGAGCTATCCATCCTGAACCAGCTTTCATTGGGCTCATTAGTGAGGTTGCCATGGCGACCACACTACTGTTATTGTGATGGCTGTAAACTTTTTGCGGAACACTTTTTTTTTTTAGTAGGAAACCCTACTATTATTAACACTCTCCGTGCCAGCCGTTTTTCATATTTTTGGAGGAAGCCAGTGCCAGTTTTTTTCATCAAAAACTCATACAGTATATCAAATATCAAATATTTCATATTTCGGTCCATGTTTCCCCCCACGGACAAGTTAGTCGACGGACACACACTTTTGGTTCCGGGTTAGGCCGTCCCTTGTTATGCTCTAGCAATGGTGGATGCGGTCGCTGCTAGCTGCTGTTAGCATGGGGATCGTATTGAACCGGCGTCGGTAAGTTACGTCACGTACAGTAGCGTTAACGTCAGCGGCATCAGTTCTTACTGTAAATCATAATGATAACGGATGACGTAGATCTATGTCCATGGCATGAAAACTATTAATGTGATGTTATGTTAAACCTTCCATAATAATTAAAACCAGTCATCATGAGCTTCAACTCATGATGAACAAAGCCGGGGAGTACAGTAACATTTTTAATTGGGGTGTCAGGTGATTTCTGGACCTTTTGACTTGCAGATTTTAATTATTCTGCGTAATTATTTGGTAAGCCCAGGCCCAGGGCTGGTGGTATAGGCTTTCGGCCTACCCCCCCAAGGCCCCAGAGCTGATTTGCTGCCATGCAGCCAATGAGAAGACTTACACCATACCTGCTACACCACAGCGATTTGAGAATTGCACCCATATCATCGATGTGACCTCACTTTGCAAATGTAAAATTGCATTCATTCTAGTTTCTCTATCACAACTCTGACAAACCATTTTATGCAGAGGAACTAGTCTTATGTAGAGGAACTAGTCTAATGTAGAGGAACTCATCTTTATGTTCTCTCTCTTCGCAGTTTGAAAGCCAGTTGTTGTTATTATTATTATTATTACGTCTAAAGTTATTTCTTTCAGTGAATTGTCAAAGCAGGGATTTATGTGTAAAAGCTTTCCAGTTGAAAGCTGCTTCTACATGTGAGGTCACTAAGCAGCCGTTCAGTACAGGAACCACTTTTGGTGTTTTTAACCATTATTTTAAAACTTCAGCTATTTAAAAATATCAGACCTACAATCTCAACAAGCACGCCACCTTGGCGTGCTGTTGAGATTGTAGGCCGATATTTTTGAACAATCGTGAAAATGTGGCACAGATCTTAGGTTCTTTCAAAGGGAATGTTTTTTAAAAACTCGTGTCCTTGCTCTGGGGGTCCCTGGTACTAGATATGTTCAGATGGGGGTGGGTCCTCGACCAACTATAATAATAACTCTGGTTCTGATACAGAAACAAAAGGTTTAGGTTCAGATTTAGGGGTCTGTAGACCCAGGAGGGTTAAGCCGTGGTACTTCCCTCTGTGTCGGCGTCACATCAAGCAGCTCACAGTGTAAATCCTACATCAGAGTCGGTGTTTCTTAAAGGAACGCTTTGTTCTGCTGCGTTCTCTGGTTTTAGTGATTTCAGACACTATTACTAGGGGTTAGGGCTGGGCCCTAACTGATCAGGCCCAAAGCCGGCCCGGCCCGATTAATTAGCATAGTTTTTAGGCCGACCGGCCCTAAAATGTCGGGTCTGGTCGGGTTTGGGGAGAATTTTAGAGGTCTACACAGAGTAAAAGTGAAATGCCAGTCAGAACCGTCTTCATAATAGATAAATACACAGGCAGACAGATCAGAACTATTATTTTTAACAAAATCAAATAATTCAATAATATATTTTTTCATGGCGAGCCCTATAGGCCCGACCCAGCCCTACTGATCTGCATACATTTTAGGCCTGAGCCCGACCCTAAAATGTCGGGTTGGGCCGGGCCTGGTCGGGTTCGGGCAGAGTTTGAGAACTGTAACGTAGTCTGAATGATCATTTGGTTTCACTTGATTATTCTCCACCACCAGAGGGCACAGTAGGTGGGTGCAATTTGGAAAAGTGAAACTTGCATGGATTTGATTTTCATGAAAACGGCGACAAAAAATATGACGGTTACATGTATGTAATATAGCCTATACTGTGTGGACATAGGTGCTGGAGGTGTTGTGCATAGTGAGATGTGTGCAAACATTGTAGTTTGGTAGGAGAAGCGTCACAAAGGCGAACGGATAAACGGGCGAGACGCTCTCCTATTATAGTAGCTAGACTAAATTACCATGTTTTAGTGCTTACATTGTGTATTGTAAATACTGGTTGAATTGTAAACTTTTACTATTGTAAATTACTCTGGATTAAGAGAGGATTGTAATTGTAATTGACAGGCAAGTGTCTCTGGGCTCTTATCATCAGCGCACTGGTGGTGTGTGTGTGTGTGTGTGTGTGTGTGTGTGTGGTGTGTGTGTGTGTGTGTGTGTGTGTGTGTGTGTGTGTGTGTGTGTGTGTGTGTGTGTGTGTGTGTGTGTGTGGTGTGTGTGTGTGTGTGTGTGTGTGTGTGTTGTAGCAGTGTATGTAAACAAGGCCGTCCCATCATTGGAGTGTGGTAGATGTGGTTGCACTGAGGCGTGTGGGGGAGGGGGAGGCGGGGGAGGGGAGGAGGAGGGGGGGGGGGGGGGGGCAGTCAGTCAGTCTGGACTGGACTGTCATCCATCTAATAGATCAATAATCCAGTCTTTGTTGCTGTGAGCTCAGTGTTGTGATGACTGTGCTGAAATGACTGTAGCTTTAGCGCCCTCTGGTGTGGAGTCTGGATGTGAAGCATGTTGGTTGAGGGTCTGGTAGTCAGGGGCGGATGTAACATTTCCCAATTGGGGGTGGGGGGGCAGGAGAAAATGGTATGGGTGCTGCTTCATCGCCCGTGACGCGAAGCGACACGGGCAATGAAGCCGCACCCATACCATTTTCATTTAAACAGCTCCATATTTGGATATGCCTGACAAACAGCACCCATACCATTTTCAGTTGCAGGACTTTTATTAGTCAAGTAAAGCATCAATAATAACATCAGTTGTTGTTGAAGTTGCAACAGACACGCAGCATGCATAAAGCTAAAGGTCTGACTCAGAGAGTTTTCTGTTTTCAATGATGAAATGCTGTTGGTTTAGTGGTGACACAGCTGTAGTTAGTTAGTAGCAGTAGTAGTGTTTCACATCATTTTAAATATAAGCACTTTAATTTGAAATATCTTGTGTTGTTTTGCATGCCATCATGTTTGGTGGGGCAGACTGGACATTTGGGGGGGGGGGGGGGGGCAACGCAAGCCAGCGTTCTGGTCATGTGAGCGGTGACATATTACACTATAATTCACCGCTCCGCTCTATATCTGACCAATCAGAAGCCAGCGTTCTGGTCATGTGAGCGGTGACATATTAACACTATAATTCAACGCTCCGCTCTATATCTGACCAATCAGAAGCCAGCGTTCTGGTCATGTGAGCGGTGACATATTACACTATAATTCACCGCTCCGCGCTATATTGGACCGCTGCATAATCAAGGTCCCCAAAGTGCAAACAGCTGTGTTCATATCAATCCGCGCTGCGCTTCCGCATTTAGTTCAGCACGCCGTTAGTGGGTCCATTTGGTTAGCTACGTATTTGGTTGTTTACATGCCGTTAGCGGGTCCATTTGGTTAGCTACGTATTTGGTTGTTTACATGCCGTTAGCGGGTCCATTTGGTTAGCTACGTATTTGGTTGTTTACATGCCGTTAGCGGGTCCATTTGGTTAGCTACGTATTTGGTTGTTTACATGCCGTTAGCGGGTCCATTTGGTTAGCTACATATTTGGTTGTTTACATGCCGTTAGCGGGTCCATTTGGTTAGCTACGTATTTGGTTGTTTACATGCCGTTAGCGGGTCCATTTGGTTAGCTACGTATTTGGTTGTTTACATGCCGTTAGCGGGTCCATTTGGTTAGCTACGTATTTGGTTGTTTACATGCCGTTAGCGGTCCATTTGTTAGCTACGTATTTGGTTGTTTACATGCCGTTAGCGGGTCCATTTGGTTAGCTACGTATTTGGTTGTTTACATGCCGTTGCCATTCAGGTGATGGATATTATAACTCTCAAGAGAGTTTCATGTTTATGTTGCGGGTCCATTTGGTTTCATGTTTATGCTCTCAAAGAGTTACATCTGGTTAACTAAGTCTCCATCATTTAGCCTGGGGACCACCTGGAACCCTCTCAAGGACCACTGGTGGTCCTCGGACCACTGGTTGAAAACCACTGACGTAAGCCATGTAATAATTCAAATCATCGGGGTGTTCCAAGGGTGTTGTCCCTTACATATAACTGGGCATAGATATTTCTTTTCTCTCTTTTTTTTTTCTTTTTTTTTAAAAAAATAAAAAATCAGAATCAATTATTTGCTACTTAAGGGCAGATTATACAGAATAAGAAGAAAACAAACAGATTTATTATCTGTTTAAACATAGCAGCTCTGTTTACTTGGGATGTCTGGATAGTATGGATCGTAGTCCTTAGGGTGGTTGTATTCAGTGTTGTAGTGGTACTTTTAGAAGTGGGGGACGCCTCTTAAAGGGGAATTCCACCCATTTTCATTTTTTTTCTGCGAGTGTACAAATGTGAACCAAATGGACCCTAGCGAGTCCATTTGGTTCCATTTATACACTCGCAGAAAAAAGGAAACTCATTAACATGGTGAAACACATCTTGATGATGTCATGAATATATATTTCACCATGCTAATGATTTTTTTCAGCCCTCCAATTCTAGGAAACACAGATGGGGGACTAAGTATAGCATGTTGAGAAAGTTTTGTTTACAATGCCTAATTGTATCCATAAAAGAAATGACAAGAAAAAACATCTGCCTACTTTTGCCCAAAATATATTTTAGATGTGAGAAGTGGGGGGACTCCGTCCCCCCGAGTCCCCCCTCCACTACACCCCTGGTTGTATTCCATTAGCCAGTCTTCTTACATCACAACAGTGCATAAATCTTGCTGCTGGAAATCTTTAACTCTTTAACTTCACTGTAACACAGGGGTGGGCAATTATTTTTCCCAAGGGGCCAAATGAGACACAAAATATTGTGGAGGGCCAAGACTAAAGGATGAACTAAAGTCTGCGGGATATTCATTTAATTTCAAGATAAAGGTAAGAGTAAGACCAACCATTTTGACACCAGGGCTCTCTATTTATTCAGTATTTGAGCCACGGACCACCATTTGATGGCATTTTAGCCCCACAGACCCCAAAACTAAAGATTTATTTTGCTTTTGTCCACAATATCAGGCTGGATTTCACAAGCAAAACAGGTAAACCTAGATCATCACATCAGAAATGACCATTCTTTCACATTCTCTAATTCAGATAAATATTTTAACTTTTGAGAGTGTAAAAATGAAAACAAATGGACCCGCAAGGTTCCATTTGGTTTCATTTTTACACTCTCAAGAGTTACATCTGGTTAACCTACTTTCCATATTCAACTGGAACTCTCTCAAGGACCACTGGTGGTCCCCGGGCCGGTCAGAGTCAGCCAAAGGGCAGCATTTGGCCCCCGGGCTGCATGATGCCCAGGTATGCTTTAACAGAAACTCATGAATAACTGTACAGTAGATTGGGTTAAAAACAGTAAACTAAAAAATCCAAACCCTGCAGTTTGTAGGTAACTGATATGTTCTATAGTAATATTACACCATTGATGTTTTCAGTACGCAGCAACCCTATTGAAAGTCACCCTACAGGACACTGAAACACTGAAACACTGAACCCTTCCCACAGGCCCTGAGTGTCCCAGGATTCACTTTCACTCCACAGTTTAGTTCCTTAACCCTTTTGGTCCCGACTAGATTCTAGTTTTTGACGCCTTATTCTAGTTTTTGACTCTAGATTCTGGTTCCCAACTATCCAATTGTAATTTCTCACTCTACTAGAATCTAGTTTCTGACGCTAGGTTCTAGTTCCTGACATTAGATTTCAGTTTTTGATGCTAGATTCTAGTTCTTGACATTAGATTCTAGTTTCTGAAGCTACATTCTTGTTTTTTGCCATTAGATTCTAGTTTCTGACGCTTGATTCTGGTTTCTGACGCTACATTCTAGTTTCTGACGCTACATTTTAGTTTCTGACGCTACATTCTAGTTTCTGACGCTACATTCTAGTTTCTGACGCTACATTCTAGTTTCTGACGCTACATTCTAGTTTCTGACGCTACATTCTAGTTTCTGACGCTACATTCTAGTTTCTGACGCTACATTCTAGTTTCTGACGCTACATTCTAGTTTCTGACGCTACATTTTAGTTTCTGACGCTACATTCTAGTTTCTGATGCTACATCCTAGTTTTTTGCCATTAGATTCTAGTTTCTGACACTTGATTCTAGTTTCTGACACTACAAATTAGTTTCTGATGCTAAATTCTAGTTTCTGACACTAGAGAATACAGTAGTTTCTGACGCTAAATTCTAGTTTCTGATGCTAGATTCTAGTCTCTAGACATTAAAATCTAGTTTTCTGAAAAATCTGTGTCAGTGATGATCAACATATTTCATGCCAAGGACCACCAGAATGATATTTCTGTATTTCTAATGATATTTCTGTATTTCTATATTTGGCTGAAAGCATGATGCTCTAGGCCCGGATCCCCCAGAAGCAAAGATTTGACTTAAAAATGTTTTGCTCCGAAAGAATATACAGTATATGCAAGGATTTGCACATATTTTTCACGATTCTTCTAAAAAATATCAGACCTACAAGCTCATAGCGCGCCACTCAGTGGTGCGCTATGAGCTTGTAGATCTGATATTTTTCAATAACTAAAGTATAACGGAACACTTAAAACAACAAAATGTGTCACAGCAGAATGGGTTAATTCTGTACAGAAACCCCTGGTGGTGTTTTTTAAGTTTTATTGTGAAATATCAGATGCACAGACATCTCATAGTGGCCTTTGGGGGAAACCGTAACGCTGCACAAATCTGTGTTTAACCTTTACCTGGTGTTTTAAGCAAGCTATTGAAAAATATCAGATCTACAAGCTCATAGCGCTCCAGCGAGTGGCTTGCTATGAGCTTGTAGATCTGATATTTTTCAAAAATCGTGAAAATGTGGCACAAATCTTTGAATAGGCCTATATTATTCTAGAAGCAAACGTTTTTAACTCAAATCTCTGCTTCTGGGGGGATCCCTAGAACAACATGTTTTCAGATTCGGGTCCACAGCCAAATATGGATAATTCTGGTGGTCCTTGGCATGAAATATGTTGAGCATCACTGACACAGGAACATGGATTGTTTCAGAAAAACTAGAATCTAGTGTCAGAAACTAGAATCTAGTGTCAGAAACTAGAATCTAGTGTCAGAAACTAGAATCTAGTGTCAGAAACTAGAATCTAGTGTCAGAAACTAGAATCTACACTAGAATCTAGTGTCAGAAACTAGAATCTAGTGTCAGAAACTAGAATCTAGTGTCAGAAACTAGAATCTACACTAGCATCTAGTGTCAGAAACTAGAATCTAGCGTCAGAAACTAGAATCTAGTGTCAGAAACTAGAATCTAGTGCCAGAAACTAGAATCTAGTGTCAGAAACTAGAATCTAGTGTCAGAAACTAGAATGTAGTGTCAGAAACTAGAATCTAGTGTCAGAAACTAGAATCTAGTGTCAGAAACTAGAATCTAGTGTCAGAAAACTAGAATCTAGTGTCAGAAACTAGAATCTAGTGTCAGAAACTAGAATGTAGCGTCAGAAACTAGAATCTAGTGTCAGAAACTAGAATCTAGTGTCAGAAACTAGAATCTAGTGTCAGAAACTAGAATCTAGTGTCAGAAACTAGAATGTAGCGTCAGAAACTAGAACCTAATGTCAGAAACTAGAATCTAGTGTCAGAAACTAGAATCTAGTGTCAGAAACTAGAATCTAGTGTCAGAAACTAGAATCTAGCGTCAGAAACTAGAATCTAGTGTCAGAAACTAGAATGTAGCGTCAGAAACTAGAACCTAATGTCAGAAACTAGAATCTAGTGTCAGAAACTAGAATCTAGTGTCAGAAACTAGAATCTAGTGTCAGAAACTAGAATGTAGCGTCAGAAACTAGAATCTAGTGTCAGAAACTAGAATCTAGTGCCAGAAACTAGAATCTAGTGCCAGAAACTAGAATCTAGTGTCAGAAACTAGAATGTAGTGTCAGAAACTAGAATCTAGTGTCAGAAACTAGAATCTAGTGTCAGAAACTAGAATCTAGTGTCAGAAACTAGAATCTAGTGTCAGAAACTAGAATCTAGTGTCAGAAACTAGAATGTAGCGTCAGAAACTAGAATCTAGTGTCAGAAACTAGAATCTAGTGTCAGAAACTAGAATCTAGTGTCAGAAACTAGAATCTAGTGTCAGAAACTAGAATGTAGCGTCAGAAACTAGAACCTAGTGTCAGAAACTAGAATCTAGTGTCAGAAACTACAATCTAGTGTCAGAAACTAGAATCTAGTGTCAGAAACTAGAACTTTTTAGTGTCAGTTTGCTAGGTTTTATTTTATTTTCTTCCTACTTTGATTTATTTGTCAGGTCTTTTAACTGTTTTATTTTTTTAGTTAACTTAATGACATCATCAAGTTTGTTTCACCATGTTAATGCTTTTTCGTTTTGAAAATGGGTGGAATTCCCCTTTAAAGGGGAATTCCACCCATTTTCAACATTTTTTTCTGAGAGCGTACATTGTACACTCTCCATTTGTACGCTCTCAGAAAAAAGAAGCGTCTATAGAAATCCATTAACATGGTGAAAAGTTGTGCTTCACCATGTTAATGATTTTCTTCAGACCTCCATTTCTAGGAAACACAGAATGGGAGAAATGTTTTTTTATCATGTCCACAAAGCACCTCTAAGGTATACTAATGACATATTAGAATGTTGAATATGGGTGGAATTCCCCTGTACCACATTAGCACACATCTCAGTGCTAGAGCATAGTAGTAGTCATGGTTGAATTCCATCCACACATAACATGAGTGTTTGGTTTCAGTGATTTCCCCACAGAGATGAACTGAATCAGTGACATATCATTCAGACAGCTGCATGCTGGCAGCAGCGTTATGTGGAAGTGGATTTATTTATAGACAATAGCAGGGGCGGATCTAGGCATGGACATGGGGGGGCGAGGGCATTGTCCCTGTAAGTGCCCAGTCTGCCCCACCAAACACAATGGCATGCAAAACAACCCAAGACATTTCAAATTAAAATGCTGTGAAACACTACTACTGCTACTAACTAACTACAGCTGTGTCACCACTAAACCAACAGCATTTCATCATTGAAAACAGAAAACTCTCTGAGTCAGACCTTTAGCTTTATGCATGCTGCGTGTCTGTTGCAACTTCAACAACTTAATAATAAACTTGATAATAAAAGTCCTCTAACTGAAAACGGTATGGGTGCGCCCCCATACCGTTTTCTCCAGCCCCCCCTCCCCCCAAATTGGGAAAAGTTACATCCGCCCCTGACTCAGCTGTTGGCTGTAAAAACCAAAACAAGGCTAAACAATGTCTGTCATGGTTCTGATAATGTTCTGACTGGGTGAGTCCAACAGATACATACCTCTACTCTCTAAACATTCTGTATGCATTCCATATAAACCCACCCCCTTCCCTTCCCCTCTTTGTATATGTCTCTTTTCCCTTTTCCACTATGATCTGCTGCTTCTGACTTTGCAGAAGTAATTATTTTGTGCGTCTCTAAATGTCTTGATCAAATGAACAAGTTGGACTCTGTTGTAAACAGGTTTATTCTGTAACTAGTGTCTCCAATCATCAGTTTTTCCAGATTTGCTGTAGTTGTACTTGAATTGTACTTTAAATCTTCAAGCTGTTATCAGTTTTGTAGCAGTGTGTACTGGACTTAACCTGACCTCAGTCTGAATTCACTTCATTATTCAATGAATCACAGGGAAAGAAAAAGCTAGTATTTTAAGGTGCTGATTCAGGGCTGAGCCGGGCTATACTGGACTTGTACAGTTAATCGCCATTTCTGAAAAAAAACAATTTTCATTCATTCATTCATTCATTCATTCATTCATTCATTCATTACTTGTGTACTGTAAATGGATCACATGCGAGTTAAGTAAGGATAACACCCGACGAGGCGGTGATTGTTTCCTATTAACTGACCGAGGCGCAGCCGAGGTCAGTTAGTTAGGAAACAATCACCACCTCGAAGGGTGTTATCCCGCTTATTACATGGCTTACGTCAGTGGTTTTCAACGCCCGAGGACCACCAGTGGTCCTTGAGAGGGTGACGGCAACGGCATGTAAACAACCAAATACGTAGCTGCTAACCAAATGGACCCACTAACGGCGTGCTGGAACTAAATGCGGAAGCGCACCGCGGGCTTACGTCAGTGGTTTTCAACGTCCGAGGACCACCAGTGGTCCTGAGAGGGTGACGACAACGGCATGTAAACAACCAAATACGTAGCTAACCAAATGGACCCGCTAACGGCGTGCTGGAACTAAATGCAGAAGCGCCCGCGGATTGATATGAACACAGCTGTTTGCACTTTAGGGAACTTGTTTATGCAGCGGTCAATAATAGCGCAGAGCGGTGATTATAGTGTATTATGTGACCGGTCACATGACCAGAACGCTGGCTTCTGATTGGAGCATTCATTCAAGCCATGTAATAAGCAATATTATATACTGTATCTTTATTCCTTGTCATGGCTGTACTTTAAAACTACCTGGTTATGGCAAAACTTAAACTTTAATAATAATAACTATTAAGGGTCCATAAAACATTTATTCAGCACTTTTGAATGCAGTCACTGCATTCATTATTCTGTGATATTCTTTCTGCTCATTCAGGCAGAAACCAAATACGCAGAAAAATCACTTTTAGACATTTTCTACACAGCATTTTCTGCAGATGAATATTCAGTGCAGTAGAATTTCTGCAGTAGAATATTCAGTGCGTGTGCGTGTGCGTGTGCGTGTGTGTGTGCGTGTGTGCGTGTTGTGCGCGTGCGCGTGTGCGTGCGTGCGCAAGATTCGTGATGTGCTGCAATAAAAGAAGGACATCAAATGGAACACAACCACCCTGAAGAATAAACATTGTATTGTACACCCTACATCGATTGATCTAAACATGTAGACATTTGTTTTCGAAGACACAACCTCCATATTTTTAAGTTTAGTTTTGAAACATTGGCCACAATTCCAGGCTTGCTTCTGACATATTGTGTTTTCTTGTTATATTGCATTTCTTACTGTTCTTGCATTGCCAATGGAAACGTACGTTTTTTCAAACCAATGAAGCCATTTGAATTGAAAGTGTGTGTGTGTGTGTGTGCGTGTGCGTGTGCGTGTGCGTGTGCGTGTGTCTGTCTGTCTGTCTGTCTGTCTGTCTGTCTGTCTGTCTGTCTGTCTGTCTGTCTGTCTGTCTGTCTGTCTGTCTGTCTGTCTGTCTGTGTGTGTGTGTGTGTGTGTGTGTGTGGTGTGTGTGTGTGTGTGTGTGTGTGTGTGGTGTGTGTGTGTGTGTGTGTGTGGTGTGTGTGTGTGTGTGTGTGTGTGTGTGTGTGTGTGTGCGTGTGTGTGTGTGCGTGTGTGTCTGTGTGTGTGTCTGTGTGTGTGTGTGCGTGTGCGTGTGTGTGTCTATAGGAGCGTGGTTAAAGAGCAGTCCGGGTTCGGTCCATAGAGAAGGTGAACACCTGATGGTGAATTACATCACTGAACAGCTGGATACTGGGTGGTGGCCATGACCCCTATGACCCCAGGTAACACAC
>CM076967.1:52514183-52526683 GCA_039105355.1 Benthosema pterotum
TGCACAAAGCCTTGGAGTATATGCAAACTCCGTTCACTTAATGGGGCCAGTCCAATGGCGGCTCTTCTACATAAAAATGCATTGGCAACAACCCGTTTTGAATGATCTTAAACCCCTTCATTTTAGATTGTTTATTTACTGTACAATACTTAAAACATTTAACATGTTGCACCGATGCCTAAAATATCTCTTATTTGCGTCTCCTTAGTTGAAAGTGCTGCATTTTCAACTCCAGCGTGTCTCTATTAAGGCTGCATGAACATCATCTCTAGCGCTCTGCCTCAGCTTGTGACACCCTCAATGTCGCAACTCTGACACTAAAGGCTCCGATGACCAAAAGGGCAGAGACGTGCGCACACACAGATAAAGGAGTCTTCAGTCCCTGCCCAGTGCCCATTTACTCAGTTTATAAGACTGGGTATGGCCATGGACCCATGGTCACCCATCCCCCCTCTAAAACTCTTTGCACGTCCATGTAGGCTAAATAGTTAGCTCTGTTTGGAAAGAAAGAAAGAAGCGAACAACACGCTGAACTGCTTCTCACGTTGTTGCTGTGGCTGTTGTCCATACATCTTCCAGATTTGGGAAAGTTGATTACGTGGTCCTTGTATTCCTTGACATGAAAAAGTTCAGGAGCAAGAACTGGACCACCACCACCGCGTTTACTGTTCGTCAATGTGGGGGTCCCTTGGCATGAAAACGTTTGGGACGACTGGAATATAAAGTCTTGTTCCCGTCGTAATCGTGTCATTTCTGTTACAGAGCTGGTCAGGTTTATCAGTGCTGTGTTGCCTCTTTGCGTTCCCTCATCTTTACTGATAATACTGAATACAGCTACAGTTCAACAACATTTCATCGAACGCAACAGGGCTGTGTTGTGTAGAGGACCGTGGCGTGCCGTCGACTTTACGTTTAATAAATCAACACTTAAATGTTTGTCCCTTAGGGGCACGGTGGCACAGTGGTTAGTGCTGTCGCCTCACAGCTAGAAGGTCCTGGGTTCGATTCCCGCTAGGGGCGCTGCTGTGGGTGCTGGTGGCGTGTCTGCTCCTCCACGTCATCAGTGCCCATACCCGAGGCGGGGTTGACGAAAGGGCCTTTCTGTGTGGAGTTTGCATGTTCTCCCCGTGTTCCCTAGGGTAGATACCCTCACAAAAACATGCTGTGATCCTGGACTCTAAACTGCCTCCCCCTGGCCAGCCGGGGCGCCTGATGGAGGGGACAGGAACTGGTTGGAATAACGTGTTCCTTCCACGCGCTATGTCCAACCAGGGAAACTCCCCCCTGTCAGGTGAAAAGAAGGCAGCTTGGACTCCTCATGCATTGAAGGAAGCATGAGGCCAGTCCGCTGCCTCCCCAGGTTGGTGGAGGGTGTGTAGAGCCCAGGATCACATTAGGAATTGGCACTGGGTGAAAAAATGGGTTGCAAAATCGTGGGCTAAAAAAATATTTTTAAAAAAAAATGTTTGTCCCTGAAAGGCTAATGAAAGGCTCTATCTAGCCTATCAACTCTCTGGCTACTGTTATCCACGTGCCTCCTTCCTTCTACTGGACAGTAGCCTACAGTAGGCCTGCTCGTTGAAGCAGCCGCATGACGGTCGCTCAATATCAGTGAGTCGTTGATGGCTCGGTGCGCAACCTATGGCCCGCGGCCCAAAATGGGCCGGCGCGCGGACCAAAAGCGGACGTTTTTTTTTTTTTTTTTTTTTTTTTCTCGATTCTTCGATCTTTAATTTCAAGATCGACGCCCGTGCCCCGCGATTGAACATCGAATAATCGATTTTTTAGGGTCAGCCCTAGTATACCACCACACAGTGCTCTACTACTGCAGGTAGTATATCAATACATCACACAGTATGACGAAATAACTTGATGTGATCAAGATCAAGTCATTTCATTCATTGATCATTTTCATTCATTTCAATTGTTTCAATTTTAGCATGCTTTTAATCTTTAGTAGGCCTACTTAATGTTTTACTCATCTTAAGTATCTTTGAATCAATTCATGAATTCGTTTCTCTTAACTTGAAACAAACTTTTCTCTCTCTCTCTGTCTCTCTCTCTCTCTCTTTCTCTCTCTATCTCTCTCTCCCTCTCTTTCTCTCTCTATCTCTCTCTCTTTCTCTCTCTCTCTCTCTCTCTCTCTTTCTCTCTTTCCTCTCTCTCTCTCTCTCTCTCTCTCTCTCTCTCTCCCCCCTCTTTCCCCCCCCCCCCCCCCCCCCCCCCCCCCCCCCCCCCCAGACGGAGGTGTCTCAGACCCAGAGGTTCTCACCACAAACTGACTCTGTCGTCTGGACTGGAGGGCAGTAAGAGAGACCAGGCTACCTCCATGTCCCACCTCAACCTACTGGGGAGTGAGGTACTGAACACACACACACACACATACACACACGCACGCACGCACGCACGCACGCATGCACGCACGCACGCACACGCGCACGCGCGCACACACACACACACACGCACACACACCACACACACACACACAGTGGTACTGATCTTAATCCAGAGCTCTAGTAAACTGGAGTATAACAGGAGTAAACTGTATCCCAGCTAGAAGTAAAAGTTCCATTAATTGAAAGGTTTATAGTGAATTCCAGCTAATGGCTCATTAACATTCCAATTGAATTTCCAACCAGGAAGGACAAAGGTTCCAACCCTCCTCCCCTTAGTGGGGGAGGAGGGTGACGACGGGTCCACAGGACCCGCAATGACCCTCCTCCCCTTAGTGGGGGAGGAGGGTGACGACGGGTCCACAGGACCCACAATGACCCTCCTCTCCTTAGTGAGGGAGGAGGGTGACGATGGGTCCACAGGACCCCCAATGACCCTCCTCTCCTTAGTGCATATTTAGGAAAAGTCATGGAAGGGGAACCCTTGCAGTACGTTTTAACTGCGGGATGGAAAAGCGACGCCGGCTGACATCCATTATTTGTCTATGGGAGCCACCGATTCGGCCGACAGCAGCAGATCGGCCGACAGTCGAAAAAGTGGGCGTGGCAACGTCAGCCGAAAAGATAAACATTTCTGAGCTTTTCAGCCAAATCGGCTGAAGTTTGCTCGGGGATAACCAATCAGAGCCAAGTGTTTTCCCCCCCCTCGACCCCGAACCATTCGGCGCAACCAACACTAGAAAGACTTACGGGTCTGGCTGTGATGGTCTGAAAAATAAATATGCAATTCAAGTCATTTTCAAGCCATTGTGGGTCCTGTGGACCCGTCATCACCCTCCTCCCCCACTAATCCTCAAAGCACTAAAAACCTGTTGTCCAACCTTTGTCCTTCCTGGTTGGAAATTCAATGTGAATGTAAATGAGCCATTAGCTGGAACAATAGAGCTGCTCTGGGCATGGAGGTGTGAACTCTTAAGGGGAGAGAATGGCTGAGGTTTTTATGGGTCTCAGAGACCCAAGAGTCTTAATAGGAGTATTTGCATTCCCAGTCCTGCTTGTGTTAAGGAGCTTCATCCCTCCCCTGGCCTCATCCAGGTGCAGCTAGAGATGGTTTCCACGGTAACGGAGCCTGACTCCTCCACCCCTATGCTGAAGCAGTCCTCCTACAACCACCACCACCCCAGCAACCACCACCACCACCCCAGTAACCACCACCACCACCCCCATCACCCCCATCACCCCAGCAACCACCTGCTCTCGGCGGTTCAGTCGTCCCTGGCCAACAGCAGCCGCCATGGCTCCTCCTCCCTGGGTAACCTGACGCCCAGCCGTCGCCCAGACTACAGCCAGTCTACAGACACCTTCCCCTGCAAGGCAGCGCTGGCCTCAGCCGCTGGCGGAGAACATCCATACCGCCAGTCCTACGCCTCCGTATGCTCCTCCTCCGCGCACCAGGTAGGAACAAATGAATAGTTCCAATAAAGGATAAAGGTTTAAAGTGAATAGTTCCATTAAAGTGAAATGTTTATAGTGAATAGTTCCATTAAAGTGAAATGTTTATAGTGGATAGTTCCAATAAAGGAAAGGTTTATAGTGAATATTTCCATTATAGTGAATAGTTCCAGTAAAGTGAATAGTTCCAGAAAAGTGAACAGTTCCATTATAGTGAATAGTTCCAATAAAGGAAAAAGGTTTGTAGTGAATAGTTCCAGTAAAGTGAATAGTTCCATTAAAGTGAATGTCTTCATTATAGTGAATAGTTCCAGTAAAGGGAATATTTCCATTATAGTGAATAGTTCTAGTAAAGGGAATAGTTCCATTATAGTGAATATTTCCATTATAGTGAATAGTTCCATTATAGTGAATAGTTCCAGTAAAGTGAATATTTCCATTATAGTGAATAGTTCCATTATAGTGAATAGTTCCAGTAAAGTGAATATTTCCATTATAGTGAATATTTCCATTATAGTGAATAGTTCCAGTAAAGTGAATATTTCCATTATAGTGAATATTTCCATTATAGTGAATAGTTCCAGTAAAGTGAATATTTCCATTATAGTGAATATTTCCATTATAGTGAATAGTTCCAGTAAAGTGAATATTTCCATTATAGTGAATATTTCCATTATAGTGAATAGTTCCAGTAAAGTGAATATTTCCATTATAGTGAATATTTCCATTATAGTGAATATTTCCATTATAGTGAATAGTTCCAGTAAAGTGAATAGTTCCATTATAGTGAATAGTTCCAGTAAAGTGAATATTTCCATTATAGTGAATAGTTCCAGTATAGTGAATATTTCCATTATAGTGAATAGTTCCATTATAGTGAATAGTTCCAGTAAAGTGAATATTTCCATTATAGTGAATAGTTCCAGTAAAGTGAATATTTCCATTATAGTGAATAGTTCCAGTAAAGTGAATATTTCCAGTAAAGTGAATATTTCCATTATAGTGAATAGTTCCAGTAAAGTGAATATTTCCATTATAGTGAATAGTTCCAGTAAAGTGAATAGTTCCATTATAGTGAATAGTTCCATTATAGTGAATAGTTCCAGTAAAGTGAATATTTCCATTAAAGTGAATTTTCCATTATAGTGAATAGTTCCAGTAAAGTAAACTGTTCCCTGAACTCCCCCCAGGTATGTGACGGCGGTGGTCTGCTGAACGGCGCTCCTCTCTCCTCCTCCCCTCCCCACTCCCCCCACAGGGGGGTGGGCGTGGCCTCAGAGGGGGGCGGGGTCCTGGGCGCGGACGGCAGACCCCTGCAGGACTTCCCTGCGCTGTCGCGCTCCGTGGACCACCTGGAGCAGCGTCCCCGCGGCCCCCCGGGGGGTCCCCTGCTCTGCTGCGGCTCGGTGGACCTGCTGAGCGGGGGCGGGGGGGTCCCGCGGGGCGTGCGCCCCACGCTGGTCATCCCTGCGCACTACATGCGTCTGCCGGGAGAACACCCACTGTGTGGACAGGCCCTGCTGCTGCAGACTGACCAGAGGAGCGACCTGGAGACCCTACAGGTATGCTGTTTAATTACACTACTACTATTAGAGACCCTGCAGGTATGCTGTTTACTGTTACTGACCCAGAGACCCTACAGGTATGCTGTTTACTGTTACTGACCCAGAGACCCTACAGGTATGGTGTTTACTTACACTACTACTAGAGACCCTACAGGTATGCTGTTTACTGTTACTGACCCAGAGACCCTACAGGTATGCTGTTTAATTACACTACTACTGGAGACCCTACAGGTATACTGTTTAATTACACTATATGACTACTGGAGACCCTGCAGGTGTGCTGTTTTAATTACATTACTACTGGAGACCCTACAGCTATACTGTTTAATTACACTGACTGCTGGAGACCCTACAGGTATACTGTTTAATTACATTACTACTGGAGACCCTACAGCTATACTGTTTAATTACACTACTACTGGAGACCCTACAGGTATACTGTTTACTGTTACTGACCCAGAGACCCTACAGGTATGCTGTTTAATTACACTACTACTGGAGACCCTACAGGTATACTGTTTACTGTTACTGACCCAGAGACCCTACAGGTATACTGTTTAATTACACTACTACTACTGGAGACCCTACAGGTATACTGTTTACTGACACTATATGACTACTGGAGACCCTGCAGGTGTGCTGTTTAATTACACTATGACTACTGGAGACCCTACAGGTATACTGTTTAATTACACTATGACTACTGGAGACCCTACAGGTATACTGTTTAATTACACTATGACTACTGGAGACCCTACAGGTATACTGTTTAATTACATTACTACTGAAGACCCTACAGGTATACTGTTTAATTACATTACTACTGGAGACCCTACATGTATGCTGTTTAATTACACTATATTACTACTAGAGACCCTACATGTATGCTGTTTAATTACACTATATGACTACTGGAGACCCTACAGGTATACTGTTTAATTACACTATATGACTACTGGAGACCCTACAGGTATACTGTTTAATTACATTACTACTGGAGACCCTACAGGTATACTGTTTAATTACACTATATGACTACTGGAGACCCTACAGGTATACTGTTTAATTACATTACTACTGGAGACCCTACAGGTATAATGTTTAATTACACTACTACTGGAGACCCTACAGGTATACTGTTTAATTACATTACTACTGGAGACCCTACAGGTATACTGTTTAATTACATTACTACTGGAGACCCTACAGCTATACTGTTTAATTACACTGACTGCTGGAGACCCTACAGGTATACTGTTTAATTACACTATGACTACTAGAGACCCTACAGGTATGCTGTTTAATTACACTATATTACTACTAGAGACCCTACAGGTATGCTGTTTAATTACACTATGACTACTGGAGACCCTACAGGTATACTGTTTAATTACACTATATGACTACTGGAGACCCTACAGGTATACTGTTTAATTACACTATATGACTACTGGAGACCCTACAGGTATACTGTTTAATTACACTATGACTACTGGAGACCCTACAGGTATGTTGTTTAATTACATTATGACTACTGGAGACCCTACAGGTATACTGTTTAATTACACTATATGACTACTGGAGACCCTACAGGTATGTTGTTTAATTACATTATGACTACTGGAGACCCTACAGGTATACTGTTTATTACACTATATGACTACTGGAGACCCTACAGGTATACTGTTTACTGTTACTGACCCAGAGACCCTACAGGTATACTGTTTACTGTTACTGACCCAGAGACCCTACAGGTATACTGTTTACTGTTACTGACCCAGAGACCCTACAGGTATGCTGTTTAATTACACTACTACTGGAGACCCTACAGGTATACTGTTTAATTTCACTGACCTAGAGACCCTACAGGTATGCTGTTTAATTACATTATGACTACTGGAGACCCTACAGGTATACTGTTTAATTGCATTATGACTACTGGAGACCCTACAGGTATGTTGTTTAATTACATTATGACTACTGGAGACCCTACAGGTATACTGTTTAATTACATTATGACTACTGGAGACCCTACAGGTATGCTGTTTAATTACATTACTACTGGAGACCCTACAGGTATACTGTTTACTGTTACTGACCCAGAGACCCTACAGGTATACTGTTTACTGTTACTGACCCAGAGACCCTACAGGTATACTGTTTACTGTTACTGACCCAGAGACCCTACAGGTATACTGTTTACTGTTACTGACCCAGAGACCCTACAGGTATACTGTTTAACTACACTACATTGAAGTTGCTCTACATCGCTCTACGTCACTGGTTTGATACGATCCCAATGCTAGCAGCAGTGAGCAGCGATCGCCTCCTGCCATCTGAGGGACCCAAATAAGAGACGGACCAACAGGAACTGTGTGCGCCAACTAACTTGTCCGACAGGAAACATGGACTGAAATATGAAATATGCCTTTCAGATGAGAATCGCTGGCACTAGCTACCTAAAATGAAAGAGACCCAATAAAATGAAATACAGGTATGAAAGTGCTGGCACTCGGAGTGTTAACACACCAACTGCCGCACGTGTTCGTCGATTTCTTCTGTAGTGCCGCAGCTCAAGCCATTAAATTCGGTAAAAAACCCTTATTTTGAAGCTCAGATCTCCTAAAAAAGGATGTGCGCCGACGTCATGCTGTTTCTGGTGTCTTGACTAACCGGTCTTCTGACGATCTCAGCAAAAACAGTGAGTTAATATTGTTGTGACCTTTTACCTTTTTCTTACAGGCGGAGATCAACGCCTCCCACCCCCAGTCTCCAGGGTGTGGGACCCCCTCGTCCCCCCGCTCTGCCCAGGGCTCCCCCAGCCTGGGGGGGCGAGGGGGAGGCTCCGGGGGGGGCCTGCCCACCTCCCTGTCCATCCCAGCAGCCCTGGGGGGCGTGGAGGGGGGCGGCGGGGGGGCCGGGGGGAGGGGGAGGGGGGGGCCTGGTGGAGATGAACAGCGAGGACACCCTATTGGCCGAGAAGACCCTGCTGGCCCTGCGGGGGGGCAAGCCCCTCCCACACCCCCGGGCCTGGTTCGTTTCGCTGGACGGACGCTCCAACGCTCACATACGACACTCTTACATCGACCTGCAGCACGCTACGGGATGCCACGCCCCCTCTGGGGGAGGGGCCGAAGGAGGAGGAGGGGGAGGAGTCTCCAGGTAAGACCTGCAGCCACGCCCCCTCTGGGGGAGGGGCCGAAGGAGGAGGGGAGGAGTCTCCAGGTAAGGCTGGATGCCACGCCCCCTCTGGGGGAGGGGGAGGGGCCGAAGGAGGAGGAGGGGGGAGGAGTCTCCAGGTAAGGCTGGATGCACCGCCCCCTCAGGGGGAGGGGCCGAAGGAGGAGGAGGGGGAGGAGTCTCCAGGTAAGGCTGGATGCCACGCCCCCTCTGGGGGAGGGGGAGGAGCCGAAGGAGGAGGAGGGGGAGGAGTCCTCCAGGTAAGACCTGCAGCCACGCCCCCTCTCGGGGAGGGGGAGGGGCTGAAGGAGGAGGAGGGGGAGGAGTCTCCAGGTAGGGGTGGGCAGTGTTGGGAATATTACTTTACCTTGTTTATATATTACTTACCATCATTTTAAAGCAATATATTATATTACAATATTACTCTCTGAGCAAGTGTAATATATTGATATTACTAATGCATATTACTTTTTATAAAATATATGATTAAATATTTAGTAACACTATTAATCAAATATTGTGTAGGTCAGTGGCATGTATACAGTAAAGTTTGGTTTTCTGGTCAAATCCATTTGAAGTCAACTTGAAAAAAATGTCACTCCTATTTCCTAAACAATAAGTGCCTTGTCATCGCTTGACATACAGCAGCCGATACCAATATGGTACATTAAAACAACCTAACGCAAGTGATTGTCAAAGTAAATTATCATTACTATAATTGCAGTCACTGATTATGATAATATTTTTTATAATAACATAGTCATAATTATATCATTATAATTATTATAAACCATCATCATCATTATTTTATTTATCTACACTGCAAAAAATGCTGTCCTACATATAAGAAAAATATATACAGTATATATTTGAGTGTAATAGTACTAGAAACAAGCAAAATAATCTGTCCGTGGGGTCAGTGAATTTTACTTGGTAAGAATTCTTGTAATAAGAAATATATTCTTTCTAATATATTCTAAACAAGGTTGATAATCTTATACAACTTGCTCTTGGTTAGTATATCCTTCTTAAAACAAGAGCAATCATACTTAACGTCTAGATTTAAGATTAGAAGACTTGCTTAGTTCAGAGTTTTTTGCAGTGTAAACTTTTACATCATTGTAACTGTATTTCCAGGGTTAGACGTGGAGGAGGAGGAGGGAACGCCGTGGCTCCCAGGGGCGTTACAGCGCCCCCTAGAGGAGGAGGAGGGAACGCTGTGGCTCCCAGGAGCGTTACGGCTCCCCCTAGAGGTGGGGGCAACACCAACAACAACGACGCCAGCCTGGACTCTGGTCTGGACCTGAACGAACCTACAGCCACCACTAGAGGGGGGTCAGGGTCGGGAGCCCCTCCCCCCCCCCGCGGGGAGGATGGCAGCGACCTTCTCTTGAAAAAGGCCGCGACCGCCGCTAGCGCCACGCCTCCCACTCCCTCGTCCTACACACAGCTGGTTTACGTGGACCACCCCGACGGCCAGAGCCCCTCCCCCTCCCCCTCCTCCTCCCCGGAAAAAGCAGAGGAAGAAGCCGCCGCCCTCCTGCTCCTCGTCCAATCAGGGAAGGCGAGCGGGGGAGGCGGGGAAGCTCTCATCCAATCAGGAGCAGCAGGAGAACAGGGAGTGGGAGGAGGCGAGGAGGTGAAGGAGGAATGGCCGTCCTCGCCCCCCCTCTCCTCCCCTTCCTCCCCCTCCCCAGCCTCCTCCTCCTCCCCCCTCCTCCCCCCGGACTGAGCCCCCCCGCCCCCCCGCTGCCCCCCCCCACGCAGCATGTAGATCAGGACCTGGAGGAGGAGGAGGAGAAGAAAAGTCCCTGGCAAGAGAGAGAGGAGCGACCGCTGCTGTCCTTTAACGCCATTAAATAGATCCCCAGACCCTCACACCCCAGACCCCCCTTACCCCCCAAACCTCCCCCAAACCCCCCAGACGCCCCAAACCCTCCACTCCATGAAGGAACTGACACTAGTAGGATCTCCGTTTTCATCGAGTGCTAAAACCTCTTGTCTCTAAAACTAAACTTCTTTGTGTTTTGTTACCGTTGTTGAAGAACATTTGTTAATCGTTAAAATCCACAAAATCTACAAATTCCACAAGCTCACAGTGGGCCCGTGTAGAGTGGCAAGTTGGGCTGTTCAAAAAGGGTTTTCAAATTAGTAAAAATAATAAAACCAAAGGCAAATAAGTTTAGAAATAACAGGTTTAACGGTGATGAAAATGGAGAACCGGCGTACGATGTGTATACACTATATACAAGTTGTATATGGAATGTACAAGTGCCATACAACATGCAAAAACAACAACACTAAGGTTTTATGCACAACAAAATGACAGCTGCCGGTTCTTCCATAACGACTCCTCCCCTCCTCCCCCCCTCCCCCCTCCTCCCTCTCCTCCCCCTCTGTCTACAGATGGCGTTTTATTTAGTATTTTTTTTTTTTTTTTTTTTAGTTAAAGGGATATTTCACTTAAAACAAAGGGTCTGGTCATTCTATCATCCACTCAGTCTCATGTGAACACACCAGACAGTTTATAAGTCACTCCATTCATTATTTAGATATTTAATGTTCATTTTAGCTGCCCCGCCTCCTATACAAAACCATTATAACTTAAAACTCCATTTTAACCATGACAGATTCATAAAAACACATGTCTTATTTTCTTGTGACTGATATTGTCCTCCTAATCGGTGAGGGAACTGAATGCAATTGATTCTATTGTTTTCATTTATTTATTTTTTTTAAATAGTCATTCACCAGAAAACATTCACCCGCGTCTAAAATGAACATCAAATATCTAAATACTGAATGCAGTAACTTATAAACGGTCTGGGGTGTTCACATGAGACTGAATAGACCATAAAATTACCTTTTGTGTGAAATATCCCTTTTAATTTAACTGTGAGTTGAAAGTAAAGCTCAGGACATTAACTATGACCAGACAGAAAGCGGCTGAGCGATCCTTTGCAACGTTGTCAGATAATCTCCAATCTGCACGCGCAGCAACACTCCTCCTATCAATCATGGGATATAAAATGGGTCTTCACACAATCTGCAACGACACGAGTCCCAAAAAACCAAAAACAAGACGAGACACAGAGCTGTTTGTTGCTTTGGAATGCTTCCTGAGGAATTCTGCAAAAAAAGGGACTCAAATCTTTGCCTTTCAAAAAAAAAGAAAACAAAAAGCGCCTGGCCTTAACCTAACCTACGACTCTGTTTGTTTTATTACAACACGGAGGGGGAGGGGCCTGGGAAGGGGGAGGGGCCTGGCAGGGGGAGGGGCCTGCGGGGGAGGGGCCTGGGAGGGGGCCTGGGAGGGGCCTGGGAGGGGGAGGGGCCTATGATGGGGGAGGGGCCTGGCAGGGGGAGGGGCCTGTGATGGGGAGGGGCCTGGCAGGGGGAGGGGCCTGTGATGGGGGAGGGGCCTGGCAGGGGGAGGGGCCTGTGATGGGGGAGGGCCTGCAGGGGAGGGGCCTGTGATGGGGGAGGGGCCTGGCAGGGGGAGGGGCCTGTGATGGGGGAGGGGCCTGGCAGGGGGAGGGGCCTGTGATGGGGGAGGGGCCTGTGAGGGGGAGGGGCCTATGAGGGGAGGGGGAGGGGCCTGGGACGACAGGATGCCACTACTGGCTCACTGGGATCATGTGACACGCCACAGACTGACTGATTGGCCACAGAAATAATACCACTACGATGTTATTGTTCCACGCGAAGACGCGTGGGTGTGTTTTTGAGGTTAGGCGTTCCGTTGTATAACCACTGATAGACTGACTGACTGAACTGACGGGGATGTTTTATGTTTGATGTTTGATGTTTTGCTCTGAACTGAAGGCTATGCATCACTTTTATACGTCGTTTTCAGATGCCTTTTCTTGTTTTTTCTGATTGTCTTTCTGATTTTAAGTACACTATATTT
>CM076967.1:52531683-52539183 GCA_039105355.1 Benthosema pterotum
GAGTGTGAAAATGAAACCAAATGGACCCGCAAGGGTCCATTTGGTTTCATTTTTACATTCTCAAGAGTTACATCTGGTTAACCAACTTTCCATCATTTAGCCTGCCTGGGGACAACCCTCTCAGGGACCACTGGTGGTCCCCGGACCACCTGTTGAAAACAAACTTTAAAACAAAATGTGATATCCATTATGACGGCATAAATTTGTCACACAATCTACCAAAAAGTGATGGAGGTGCTGTTTCCCGGGAAAATTACCTCACTGGGTATATATAGGCCTGCACTGGGTATTTTTTTTTTATTTTTATTTATTTATTTTTTTTTACACCATTTAATTCACAACTCCATGCTGGTACCGACAGTATCTTTGCAGGGCCCATTTGGTTACCATTTCTCCATTATTTAGCTCAGGGGTGGGCAATTATTTTACCCAAGGGGCCAAATGAGATACATAAAATATTGTGGAGGGCCAAGACTAAAGGCTGAACTAAAGTCTGCATAATATTCATTTAATTTCAAGATAAAAGTAAGAGTAAGACCAACCATTTTGACACCAGGGCCCTCTGTTTATTCAGTATTTGAGCCACGGACCACCATTTGATGACATTTTAGCTCCACAGATCCCAAAACTTTCTTCAAGATTTCTTTTGTTTTTGTCCACAATTCCAGGCTGGATTTGGGAAACAAAACAGGATAACAAAAATGACCATTCTCTTACATTCTCTGATTGAATGTGTAATAAATGTGGACTTTGGGCTAATTCAGGTGATGAATATTTTAACTCTTGGGGGTGTAAAAATGAAACCAAATGGACCCGCAAGGGTCCATTTGGTTTCATTTTTACCCTCTCAAAGAGTTACACCTGGTTAACCAACTATCCATATTTAACTTGGAACTCTCTCAAGGACCACTGGTGGTCCCCGGGCCGGTCAGAGTCAGCCAAAGGGCCGCATTTGGCCCCCGGGGACCACATGATGCCCAGGTATGATTTAACTCCATGTGGATGAGGGATCTCTCAAGGACCATGGTGTAAGTATGCCGGTATGCAGCCACTAGGTGGCGTGGTTTCCTCACTGTGTCGGGTTGGGTCAGGGACGTGCAGAGAGTTTTGAGGGGCAGGGGCAGGGCACCGCTGCCCCGCCAAAACATCTACAAGCTCTCGACCTGTCGAGTTGTAAGTTGTAACACATTGAGAGCTTGTAGATCTGCTATCTTTGGGGCGCAGCGACAACACAACACTCTAGCGAGACTAGATGGTGTCACGACATGGAATTACAGCAAATGTGTTCACTGCAAAATGCTGCGTTCAAGTTCAGGACGCTCTGTGAAATAAAGCGATTATCCTGATGATAGACTATGTTATTTATTTGGTGGAGAAAGATGCAGGGTTGTAGACAGAGGCACCTTTTGCAGTGGGGGGGATTTTTTTTTTTCTTTACTTTACTTTACTTTACTTTATTCAACATTCAGCCTGATCACGGGTTTAAAAAGACAGGTGTCATTAAAAACTAAAAACATTTGAATTTTGCTGATTACATGTATAAAAATGATCAAATCTAGAAATCTAAAAATACGCATAGTCCATTTGTCATTTAAAAAGTCCACACATATATGGGATTGGGGATTTTCTGCATCTCTCAGTTCTGGCACGATGGAGTGCTGAGGTCGTCTCCATTTCTTGTTTGACGTCCTGAGATCTCTTTCCTGAGGGGGGTAGCCAGCTCCTGAAGTTGGATTTGAAGAGATTTCTGGAAAAGTCCAGGGTGCGTCTCCCTGATAGGGTGGAGGGTAGACAATGTGAGGGTTTGGAGAGCTTCTGTACTGTATATCCTGTGTACTCTCCGCCGAGGATGATTCTTCTACAAGCCCGTTTCTGGACTCTCTCCAGACTTACACCCCATAAGACACTTCGGACTAGATTTTTGTCACCGCTAAACCCCTTATAACTTCTTTGCCTTTTTAAACTCAAAAAACATTTTTCACAATCTCACTAGATAGATAGTCACTAAAATTCAAAATAGTAAAAAGTGGATTATGGGTTTAGCGTGTGAGGAAAATGGAGCCTCCCTTCATGTGCGAATGCATGCGCACACACACACACACACACACACACACACACACACACACACACACACACACACACACACACACAAACACACACACACACACACCACACACACACACACACACACACACACACACACACCACACACACACACACACACACACACACACAACACTTATCATATCATAATTGGACCTGTCTGACCCAAAATACGGATACCAAAATACGGATACCAAATGGACCGTTGCGGGTCCATTTGGTTTCATTTTTACACTCTCAATAGTTAAAATAGTGATCATGTGAATTAGCCCCAAATCTACACAACTAGAAGATGGCCCTGCCCCCGGCCCCCAGCCCCCTCCATGTGTTCCCGGCCCTGCAGCATTGTGTTCCAACATGGCGGAGGACAGTGAGTCCTGCGCTGCCCCGGGCCCCCTGCCCCCAGCCTCCTGCCCCATGTGTTCCCGGCCCTGCAGCATTGTGTTCCAACATGGCGGAGGACAGTGAGTCCTGCGCTGCCCCGGGCCCCCTGCCCCCTCCATGTGTTCCCGGCCTTGCAGCATTGTGTTCCAACATGGCGGAGGACAGTGAGTCCGCGCTGCCCCGGGCCCCCAGCCCCCTCCATGTGTTCCCGGCCCTGCAGCATTGTGTTCCAACATGGCGGAGGACAGTGAGTCCTGCGCTGCCCCGGGCCCCCTGCCCCAGCCCCCTGCCCATGTGTTCCCGGCCCTGCAGCATTGTGTTCCAACATGGCGGAGGACAGTGAGTCCTGCGCTGCCCCGGGCCCCCTGCCCCAGCCCCCTGCCCCATGTGTTCCCGGCCCTGCAGCATTGTGTTCCAACATGGCGGAGGACAGTGAGTCCTGCGCTGCCCGGGCCCCCTGCCCCCAGCCTCCTGCCCCATGTGTTCCCGGCCCTGCAGCATTGTGTTCCAACATGGCGGAGGACAGTGAGTCCTGCGCTGCCCCGGGCCCCCTGCCCCCCCTCATGTGTTTCCCGGCCCTGCAGCATTGTGTTCCAACATGGCGGAGGACAGTGAGTCCTGCGCTGTGCCCCGGGCCCCTGCCCCCAGCCTCCTGCCCCATGTGTTCCCCGGCCCTGCAGCATTGTGTTCCAACATGGCGGAGGACAGTGAGTCCTGCGCTGCCCCGGACCCCCTGCCCCCAGCCCCCTGCCCCATGTGTTCCCGGCCCTGCAGCATTGTGTTCCAACATGGCGGAGGGACAGTGAGTCCTGCGCTGCCCCGGGCCCCCAGCCCCTGCCCCATGTGTTCCCGCCTTGCAGCATTGTGTTCCAACATGGCGGAGGACAGTGAGTCCTGCGCTGCCCCGGGCCCCCAGCCCCCTCCATGTGTTCCCGGCCCTGCAGCATTGTGTTCCAACATGCGGAGGACAGTGAGTCCTGCGCTGCCCCGGCCCCCTGCCCCAGCCCCCTGCCCCATGTGTTCCCGGCCCTGCAGCATTGTGTTCCAACCATGGCGGAGGACAGTGAGTCCTGCGCTGCCCCGGGCCCCCTGCCCAGCCCCTGCCCCATGTGTTTTCCCGGCCCTGCAGCATTGTGTTCCAACATGGCGGAGGACAGTGAGTCCTGCGCTGCCCCCGGGCCCCCTGCCCCCAGCCTCCTGCCCCATGTGTTCCCGGCCCTGCAGCATTGTGTTCCAACATGGCGGAGGACAGTGAGTCCTGCGCTGCCCCGGCCCCCTGCCCCCAGCCTCCTGCCCCATGTGTTCCGGCCCTGCAGCATTGTGTTCCAACATGGCGGAGGACAGTGAGTCCTGCGCTGCCCCGGACCCCCTGCCCCAGCCCCCTCCATGTGTTCCCGGCCCTGCAGAGCCCCAGCCCCCTGCCCCATGTGTTCCCGGCCCTGCAGCATTGTGTTCCAACATGGCGGAGGACAGTGAGTCCTGCGCCAGCCAGCAGAGCTTAGAGCTGGACGACCAGGACACCTGCAGCGGCATAGACGGAGGAGACGAGGAGGAGAATGAGCACATGCACGGGTGGGTACGGTGCGGAGCAGGGGTCCGCGGACCCCCCCGGAGCCCCCCGGAGCCCCGGGGCTGCGCTCTGGGACAGGCCGGCTGGGGAGGCTGTTGTGTCGGACTGGCAGGAGGAGAGGAGCGGCGTTACGCCGCGTTACGCCCACACCGGTGACCTGTCGAGATGTGTGACCGCCAGGGGGCGCTGTTTTTAAAGGGGAACTCCACCCATTTTCAACATTTTTAATATGTCATTAATATACCTTAGAGGTGCTGGGTGGACATGATGAAAAAGTTCCCCTAATTCTGTATTTCCTAAATATGGAGGTCTCGGAAAAATCATTAACATGGTGAAATACATCTGATGACTTCACCAAGATGTATTTCACCATGTTAAATGATTTTTTTCTTTCAGAGCCATTTTTTTCTGAGAGGGTACAAATGGAACCAAATGGACCCGCTAGGGTCCATTAGATTCACATTTGTACCCTCTCAGGAAAATTTTGAAAAAGGGTGAAATTCCCTTTTAAGGCTTCCAAAGTCTGTTTTATATCGAGGTCCGTTATTTATTTAGTCATTTTGACGTCTGGGGATGTCGATTCATTATTAATAACTAATCAAGCAATGACATAGTGGCATATTATATGCACTCAAAAATAATACTGCAAGAGGACGTTTATTTAAGGTATGAAACACCTGCACGTTTCATTATTGTTATTATTATGGAGTCACTGCATTCTGTAGGTCACCAATCTGAGTGTAACTGCAGCACTACTAGCCTAGCAGCATTAGCTGTGATGCACACCTCTGTGTTGTCTACTGTACATCATCTATGACAGAGGTTTTCAACAGGTGGTCCGGGGACCACCAGTGGTCCCTGAGAAGGTTCCAGGTGGTCCCCAGGCTAAATGATGGAAAGGTGGTTAACCAGATGTAACTCTTGAGAGGGTGAAAATGAAACCAAATGGGTCCATTCTATGATACACCTATGTGTACTGTGTCTATGTATCTATGATACACAGCCTCTGTAGGGTGTATTCATCTATGTGCATCAATGATACACCTCTAGTTGTTTTCAATGATGAAATGCTGTTGGTGGGTCAAAGACGAGACGCCCTTTTTTTTGGGTACGGACACATAAAAGTACCATGACATGAAGAGGATTACATTTTGGATACATCAGGTGAAAGTACATGGTCCACTTTGTAATGTCAGTAACTTTTGATGAAAAAAGAATTAAGAGCATAGGTGAAATAAGCTCATAAAGTCCATATTTGTCATTCAGTGTAAGAGTACGAACTACAATTTCAATAAAAATGTTTAAATATTTCATGTGAAAAATAAACAAAGGTCTGTTTTAACTGTCCTGGCATAAATTGTACAGGTGTTGGTCATGTTATATTAAAAGCACGTTGCAATACTCCTTTGTTTTGATATTCAAATCATTAGGGGACTTTTGTGCCCAATACTCAATTAATTACAGATCATTCAGTGTAATGAGATAAAGCTGGCCTTTTTAAACAACCAATCTAGTATATAGTCAGCTGAAACACGTGCCATTGTTAGAAGGACTCCTGAAGACTTTGGAGGTGGTATCAGAACGTGAGTTTCCCTCTCTGAAATATGTGATATATCCATGTTGTTATGATGTGGTACCGTGGACACAAAAGAAATGTCATTCAGTGAAATGTCAAAAGTCACTTTTATAGTTGAAATTTAATGGAAACAAAAAACATGTCAATTTTAGTTCAATGAAGACCTTAAACATAGCTGCTTACTATGACGTGCATTTCATTTATTTTATTTTTATGTCATACACTATCTTTGCATTTACTATATATTACACCAATTGTCACATCTTAGAAAATGGACTGAAAAGGAATGTTTTGTACGATTTCCTGAACAGAAAATATTAAACTTAAACAATAGACACTCTAAGCTACCCAAAAAAGTTAAAACATTTTGTAAGAGAATACTTTTATTTTTTTAGGCTTGGAAACGCTTATTCGTCTTTGACCCGGTTAGTGGTGACACAGCTGTAGTTAGTTAGTAGCAGTAGTAGTGTTTCACATCATTTTAAATATAAGCACTTTAATTTGAAATATCTTGGCTTGTTTGGCATGGCATCGTGTTTTGGGGCGGCAGACCCCATGCTCATGCCTAGATCCGCCCTGTGCCCAGCATCACATCTCAGCATCACTGCACACTGCTGGTTGTCCACAACAGAACAGATTTGTGAGGATGTACACACAGCAGGGGTGGATCTAGGCATGGGCATGGGGGGGGGGGGGGGGGAGTCCCCCTAAATACCCAGTCTGCCCCCCCAAAACAACCCAAGATATTTCAAATTAAAGTGCTTCTATTTAAAATGATGTGAAACACTACTACTGCTACTAACTAACTACAGCTGTGTCACCACTAAACCAACAGCATTTCATCATTGAAAACAGAAAACTCTCTGAGTCAGACCTTTAGCTTTATGCATGCTGCGTGTCTGTTGCAACTTCAACAACAACTGATGTTATTATTGATGCTTTACTTGACTAATAAAAGGCAAGTAAACCGAAAATGGTATGGGTGCGGCTTCATCGCCCGTGGCGCGAAACGACACGGGCAACGAAGCCGCCCCCATACCACTTTCTCTTGCCCCTCCAACATGTTCTCTTGCCCCCCAAAATGGACATGTTAATCCGCCCCTGACACAGCAATATAGAGCAGGGGTGTCCACACTTTTTGACTCGAGAGCTACTTTCAAAATGAGCAGCTCAACAAGATCTACACATCAAAAATGTGATTGTTCCATTACTGAAAATCCATTTAAAGGCTCACTAGAAGGTTTGAGCTTTTTGAAATAGTTGGTGATGGTGTTACTGACTGTTGTAGTGTTTAAGAATGAGGCACTTATAAAGAAAAATGGAGGGGGAGAATTTGAAGGTTTTCTTGTATATGCTATTACTGTCGTTTGAAAACAGTTGACACTGACAGTTTGTGATGTTGAGTTTAGTCTCTCGCACCCAAAACTAAGAACTTTCACGTTTTTGTCCAAAATTGGGAAAGAGAACTGGCAAAACGTTGGTCAAATTAACAATTATTCTCCATTTTCTAATTGTGTGAACTCTTAATTCAGATATTTAAATATAATTGAACTCTTGAGAGCGGTAAAATGAAACCAAATGGACCCGTAAGGGTCCATTTGGTTTCATTTTAACGTTCTCAAGAGTTACAGATCTATAAGGGTCCAAGTGCTGGGGGGGGACTGTCATGTGATCTACCTGCATGGTCTGTGTGATCTACTGGTAGATCACCATCTACCTTTTGGCAGCCCTGAGTATAATATACCTAGCTCTGGTCCAGAGCTCCACTGCTTCTATGAGTCAGCCTTGCATTAGAGCTCTGTAACATACAATACAATCTGCCATTACTCCACCCGACCAGCCTCTCTTCTGGAGTGGATATATAAAG
>CM076967.1:52549183-52629183 GCA_039105355.1 Benthosema pterotum
CGTTTTTTATCTTTGTAATTTAGGAGGCTCAGTGATGTGAGCTCTGTAGTTGTTTTCTCTGATATCTAAGCCTTAAGGTAAGGTTCTAAAGGTGCTATCAAGGTGCAAGGTTACTTTTTTTAGTCTTGTTAGAGAAATTTGTCTTGGACTTACTCTCTCTGTCTGTCTCTCTCCCCAGGGTGAAGGTGGAGTCCTCACAGATATGACCAGTTTCTACACTCTTCCGTCTACGGTGATGCATCACCCTCTGCACCGCAGCCTGAAGGCAGCATACTCCTTCTACAGCGTTCACACACACACACCGCAGCTGGAGCTTATGAACGACACGCTCATACTGGCCAAACTGGTAATAATAATATGAACGATACTGTCTCTCTCTCTCTCTCTCTCTCTCTCTCCTCTCTCTCCCTCTGTCTGTCTCTCTCTCTTCTCTCTCTCTCTCTGTCCTGTCCTCTCTGTCTCTGTCTCTCTCTCTCTCCCCCCCCCCCCCCCACTCGCTCTCTCTCTCTCTCCCTCTCCCTCTCTCTCTCTCCTCTCTCTCTTCTCTCCTCATCTCTCTCTCTCTCTCTCTCTCTCTCTCTCTCTCTCTCTCGCTCTCTCTGTCTCTCTCTCTCTCTCTCTCTCTCTCTCTGGAAGTGGTTGTACATAAACTCTACCCCACACTGAGGTGCTCCAAGTCCAACACTAACACCCGAGTTGGCTTTGTCCACGGCGAAATCGTCTTTATATAAAGTATTCTCGAAATTGAGAAAAAAGAATGGGGAAAACACTAGTGGAACCAGGACGGTGACGTCACTGTGAGGTCTGCTGTGCACATAAACAAATGGTTGAAACGTGAAAATGTGTGTTGTGTGTGCGTGTGGTGTGTGTGTGTGTGTGTGTGTGTGTGTGTGTGTGGTGTTGTGTGTGTGTGTGTGCGCGTGCGTGCGCGCGCGTGTGTGCGTGCGTGGTTGTGTGTGTGTGTGTGTTGTGTGCATGCGTCGTGTTGTGTGTGTGTGTGTGTGGGTGTGTGTGTGTGTTGTGTGATGTGTGTTGTGTGTGCATGCGTGCGTGCGTCTCCACAGAAAGGCTTCGACGTCTTCAACGCTCTGGACCTGATGGAGAACAAAGTGTTTCTGGAGAAACTGAAGTTTGGCATCGGAGACGGAAATCTGCAGTATTACCTTTATAACTGGAAGTGTCCACCTATGGACACGGACAAGTAGGTCTAAATACTGACCTGGTGGGTCTAAATACTGACCTGGTCTAAATACTGACCTGGTGGGTCTAAATACTGACCTGGTGGGTCTAAATACTGACCTGGTCTAAATACTGACCTGGTGGGTCTAAATACTGACCTGGTGGGTCTAAATACTGACCTGGTCTAAATACTGACCTGGTGGGTCTAAATACTGACCTGGTGGGTCTAAATACTGACCTGGTGGGTCTAAATACTGACCTGGTCTAAATACTGACCTGGTGGGTCTAAATACTGACCTGGTGGGTCTAAATACTGACCTGGTCTAAATACTGACCTGGTGGGTCTAAATACTGACCTGGTGGGTCTAATACTGACCTGCTAAATACTGACCTGGTGGGTCTAAATACTGACCTGGTGGGTCTAAATACTGACCTGGTGGGTCTAAATACTGACCTGGTATAAATACAGACCTGGTCTAAATAATGACCTGCTGGGGCCTAATAATACTGATCTGGTCAAAATACAGACCTGGTCTAAATACTGACCCCTGGTCTAAATACTGACTGGTGGGTCTAAATACTGACCTGGTGGGTCTAAATACTGACCTGGTCTAAATAATGACCTGCTGGGTCTAAATACTGACCTGGTGGGTCTAAATACAGACCCTGGTCTAAATACTGACCTGGTCTAAATACTGACCTGGTGGGTCTAAATACTGACCTGGTGGGTCTAAATACTGACCTGGTCTAAATACTGACCTGGTGGGTCTAAATACTGACCTGGTGGGTCTAAATACTGACCTGGTCTAAATACTGACTGGTCTAAATACTGACCTGGTCTAAATACTGACCTGGTGGTTCTAAATACTGACCTGGTCTAAATACTGACCTGGTGGGTCTAAAACTGACCTGGTGGGTCTAAAAAATACTGACCTGGTCTTAATACTGACCTGGTCTAAATACTGACCTGGTCTAAATACTGACCTGGTCTAAATACTGACCTGGTCTAAATACTGACCTGGTGGGTCTAAATACTGACCTGGTGGGTCTAAATACTGACCTGGTCTAAATACTGACCTGGTGGGTCTAAATACTGACCTGGTGGGTCTAAATACTGACCTGGTCTAAATACTGACCTGGTGGGTCTAAATACTGACCTGGTGGGTCTAAATACTGACCTGGTGGGTCTAAATACTGACCTGGTCTAAATACTGACCTGGTCTAAATACTGACCTGGTGGGTTTAAATACTGACCTGGTGGGTCTAAATACTGACTCTGGGGGTCTAAATACTGACCTGGTCTAAAATACTGACCTGGTGGGTCTAAATACTGACCTGGTGGGTCTAAATACTGACCTGGTGGGTCTAAATGTCTCCTATGGAGACAGACAAGGTGGGTCTAAATGTCTCCTATGGAGACAGACAAGGTGGGTCTAAATGTCCTCTATGGGCATGGACAAGGTGGGTCTAAATGTCCTCTATGGGCATGGACAAGGTGGGTCTAAATACTGACCTGGTGGGTTTAAATACTGACCTGGTGGGTCTAAATGTCCCCCTATGGGTCTGGATTCACCCATGAGGGGCGGATCTTAGGCATTGGGCAATGGGGGGCAAATGCCCTGACTGCCCCACCAAACATGATGGCATGCAAAACAACCCAAGATATTTCAAATTAAAGTCTTCTATTTAAAATGATGTGAAACACTACTACTGCTACTAACTAACTACAGCTGTGTCACCACTAAACCAACAGCATTTCATCATTGAAAACAGAAAACTCTCTGAGTCAGACCTTTTGCTTTATGCATGCTGCGTGTCTGTTGCAACTTCAACAACAACTGATGTTTATATGATGCTTTACTTGACTAATAAAAGTCCTGTAACCGAAAATGGTATGGGTGCGGCTTCATCGCCCGTGGTGCGAAGCGACACGGGCGATGAAGCCGCACCCAACCATTTTTCTCCTGCCCCCTCAATTGGGAAATGTTACATCTGAACAAGGTGTGTCCTGGACGTCTCTCCACCATGTCAACAATAGCATGGTGACACTCAACACTTTTCACTCTTTCGGTTTCGCCCTAGTTCAGCCATAAACCTTGCATCAAACCCATGCATCACCCCCCCCCCCACACTCTTGACACAGCTGAACCGACACAGTGAAAGTGTGAGTGTCGACACACTATTGACATGGTGGAGAGACAACAAATAGCAACAAATTGCATTTCCCATAGTGCCATTCTAAGCCTAACTGTTTGACTGCCAGGGGCGTTAGGAGCAGATTTAGTTTACGTACAGTGAACAGGTCCATAGACTTTAACACACCCAGTTGCCAGCCCTTTTTTCATATTTTTTGAGGTAGCCAGTGCCAACGATTTTCATCTAAAAGTCATATTTCATATTTCGGTCATGTTTTCCCATCGGACGAGTTAGTTGGCGACACACTTCCGGTTCCGGGTTGGTCCGCTGTTATTTTGGTCCGTTCTGACTGGAATAGCGGTCGCTGCTCGCTGCTGTTATCATTGGATCGTATCAAACCAGCGACGGTAAGCGACGTTAGAGAGGACGTAGATCAACCTAAGAGGCATCGGTCATAACTATTTTTCATAATGATAACGCGTGACGTAGCTCTATTGCGAGCACGAAGACTTGGTTAAGACGAGGTTTAAACTTACCTTGATTAATCCACTGTAGCTGCGGCCGATGCTAACCCAGTTAGCATCGCTAGCGCACCATTGGAGACATGTGCTTCAAAATAAGGGTGACAACCGGGAACCGCTGGCATGGAACTATATATTACATATACACTTAGCTAATCGTATTGGTAATGTGTGTGTTGTGTGTGTGTGTGTGTGTGGTGTGTGTGGTGTGTGTTGTGTGCGTGCGGGGCGTGTGTGTGTGTGTGTGCGTGTGCGTGCGCGTGTGGTGTGTGTGTTGTGTGTGTGTGCGCGCGCGTGTGCCTGCGTGCGTGCGTGTGGGGCGCACGTGTGTGTTCTCTTCTCAGGTGGGTCTGGTGCTGCAGTAGTGTCGTAGGTGGAGCTGCCTGAAACACACACAGCACACAACACACACACACACACACACACACACACAACACACACCCACCACACCACACACACACACACACACACACACAGCGATGCTAGACAATGACACCTGTTGACCAGGAACTCTTCCACCACCACCTGCCCCCCAGTGCTGCCCCTCTGCTGCCCCCCTGCTGCCCCACAGGCAGGTGAGTGGTTGATACCCCTACCCCCCCACTGCCCCCCCCCCCCCCCCATGGTTCTATTCGATTACATCCTCCTGAATGTGAAGTCATGCTATGCCTCAGAGCAAGGCACCATGCTACTGACACCACACACGCCCGCACGCGCACGCACACGCACACACACACACACACACAACACACACACACACACACACACACACACACTCACGCACGCACGCACGCACGCACGCACGCACGCACGCACGCACACACACACACACACACACACACACACACACACACACACACACACACACACACACACACACACACACAGGACAGTACGTCTAAGGAATTACGGACTCAGTCCAGCTGGTGCATTGATTTAAGTCTATATATATATGTAGTTTCCTGTACATTTATTTATTCTGTAGTGTGAACTAAAGTTCTGTTGTTTCTGTTGTTTATTGTTTTTTTCTCCAGTCCAGAGAAAACTCCCAAAGTATTTCTCTCTCTATAGTGTACATGTCATGACTTACATGTCATAGACTTACATGTCATAGACTTACATGTCATAGACTTTCTAAACGCTCTCTACGAAGCGTTTGTTGTTGATTTTAGGGACTTTTTGATGAAGAATGTAAATCGCATCAGTGAAGCACAATTTATTATTTCATTATTTATTTATTTTTTTAAATTTCATTTTATTTTATTTTTTTTTTTTCCTGAGATGTTTTTGTCTGTTTGTTTGTCTGTTTTTTAATCGAGTAAAAAGCGTTCCTTAAAAGCGCGGTATCGTTTGTCTGAAAGGTCCAAACCGTCCAAACCGTCCAAACCGTCCGTGGCTCTGCGGTCCGGATTGTTCTTGCAACAGGTTGACGTCAGGCAGGCTCTGTCCAGACTAGGTTGTGAAGTGACATTTCATAATAATGTGTTGAATGGATTGAGTGAGGATGGAACCAGGCTAGAATCTGACCATCCTGGGAAATAAATTGTTACCAAGAAGAAGTTTTTTTTTTTTTCACCAATGTGTTTGTAATGGTGCTTAGTTTAGTTTAGAACAGGTGGTCCGGGGACCACCAGTGGTGGTCCCTGAGAGGATTCCAGGTGGTCCCCAGGTAAAAATGATGGACAGTTGGTAACCAAATGGACCCTTATAGATCTGTAACTCTTGAGTGTTAAAATGAAACCAAATGGACCCTCCCGGGTCCATTTGGTTTCATTTTAACACTCTCACGAGTTAAATTATATTTAGACATCACAGTTACTTAATTTTCAAGAATCTACACATTTAGAAAAATGTAGAAGAATTGTTATTCTGACCAACGTTTTAGGCAGTTTATCTCCTGAATTGTGGACACAAGTCCCCCTGAGTTTTGGGTCCAAGAAATCCGTGGCTGAAATTCTGAATAAATAGTGGAAAATGTTACCTAGGGCTCCAAATTGCTCAGAAACGTCCCTGGACCAGTCCATAATGATATGATGTCATTATAAATATAATGGACCAGTCCATAATGATATGATGTCATTATAAATATAATGGACCAGTCCATAATGATATGATGTCATTATAAATATAATGGACCAGTCCATAATGATATGATGTCATTATAAATATAATGGACCAGTCCATAATGATATGATGTCATTATAAATATAATGGACCAGTCCATAATGATATGATGTCATTATAAATATAATGGACCAGTCCATAATGATATGATGTCATTATAAATATAATGGACCAGTCCATAATGATATGATGTCATTATAAATATAATGGACCAGTCCATAATGATATGATGTCATTATAAATATAATGGACCAGTCCATAATGATATGATGTCATTATAAATATAATGGACAGTCCATAATGATATGATGTCATTATAAATATAATGGACCAGTCCAAATGATATGATGTCATTATAATATAATGGACCAGTCCATAATGATATGATGTCATTATAAATATAATGGACCAGTCCATAATGATATGATGTCATTATAAAAATATAATGGACCAGTCCATAATGATATGATGTCATTATAACTATAATGGACCAGTCCATAATGATATGATGTCATTATAAATATAATGGACCAGTCCATAATGATATGATGTCATTATAATATAATGGACCAGTCCATAATGATATGATGTCATTATAAATATAATGGACCAGTCCATAATGATATGATGTCATTATAAATATAATGGACCAGTCCATAATGATATGATGTCATTATAAATATAATGGACCAGTCCATAATGATATGATGTCATTATAAATATAATGGGTGCAATTCTCAATCTCTGTGGTGTAGCAGGTATGGTGTAAGTCTTCTCATTGGCTGCATGGCAGCAAATCAGGTCTGGGGCCTTGGGGTAGGCCGAAAGCCTATACCACCAGCCCTGGGCCTGAGCTTACCAAATAATTACCCAGAATAATTAAAACCTGCAAGTCAAAAGGTCCAGAAATCACCTGACCCCCCAATTAAAAATGTTACTGTACTCCCCGGCTTTGTTCATCATGAGTTGAAGCTCTTGATGACTGGTTTTAATTATTATGGATAATTATTTGGTAGGCCCATGCCCAGGCCTGGTAGAGCCGATTCGCTGCCATGCAGCCAATGAGCATGGCCCCAAACCTGATTTGCTGCCATGCAGCCAATGAGAGGACTTACACCATACCTGGCTACACCACAGCGATCGGGAATTGCACCCAATGTCATTAATCTACAGTAGGACGAGTGGGTGAATTATTCCCTGTTACTCCTGAGTGAAACTTTATTGCATTCCTGACTTTGTTTTTGTTTCCATTGTTTGTGTTTTCTTTATGAATGATGTTGTATTTCTGCGTCTTTCTGACAACATGTAGGACTTGTAGGTACATTTATTTGTTGTGTGTTTTTTGTTTTGTTTTGTTTTGTTTTTGAGCGAGGAATTATTTTGTTGTGTGTCGTGCAGCTAAACCCTTTTTATTATTGTTATTATTATTATTATTCCTGAACAGTTCTGACATTTAGAATTGTCCTCATTGTTTCGTACAACATGGTTTGTTTGGTTTTATTGTCATCAAGGCTTTTCGATTTCAGTATTTCTTTAAACATTTAAAGGTAGGGTGATTTGAAATTCATGTTGTAGTACCAGCCTGGTGCACTAGGGGCGTCGAACAGTAGCTACACTATGTGAACCTGCTGCTCGATCCTGATTGGAGGAGAATTCACCCTCCACTTGGGGAACTTTTATTAGCTCCTCTGCTAACGTGGGGGAGGGGGAAACTCCATATGGTCTGCACACCTTATAATAGAGCATTTTAACAACAGAAAAAAAAATGGGGTGATATCTGACAAAAGTGAAATCACTTCCCCTACCTTTAAACATTTCCGATTAAATTACCACCTATCTCACGTAATATAGTATAAATCAGGGGTTTTCAACAGGTGGTACGGGGACCACCAGTGGTCCTTGAGAGGGTTCCAGGTGGTCCCCAGCTAAGGTGGTTAACCAGATGTAACTCTTGAGAGTGTAAAAATGAAACTAAATGGACCCGCAAGGGTCCATTTAGTTTCATTTATATTCGGCACAACATTCATTTATATTCATTTATATTCGGCACAACATGAAAACTTTAAAAAGGAGAAAACGAAGGTTTTTGTCAGATGATTTGGCAGCTGTTTGTGTGTTAGTTTAAGACGGTCTGTGATGCTGAAACAATCCTATACGGTACAACAAACTGTCCAGAATGGAATGGAGCCATTTATTTCAACTTTTTACGCTCTTTTTATGTTATTTATTTTCCTGAAAATGGCCGACACTACATTCACAACCTTGTGAATCTGCTATTAGGAAAACAATCCACATGTTCCTGAAAAACAGTAAAACACAATGTCTGCTGTCATGATGTTTCCACAATATGAATGCCAGGTTGGACGTCTTTGAAAGCAGTGGTCCGGGGACCACTAGTGGTCCTTGAGGGGGTTCCAGGTGGTCCCCAGCTGATCTGATGAGAGTTGGACCCTTATTACATTACATATTTAACTCTTTATGGGTGCAAAGTGTGATTTTTTTTTTTACCGTGGTGGTACCATGGAGAATAAATAATGGTCCTTCACAGTAAAAACATTGAAAACCACTGGTTTAAAGTAGATGGAAGTAGTAGAATATCCAATGAAGAGAATAATCTATGCATTACTTTGATTCAGTCTTAATTGACCA
This sequence comes from Benthosema pterotum, assembly GCA_039105355.1. Lineage (NCBI taxonomy): Eukaryota > Metazoa > Chordata > Actinopteri > Myctophiformes > Myctophidae > Benthosema > Benthosema pterotum. The sequence goes on from CM076967.1 coordinate 52,557,793, forward strand.
TCCTGGCATTCCCATCTTTGATGTGACATTTACAGGGCAAACTTTGTGTTGTATTATTGCATTTTATTTATCATGTATTTATTTAGTTTTTCTTCTTTGTATGTCTTTTTACTTGTCAGTACGTTGTAAAAAAATTACAACAGCATGATCCATGCAGAACTGCATGCTTGAGAACGTAAAAAATGAAACCAAATGGACCCTGCCGGCGCATTCATTTGGTTTCATTTTTACACTCTCAAGAGTTAAAATATTCATCATGTGAATTAAGCCCTAATCTACACAACTAGAAGATTAATGGTCATTAATGGACAGAAGCAAAGGAAATCTTTATTTTGGGGGGTCTGTGGGGCTAAAATGTCCTCAATTGGTGGTCCGTGCATGGCTCAAATGCTGAATAAATGGTGGGCCCTGGTATGAAAAAGGTTGAAAACCCCTTGGTCTATATCTATATCTGCGTTGTGGCGTGAAGCGGTCCATTTGGTTTCTGATCGTGTACAAATGCACCATTATCTCGTTCACGTCCTCGACGCGCCGACTGCTTTCTTAAACTAACTGTTAACATGGTGAAACACGACGCGATCATCAAGTTCAAGTGTTTCACCATGTTAATGTCTAGGAAACATAAAATGGTGTTTCAGCTGTTGAAAAATAGCAGATCTACAAGCTCATATCGCGCCACCGAGTGGCGCGATATGAGCTTGTAGTTCTGCTATTTTTGAGAAATTGTGAAAATGTGCTGCAAATCTTTGAAGTATACATTATTTCGGAAGCAAACATTTTTAACTCAAATCTTTGCTTCTGGGGGATATCCCTAGAAGTTGTGTTTCACTATGTTAATGTCTAGGAAACATAAAATGGGGGGAACTTTTTTCTTCGTCATCTCTAAGGTATATTATTGACGTCATGTACTAAAACGTTTTAAAATGGGTGGAATTCCCCTTTTAAAGGCACATGGATCTCCTGAGTTCACCTTGCTTTATGTTGGACAACGTTGTCAACAAGGTATTTTAAAAGATCTTCTGTTACGTTTAACTTTATTCTGTATTAAAGGTCCGCGATTCACATTGTTAGCCCTTTGTATACTGAACGCGTTTTGGTGTTTTTAAGCTGTTGAAAAATAGCAGATCTACAAGCTCATATCGCGCCACCGAGTGGCGCGATATCTGCTATTTTTGAAATAAAATTTGTGAAAAGCATCAGAAACTAGAATCTGATCAGAACAGGGCTGTTGTTGGACGGAAACCAGAGACACTGACACTGGTGAAATGAACTCTCTTTGGAGAAATCTTAATCGTTAAAAAGAAAAGAAAAAGAAAATGGCCGCCGCTGTCGGCTGTTTTGTTGTCATCCAGCTCCATGGCCTGAACTTCACCAAGAGTTAAAAACTGTAAAATATTTATACTTCTTTGAGTCGATGAATCTGCATAAACTTGTGTACATAAATGATACTGTACTGTATGTATGGTCGAAAGGATGATTCTGTTTTTTGCAACAATGAACAAATGCATGTTGTTTTGTTTCGTTTTGTTTTATTTATTTTTTCGTTGGGCCAGAGAAACAAATCGTTGTAAACATTTAAATGATATTATTATTCGTATTTCAGGCCTTTTATCACGCTGACTTTTTACCGAGCACAAATCCATCCCTGTAGATAAACTGTACTGTATGAAACTGATAAATATCTGCTTTAAATCGTTGCTTTACTCTGCAGACGTTGTTTTCTGATGCTTGTCTGAGTTAAAGATGAAGTGCCATGATTTGTATCCCCCAGGGGCGGATCTAGACATGGGCATGGAGGGGGGCAATGCGTCCCTAAATGCACATTCTGCCCCACCATACATGATGCCATGCAAAACAACCCAAGATATTTCAAATTAAAGTGCTTCTATTTGAAATGATGTGAAACACTACTACTGCTACTAACTAACTACAGCTGTGTCACCACTAAACCAACAGCATTTCATCATTGAAAACAGAAAACTCTCTGAGTCAGACCTTTAGCTTTATGCATGCTGCGTGTCTGTTGCAACTTCAACAACAACTGATGTTATTATTGATGCTTTACTTGACTAATAAAAGTCCTGCAACTGAAAATGGTATGGGGGCGGCTTCATCGCCCCCCCTAGATTTTCTCCCGCCCATACCAATTGGGGAAATGTTACATCCGCCCCCCCCCCCCCCCCCCCCCCCCCCCCCCCCCCCCCCCCCACTGTGAAACAGGATGATCTGATATTGACAGTATTATTGTTTTCATACAAAGTGCACAGTATTTGTTGAAATGATGTTTTGGTGTGGATTTGAGCTGGAACCTCTATATCAGGGGTTTTCAACAGGTGGTCCAGGGACCACCAGTTGCCCCTGAGAACATCCCAGGTGGTCCCCAGCTAAGTTGGTTAACCAGACGTAACTCTTGAGAGCGTAAAAATGAAACCAAATGGACCCTTGCGGGTCCATTTGGTTTCATTTTTACGCTCTCAAGAGTTAAAATATTCATCATCTGAATTAGCCATTTATGTTTTGCTTGTTTTGTTTCCCCAAATACAGCCTGGAATTGTGGACAAAAGCAAAATAAATCTTCAGTTTTGGGGTCTGTGGGGCTAAAATGTCCTCAAATGGTGGTCTGTGGCTAAAAATCCTCAATAAATGTTGGTCCCTGGGATGAAAAAGGTTGAAAACCCCTGCTCTATTATCTATATCTGCGTTGTGGCGTGAAGCGGTCCATTTGGTTTCTGATCGTGTACAAATGCACCATTATCTCGTTCACGTCCTCGCCGTGTCGACTGCTTTCTTACTGTGCACAAAAGACACAGCGTCTTGATGTCACATGACTTGTTTTATACAGAGATACAGATAAAGAGACTTGGATGCAACTTCCTTTTGGAGCAAGGCCAAGCGTCAAGGCCAGGGGCGGATGTAACTTTTCCCTATTGGAGGGGCAGGTGAAAGGGGTATGCCATTTCCGGTTACGGGACTTTTATTTGGCAAGTAACAATCAGTTGTTGTTGAAGTTGCAACAGACACGCAGCATGCATAAAGCTAAAGGTCTGACTCAGAGAGTTTTCTGTTTTCAATGATGAAATGCTGTTGGTTTAGTGGTGACACAGCTGTAGTTAGTTAGTAGCAGTAGTAGCGTTTCACATCATTTTAAATAGAAGCACTTTAATTTGAAATATCTTTGAAATTTGGGTTGTTCTGCATGCCATCGTGTTTGGTGGAGCAGTCATGCCACTAATAAACTGCTGTCAACTCTTAAACATGTGCAAAATTGGGGGAAAAATACAAAAATCCTGGCATTCATCTTTAATAACAGTTCACTATGCAGAGGTTTTCAACCAGTGGTCCGGGGACCACCAGTGGTCCTTGAGAGGGTCCTAGGTGGTCCTCAGGCTAAATGATGGAAAATTGGTTAACCAGGTGTAACTCTTGAGAGTGTAAAAATGAAACCAAATGGACCCTTGCGGGTCCATTTGGTTTCATTTTTACACTCTCAAGAGTTAAAATATTCATCATGTGAATTAGCACTATTTATTTAAGAAGTCTACACTGGATTTGTGGACAAAACCGAAAGAATTTTTAATTTTAGGTCTTTGGTGTGAAAATGTAATCAGATGGTGGTCCGTGGCTTAAATGCTGAATAAAGGGTGGTCCCTGGAGGCAAAATGGTTGAAAACCACTGCACTATCGAAAAACACTAAATAGCTCAAAGAGCTTAGAGGTATTTCCTTGGATGGAAATGACCTCACTGTTGAGTGTGATTCCATTCTATGTAATGTAATTAGGAAGGTTAACAAATGGCATTCAGAAAATATGGCATGTTTTTTATTCATTTATTTATTTTTTGGGGGGTTGAGTGAGCATTAAAGTAGCTCCAGGATGGATCCTGTCGGTTTTCATTTCTACAACTTCTCACCAAGATACCGATGTTCAGATCAACCTTAAAGGGAAATTCCACTCATTTTCATCATTTTTTTCTGAGAGCGTACAAACGGAACCAAATGAACCCTGACGGGTTCATTTGGTTCCGTTAGTACGCTAAGAAGCGTCTAAAGAAATCCATTAATCCATGATGAAAAAAAAAAAAAAACATCTTGATGATGTCATCAAGATGTTTCACCATGTTAGTGTTTTTCTTCAGACCTCCATTTCTTGGGAACACAGAATGGGGGAAAGGTTTTTATCATGTCCACCCAGCACCTCTAGGGTATACTAATGACATATTAGAATGTTGGAAATGAGTGAAATTCCCCTTTAAGTACAACCTCAATTCCATTGAAGCTAACTTGGGACGTCGTGTAAAATGTAAATAAAGATAGAATACAGTGATTTACAAATCCTCTTCAACCTATGATCAGTTGAGTACACTGGAACGACAAGATATACAATGTGCAAATTGATAAACTTCATTGTTTTTTTTATATATAACCTATTGAGTCCTGACCCTCGATTCGAGTTTCTGACACCAGATTATACAGTAGTTCCTGACACCAGATTATAGCTGCAGCAACATTCTAGCTTTTGACGCTAGATTCTACGGTAATTTCCGACACTAGATTCTAGTTATTGACACTAAATGATAGTTTCTGATGCTAGGATCTCCTTTTTGACACTAGAATCTACTTTCTGGTGCTAGAATCGAGTTTTTGACACTAGATTCTATAGTTTCTGACACTAGATTCTAGTTTTTCTGAAAAATCTGTGCTCCTGTGTCAGTGATGCTAACATATTTCTAGCCAAGGACCACCAGAATTATCCATATTTGGCTGCGGACCGCCATCTGAAAACATGTTGTTCTCGGGGGTTCCCCAGAAGCGAAAAATTGAGATAAAATGTTTGCTTCCAAAATAATGTATTCAGAGATTTGTAGCACATTTTCACATTTTTTCAAAAATAGCAGAACAACAAGCTCATGTCGCGCCACTCGGTGGCGCGACATGAGCTTGTTGATCTGCTATTTTTCAACAGATAAAACACCAAAACGCGTTCAGGACACTAGAGGATATATTTTTGAATGTGATCCCTGCAACGTTCCAATAAAGTTGGGACAGGGATATGTTTACCTTCTGACTCACCAAGCGTTTGGCAACTGAGGACACATAGAACTCCATTTTTGTCACATGCTAAAACCCTTTATCCATAACTCTCTTACCTTTTTTTTTTTACTATTTTGAAAAAGTCTTTGGAATACTACAACGTGACAATCTATCCACACGCTGTGAGCTTGTAGACATTTTAACAATTAAGAATGTTCTTTAAAATAGTTTAACCTAGAGATGCCCGATATTGACTTTTTTACCGATATCCAATATCCCGATATTATCCAACTTCTATCAACCGATATCAACCGATACCGATATATGCGGCCTCCAGTGGTGGAAAAATAACAGAAACTATTACTATACAAATATTTAATATAAATAAACATTTAGTATAAATACGAATTCATGTTATAGCCTAGAAATACTCCATACAACTATAAATTCAACATGTAGCCTACTTGAGTAAAGTACAAAAGAAATGGTATAAACATGACCGTAGCACTGAGTCTACATCTCTGTAAATAGTCATAATTTCCAGTTTGTAAATACCGATACCGATATTTTCCGATATGAAATTTGAAAGCTTTTATCGGCCGATTATATCGGAGGGCCGATAATATCTGGCATCTCTAGTTTAAAAAGGTAGAGAAGTTAAGGGATAACGGTGAGGAAATCTAGGCCTAAGTGTTGAAGCTTTACAGGTGGAATTTAATTTTCTTACTTGATGTTTGACTTTGATTGGTCAAACATTCCAGACTCTCTTTGTACAGTAGTGTGTTCAACTGAATATCGGTTGAAGAGAATTTATATAAACCATTGTATTCCATTTTTATTTTATACATTTTTCACAATATCCCAACTTCAATGGAGTTGTACAAGTTTGCCTTATTAGAAGGGGATTATTTTTTGTTTCTATGAGATGTCTGGGCGTTTGAAAAAAAAAAGGAAAAATAGAAATGACATTTAAATGACATGCAGCTTTTTTTTCTTCTAACTGAAGAACAGTATTTTTATTCAGAGTCCATTTTGCAGGCTGTGAAAAATAAAGAGCAGTTTACCAGCATCAGTCACACTTTTGATTGAATAAACTCCGTTTAAAGCTAAACACATTGCTTTATTTTCTGCCGTATGACAACCTTGTAAAAAATAAACAAAATCACTTCCCTATAGAGCTCAGCAGTCCCATCCCTTTCATGACATCACCTGTGTTCCAGAAATGTAATCCTCATTCATTTTCCTCATATACTTATGGTTAATATAAACACGATTTCGCCATGGACAAAAACAACTCGGGTCGTGACAAATGATGGCAACCAACACAATTATTATCATAATGTCTAATTAGCAAGAAGAGAACAGCAGGATACAATACTTTGTTTAGTTTTTTCATCTTAGAAATGATTTGATTGTCACAAAACGTTACCACAAATCATTGTCATGATTTGACATGACCCGAGTTGGCTTTGTCCACGGCGTGATCGTCTATGACAGGGGTTTTCAACAGGTGGTCCGGGGACCACCAGTGGTCCAGGTGGTCCTCAGCTAAGTTGGTTAACCAGCTGTAACTCTTGAGAGCGTAAAAATGAAACCAAATGGACCCTGGCGGGTCCATTTGGTTTCATTTTTACACCCTCAAGAGTTAGAATATTCATCATCTTAATTATCCCAAGTCTACACAACTAGAGAATGTAGAAGATTAATGGTCATTTTGATCTGTATGTTTTGACTGTTTTGTTTCCCCAAATCCAGCCTGGTATTGTGAACAAAAATAAATCTTTAGTTTTGGGGTCTGTGGGGCTAAAATGTCCTCAAATGGTGGTCCGTGGCTCAAATCCTGAATAAATGGTGGTCCCTGGTATCAAAAAGGTTGAAAACCACTGGTCTATGAGAAAAATGAATGGCCAATCCTTTTCTGGAATAAAGGCGATGTCATGAGACTGCACAGCTCTATATGGGGTTTGCTTAGGTTATTTTTCCCTATAATAAACAAGAAATAACTCCATTCATAAACTCAACTGGTCCACATGAGTTTGTAAACATAACCTAACGTAAAATTAAACCAAATGGACCCTTACGGGTCCTTTTAAAAACATCTGAATTACTTAATTTTCAAGAATCTACAGTCTTAGAAAATGTAGAAGAATTGTTATTTTGACCAACATTTTGCCAATTTATCTCTCCTAAATTTTGGACACAAACTATGAAAATCCTTTAGTTTTGGTTTCCGGAGAGACTAAACTCACCATCAAATGGTGGTCCTCCGTGGCTAAAATAGAGAGTAAATAGTGGTCCCTGGTATGAAAAAGGTTGAAAACCCCTGCTATAATAAACAAGAAAGAGGTCCAGTCATAAAATGTCCCACATGAGTTCCTAAACCTAACTAAGGTCAGGGGGGTCCATCACCATTTTTATACTAGGGACCACTATTTATTCTACATTTTAGCCACACAGGAGGACCACCATTTGATGTTGAGTTTAGTCTTTCAGACCCAAACCTAAGGAAGTTTTTGTCCACAATTCAGGAGATATTATTTGCAAACATGACATTTATTCTACACTTTCTAACATTTTCTAATTGTGTAGTTGTGGGTTTCAGGAGTTACAGATCTATATAAGGGTCCATTTGGTTACTACCCGTCCCTTATCACTTAGCTGGGGGACCACCAGGAATCCAAGCAAACCAAACAGACCCTTATGGGTCCATTTGGTTTCATTTTACCGCTCTCAAGAGTTAAGTTATATTTAACCATCTGAATTACGTAAATTTTCAAGAGTCCGCACAATTACACATTGTTATTTTGACCAACGTTTTGCCAGCTTTCTTTCCCAATTGTGGGCAAAAACATGAAAGTTCTTAGTTTTGGGTGCGAGAGACTAAACTCAACATCACAAACTGTCAACAACCACCTGTTTTCAAACATGAGTAATAGTATATTCAGGAAAACCTTCCAATTCTCCCCCTGTATTTTTCATTTTAAGTCCATTATTCTTAAACACTATAACAGTCAGTAACATCATCACCACTATATTTCAAAGCTCAAACTTTCTAGGGGGCCTTGAAATGGATTTTCAGTAATGGAACAATCACATTTTTGATGTGTAGATCTTGTTGAGCTGCTCATTTTGAAAGTAGCTCTCGAGTCAAAAAAAGTATGGGCACCTTTCAGGGGCGGATTGACACATATTTTCCCACCGGGACAATTTTGCCTTTGCCAGGCCACCCTGAGGGGGGGGGGGGGGGGGGGGGGGGGGGCAGCTGGTTAACCAGATGTAACTCTTTGAGAGCGTAAAAATGAAACCAAATGGACCCTTGCGGGTCCATTTGGTTTCATTTTTACACCCTCAAGAGTTAAAATATTCATCATGTGAATTATCCCAAGTCTACACAACTAGAGAATGTAGAAGATTAATGGTCATTTTGATCTGTATGTTCCAGGCGAGCATCTAGCACATTCTAGTGCATTTTGGATCTTGTCCTCCAGGCCACTAGGTGGCGCAGGCCACCGGGAAAACTCCCTGTACTCCAGATGGCCAATCCACCCCTGGCACCTCTGCTCTAGGCTTTGCCTGTCGTCTTCTTATCCTTCTTGGGTTTCCTCTTCTTCAGAGGATTAGGAACGATCTTCTTCACCTTCAGCTCTCTGAGGGGACAGAGGGCCGTGGCGCTGGCTGTGGGTGTGGGTTTCGTACCGGCGGCGTCCTCACCCATAGCGGCCGTCCCGTCGCTAACGGCGGCGTCCGTTTTGTTCACGCTGCTCTCCGTGGCGTCCATCTTTCTGTCGTCATCATCATGGTCGTCTTTCACCTCCTCCCGTCTCCTCTTGCGCGCTCCTCTCTCCTCCGGAACCGCAGGGATCCAGTCCACATGGAGCAGAGGGACCCTACAGGCAGTACATGGAACAGAAGGGGTCAAACCAGGGGCGGATCTAGGCATAGGCATTTAGGGGGGCAATGCCCAGTCTGCCCCACCAAACACGATGGCATGCAAAACAACCCGAGATATTTCAGTGCTTATATTTAAAAGTATGTGAAACACTACTGAAAATGACATGGCATCGCCCGTGGCGCGAAGCAACACGGGCGATGGAGACGCACCCATAACATTTTCTTCTGCCCCCCCAATTGGGTAATGTTACATCCGCCCCTGGGTCAAACTGGAACTAATTGTAAGAAAATCCAACTCAGCTGAATGTGTATCTTCAATATATCCTGAATAACAGATAAAAAAAGTTTCCTGGAATTGTCTGAGGGGAAAGCTTTGAAAACGGCATTTACGGAATGTCAACCGTTGACATTGTATTTAAGGTAAAATATTTTCTAAATTCCATTATGCTTTAAGTAGCACAGTGACATATCAATAACTAGAGAGTTTTCATGATGCTGAATCCATTCTTAGCATTAGTTTTGCACAAAATCACTCATTGGGTGAAATATCGCCATAACAACTTGCCCAAATGTGCTGCTGACTTCATCATATTTGTCAACACGGTCACGGTTATGGCTGTTTTTTTTTTTTTTAACACAAGGAAGATTTTTTTATGCGGACCTAAATCTTGGAACGTACTCAGCATGATGAAAACTCCATAGTTTGATATGTCACTGTGCAACTTAAAGCACAATGAAATTCAGAAAACATTTAAATACAACATCAACGGTGGACATACTGTAAATGCTATTTTCAAAGCTTTCCTCTCAGACTATTCCAGGCAACTTTTTATCTGTTATTCAGGATATATTGAAGATACACATTCAGCTGAGTGTTGTCATTATTCCTGGACTACCTGGGGACGATGGCCTCCACGGCGCCGCTGAACAGAGCTCCATGACGATGGAAACCCAGAGCCAGGACGGTCCTGAGACCCAGAGGAGAAGACACACTGGAGCTGAGCTGAGGAACCTGGTGAGAACGAGATGATCCATCATTAACACAGAGGAGAACCTGGTGAGAACAGGATGGATCCATCATTAGTACACAGAGGAGAAGACACACTGGAGCTGAGCTGAGGAACCTGGTGAGAACAGGATGGATCCATCATTAACCCAGAGGAGAAGACACACTGGAGCTGAGCTGAGGAACCTGGTGAGAACAGGATGGATCCATCATTAACACACAGAGAACCTGGTGAGAACAGGATGGATCCATCATTAACACACAGAGAACCTGGTGAGAACAGGATGATCCATCATTAACACAGAGGAGAACCTGGTGAGAACAGGATGATCCATCATTAACACACAGAGAACCTGGTGAGAACAGGATGGATCCATCATTAACACACAGAGAACCTGGTGAGAACAGGATGATCCATCATTAACACACAGAGGAGAACCTGGTGGGAACAGGATGGATCCATCATTAACACACAGAGAACCTGGTGAGAACAGGATGGATCCATCATTAACACACAGAGAACCTGGTGAGAACAGGATGGATCCATCATTAACACACAGAGGAGAACCTGGTGGGAACAGGATGGATCCATCATTAACACATAGAGAACCTGGTGAGAACAGGATGGATCCATCATTAACACATAGAGGACCTGGTGAGAACAGGATGATCCATCATTATAACACAGAGGAGAACCTGGTGAGAACAGGATGATCCATCATTAACACATAGAGAACCTGGTGAGAACAGGATGGATCCATCATTAACACACAGAGAACCTGGTGAGAACAGGATGGATCCATCATTAACACACAGAGAACCTGGTGAGAACAGGATGGATCCATCATTAACACACAGAGAACCTGGTGAGAACAGGATGGATCCATCATTAACACACAGAGAACCTGGTGAGAACAGGATGATCCATCATTAACACACAGAGAACCTGGTGAGAACAGGATGGATCCATCATTAACACACAGAGAACCTGGTGAGAACAGGATGATCCATCATTAACACACAGAGGAGAACCTGGTGAGAACAGGATGATCCATCATTAACACAGAGAACCTGGTGAGAACAGGATGATCCATCATTAACACACAGAGAACCTGGTGAGAACAGGATGGATCCATCATTAACACACAGAGGAGAACCTGGTGAGAACAGGATGGATCCATCATTAACACATAGAGAACCTGGTGAGAACAGGATGGATCCATCATTAACACACAGAGGAGAACCTGGTGAGAACAGGATGGATCCATCATTAACCCAGAGGAGAAGACACACTGGAGCTGAGCTGAGGAACCTGGTGAGAACAGGATGGATCCATCATTAACACACAGAGGAGAAGACACACTGGAGCTGAGCTGAGGAACCTGGTGAGAACAGGATGGATCCATCATTAACACACAGAGGAGAACCTGGTGAGAACAGGATGGATCCATCATTAACACACAGAGAACCTGGTGAGAACAGGATGGATCCATCATTAACACACAGAGAACCTGGTGAGAACAGGATGGATCCATCATTAACACACAGAGAACCTGGTGAGAACAGGATGGATCCATCATTAACACAGAGAACCTGGTGAGAACAGGATGGATCCATCATTAACCCAGAGGAGAAGACACACTGGAGCTGAGCTGAGGAACCTGGTGAGAACAGGATGGATCCATCATTAACACACAGAGAACCTGGTGAGAACAGGATGGATCCATCATTAACACAGAGAACCTGGTGAGAACAGGATGGATCCATCATTAACACACAGAGGAGAACCTGGTGAGAACAGGATGGATCCATCATTAACACACAGAGAACCTGGTGAGAACAGGATGGATCCATCATTAACACACAGAGAACCTGGTGAGAACAGGATGGATCCATCATTAACACACAGAGGAGAACCTGGTGAGAACGAGATGGATCCATCATTAACACACAGAGGAGAACCTGGTGAGAACAGGATGGATCCATCATTAACACACAGAGAACCTGGTGAGAACAGGATGGATCCATCATTAACACACAGAGAACCTGGTGAGAACAGGATGGATCCATCATTAACACACAGAGAACCTGGTGAGAACAGGATGGATCCATCATTAACACACAGAGGAGAACCTGGTGAGAACAGGATGGATCCATCATTAACACACAGAGAACCTGGTGAGAACAGGATGGATCCATCATTAACACACAGAGAACCTGGTGAGAACAGGATGGATCCATCATTAACACACAGAGAACCTGGTGAGAACAGGATGATCCATCATTAACACACAGAGAACCTGGTGAGAACAGGATGGATCCATCATTAACACACAGAGGAGAACCTGGTGAGAACAGGATGGATCCATCATTAACACACAGAGAACCTGGTGAGAACAGGATGGATCCATCATTAACACACAGAGAACCTGGTGAGAACAGGATGGATCCATCATTAACACACAGAGAACCTGGTGAGAACAGGATGGATCCATCATTAACACACAGAGGAGAACCTGGTGGGAACAGGATGGATCCATCATTAACACATAGAGAACCTGGTGAGAACAGGATGGATCCATCATTAACACACAGAGAACCTGGTGGGAACAGGATGGATCCATCATTAAGACAGAGAGGAGAAGACACACTGTTTTAAGCCTTTGTGTACTGAACGCGTTTTGGTGTTTTAGCTGTTGAAAAATAGCAGATCTACAAGCTCATATCGCGCCACCGAGTGGCGCGATATGAGCTTGTAGTTCTGCTATTTTTGAAAAAAAATGTGAAAATGTGCTGCAAATCTCTGAATACATTATTTTGGAAGCAAATATTTTTAACTCAATTTTTTGCTTCTGGGGGATCCCTAGAACAACATGTTTTTAGATGAGGTTCTGCAGCTAAATAATAGATATTTCTAGGGGTCCTTCCTATGAAATATGTTAAGCATCACTGACACAGAAAGAGATTTTTCCAGAAAAACTAGAACCTCGCGCCAGGGACTAGAATTTAGTGTCACAAACTAGAATCTAGTGTCAGGAACTAGAATTTAGTGTCACAAACTAGAATTTAGTGTCAAGAACTGAAGAACCTGGTGAGGGACAAGATGGAATGACCATTTAGAACAGGGCTTTGGTTCCTAATAACTGACCTTGTGTACACTCTCAAGAGTTAAAATATTCATCATGTGAATTATCCCCAAGTCTACACAACTAGAGAATGTAGAAGATTAATGGTCATTTTGATCTGTATGTTGGACTAAATTCAGCCTAGAATTGTGGACAAAAGCAAAATAAATGGGCTTACAGGCAGTGAGCTTTTTAAAACGCCTGGCGTTAATCGACAGGCGATTTTCTTTATGTCGGCACTGCAGAGAGAATCGAGAATCGACACGTTTATGTGGGTGTTTATCGTTGCCGCCTGGAAAGCCCTCAAATCTTTAGTTTGGGGCCTGTGAGGCTAAAATGTCCTCAAATGGTGGTCCGAACGTGGCTCAAATTCTGAATACATAGTGGGCCCTGTGATCAAAAAGGTTGAAAACCACTGTAATAGATGGTTGAGACTCAGTGCTTGGTCAGGGGTAGTGATTAGGGAACCTGTGGCTCAGGAGCCAGATGTGGCTCTTTTGATGGGTGCATCAGGCTCACAGACAAATCTTTAATTAGGTAAAATAAAAAGTGTCATTAGACTTGTTTGCGCAAAATGCACAAAACGAAAGAAAAAAAGCCGGTTCGCAGTCATTTCAGTGGGAAAGGGCAAACATACACTAGTTGAGTATACAATATATTTATCTATCACTGGCATAGGCAGTGCAGATGAGACAGACTCAGACACCGACATATTTTGCAGCTTCAGAAACTAGAATCTAGTGTCAGAAACTAGAATCAAGTATCATAACCAGGTTTTTATAGTATAATGCCTGTCTACTCTGAGTCCAGTTCTCACCTGACAGGATTTAATCAGGTTTTTATAGTCCAGGTCTCACCTGACAGGATTTAATCAGGTTTTTATAGTCCAGGTCTCACCTGACAGGCTGTCAAAAATAACGTCCGATGTTGTGCGTATGTGGTAGAAGTTCCATACAACAAAATAATGGTGTTAACTAAAAAGAAACCCTTTTGAGAAGATTGCTAAAATACAAAAAAGGACGAGGAATATATCATACTTTTCAGCAGGAATGGACAGAGGAATTTGCTTTGTGGAGAGAGCAGGTTCTGCAGTGTGTCTAATATGCATTTTATGAAGATAAAATAGAAACAGCATAAGAATGTTACAAAAATAACTCTCATTGTACTTTAAAAGTGTTGAAATTAAATGAAATGCACAAATTTAATTGTATATTTCGGTTTTAAAGAATTGTATGGCTCTCACAGTATTTCATTTAACCCCTTTCTGTACTGTACCAAAACGCGTTTTTGTGTTCTGTACATTATGTTAAACTTTAGCTATTGAAAAATATCAGATCTACAAACTCATATCGCGCCTGTGCTTGTAGGTCTGCTTGTACAGGTGCTGGTCAACGAATTAGAATAATTTGAACAGTGCAATCGTTAAATTCTTTGAATGCTTTTCTTGTGCAGAAAACAAATCGGGTGTTCACCGCGCCTGTCCTACTGGTTAGAGTAATCACAGAACTCGTAACCTGTAAAAAATTTGCTCAGCTGAGCTTTCCAAAAGGCCCATTTAGGCCATTTAACTGTGACACTGTTGTTTCATTGAATTAGAATAATGGAGAAACCGTTTCATTGAATTAGAATATTTTTTATTATAATTAGAATCATCACTTTCTCAGTATTTTGTGGCTGCCCCCTTGGCTTGTATGACTGCCTGAAGTCTCCGTGCAGGGGTTGACACTAAGGTCTCCGAGGTACTTGCCCATCGGGCAAGTGCAATCAGGTTCTACTTGCCCTCAGGTCATGGTCACTTGCCCCCCCAAAAATATATTGTAAATTCTGGTTTTAAGTTTACTTCCTACTTGGGTGCTTTCAACAGGTGGTCCAGGGACCACCAGTGGTCCCGGAGAGGGTTCCAGGTGGTCCCTAGCTAAGTTGGTTAACCAGATGTAACTCTTGAGAGCGTAAAAATGAAACCAAATGGACCCGCAAGGGTCCATTTGGTTTCATTTTTGCGCTCTCAAGAGTTAAAAATTCATCATCTTAATTAGCCCATAGTGGTCACAGACCCAGTGGTCCCTGACCCCAGCAAAATGATAGTTTGGAACCAAATGAACCTGGGAGAGAGATAGGTAGATAGCTAGAAAGCAGGGAAAGACACAGAGGTAGAGTGCAATGACCGCCTTCAAGACAAATTTATCTTGTGTAGTGTTATAGTGCACGAAGTTGCACACTTGCCTGATCGGGCAACCAGGTAGCAGTCTTCACTTGCCCCACCATTTTTTTACTTGCCCCGGGCAAGCGGGCAAGTGTTACTGTCAAGCCCTGTCCATGGCATCGATTTGAAGAACTAGCTATCTCTACCTATCTCTCTCCCAGGTCCACTTGGTTCCAAACTATCATTTTGCTGCGGTCAGGGACCACTGGGTCTGTGACCACTATGGGCTGATTAAGATGATGAATTTTAACTCTTGAGAGTGTAAAAATGAAACCAAATTGATCCGCAAGGGTCCATTTGGCTGAGGGCAAGTAGAACCTGATTTGCACTTGCCCGATGGGCAAGTACCTCGGAGACCTTAGTGTCAACCCCTGCACGGAGACTTCAGGCAGTCATACAAGCCAAGGGGGCAGCCACAAAATACTGAGAAAGTGATGATTCTAATTATAATAAAAAATATTCTAATTCAATGAAACGGTTTCTCCATTATTCTAATTCAATGAAACAACAGTGTCACAGTTAAATGGCCTAAATGGGCCTTTTGGAAAGCTCAGCTGAGCAAATTTTTTACAGGTAACGAGTTCTGTGATTACTCTAACCAGTAGGACAGGCGCGGTGAACACCTGATTTGTTTTCTGCACAAGAAATGCATTCAAAGAATTTAACGATTGCACTGTTCAAATTATTCTAATTCGTTGACCAGCACCTGTAGGTCTGCTATTTTTCGAAAAATCGTGAAAATGTGTTGCAAATCTTTGAAATTATTATTTCAAAAGTAAACATTTTTTTAAACTTTAAGCTTTGCTTCTGGTGTAACCCTAGAACAATGTGTTTTCAGGTAACTAGAATCTAGCATCAGTAACTAGAATTTAGCGTCAGAAACTAGAATCTTGCGCCAAAAACTAGAATCTAGCGACTAGGACTCAAATCTAGTGTCAGAAACTAGAATCTAGTGTCAAACACTAGAATCGAGTGTCAAAAACTAGAATCTAGAAAAACTAGAGCGCTAGAAACTATAATCTATCCTCAGAAACTAGAATCTAATGTCAGAATCTCGCATCGGAAACTAGAATCTAGCATCAGAAACTAGAATCTAGTGTCAGAAACTAGAATCTAGTGTCAAAAACTAGAATTGAGTGTCAGAAACTAGAATCTAGCATCAGAAACTAGAATCTAGTGTCAGAAACTGGAATCTAGTGTCAAAAACTAGAATCAAGTATCATAACCAGGTTTTTATAGTATAATGCCTGTCTACTCTGAGTCCAGCTCTCACCTGACAGGATTTAATCAGGTTTTTATAGTCCAGCTCTCACCTGACAGGATTTAATCAGGTTTTTATAGTCCAGTTCTCACCTGACAGGCTGGAACCTCCCTGGTTCTGCTCAGGGTGATCAGGTGCTTGGTCATGTGATCTGGTTTCACAGACTTGCAGACCAGGACCAGACTGAGCTGGTCTTTCTCCAGAGCTCTGGTCACTTCATTCACCCCCAGAGCCAGCTGCCGCCTGGCCTCAGGGACCGTCCAGCCGGCTGGGGTGGGAGGGGGAGGGTCTGGGGACCACCGCTGGGAGGGGCTTGGGGACCACCACAGGGAGGAGGGACTGGTCTCGGCTTCCTAGGGATCAGGGATCAGCGTTATGAAGTTGTTAAATGATATTACACGCATTAGGATCAACCTTAAGCAATTCAATATAAAACAGCCACAGACTGGGAAGACCTTGCTAGAAACAAAAGCACATGGGAGGAAAAGTTTACACGAGTGGAGCCACGTTCCACGAACGCAATCTCCGCCGGGCTGCCACAGTCAAGAGGCAGCAAAGAAAGGAGAGAGCTGCAACCACCATCAGAGATCCACATCCCACTTCCAGCTCATCATACCCATGCCCACACTGCCCAAAAGTGTGGGCATGGGTAGCTTTTTGGAAACAATGTATTTCCAACTCCAGTTTGTCCCTATTTAGTCTGCTTGAACAGCAGAGTGCTCAGTTTCTGGCCTCTCAATGTCGCAGTTCTGAGAATCAGGTGACTGGTGGAACGTGTCCGACTCTGATTGCATGCTATTGCCATCTAGTGGTCAATACCGGTAATATCGAATAATATCGAGCTAATTAACACGTTATCAATACCGATATTAAAAAAAATCAATACCGCCCGAAAGGGCCTTTCTGTGTGGAACTTGCATGTTCTCCCCGTGTCCCCTAGGGTAGATACCCTCACAAAAACATGCAGTAATCCTAGACTCTAAACTGCCTCCCCCTGGCCAGCCGGGGCGCCTGATGGAGGGGACAGGAACTGGTTGGAATAACGTGTTCCTTCCACGCGCTACGTCCAACCAGGGAAACTCCCCCCTGTCAGGTGAAAAGAAGGCAGCTTGGACTCCTCATGCATTGAAGGAAGCATGAGGCCAGTCCGCTGCCTCCCCAGGTTGGTGGAGGGTGTGTAGAGCCCAGGATCACATTAGGAATCCTCCCCAGGTTGGTGGAGGACGTGTAGAGCCCAGGATCACATTAGGAATCCTCCCCAGGTTGGTGGAGGGTGTGTAGAGCCCAGGATCACATTAGGAATCCTCCCCAGGTTGGTGGAGGGTGTGTAGAGCCCAGGATCACATTAGGAATCCTCCCCAGGTTGGTGGAGGATGTGTAGAGCCCAGGATCACATTAGGAATTGGCACTGGGTGAAAAAATGGGTTACAAAATCGTGGGATAAAAAATTATTAAAAAAAAAAAAAAATCAACACCACCCAAGACTAATTCTTACTTCTTCCTCCAGCGGCGCGGTGCTTTGCTCTCGATCTTCTCCAGGCCCAGGCTCCTCAGCGTGTTCCTCAGGGTCTCCAGGATGAAGATCTGGTCCTCCTGGGGCAGACCGCTCCACCGTGGACCGCTGAACGGAGAACTCAGAGAGGTCTTCACCGGAACCGGTTTCTGCTGCTGTTTCTGCTGCTTCTTGGAGGGTTTGGCCGGCGTAGCGGTGGCCATGGCGGCTGCAAGAGGACGAACGGAAGCATTTACCTTAGTTCAGGGCTGGTCCGGGGACCACCAGTGGTCCTTGAGAGGGTTCCAGGTGGTTCCCATGCAGGCTAAATGATCATAGGCGTGCATAGATAGACGTCAAGGGGGGGTTGAGCACCCCCTAGTGGCCCTCTCTGGACCAACATGCCCTTTTTAAAAGAGCAAAAAAAATTACATTTGGGAGAACAGCGCTTGTGCGCTTTTTTATGGCCCCTCAATGTCGCAACTCTTCTACTAGAGTTGGCTCAAATGCCCCTCCTAGTGGAAGAGTGGTGAATGCCACTCACCACTCTTACTGCCACTTTGTGTCAGAAGATGGCACTGTTGTCCACAAGAGTCATGGCCTGTTTAAAAGGGAAGGGGATCTGCTTTCATTCTAAAGGACAGGAGTTAAGAACAGTCATTGGAGATGGAGAAGAAGCCATTATTTTCTTCAAACCATTTTATATAGCAATAGCCTAATGCGTTTGTATAGTTGTACTTGTAGATGCTGAAATGCTGTTTTCTATGCGTTTTTAACCCCCCAAAACTCAAAAAATTGGGGGGGCTACAGTGCCCTCCAGGTTACATTTGAGCACCTGCCCTTGAAACTTTCTGTGCACGCCACTGTAAATGATGGACTGTTGGTTAACCAGGTGTAACTCTTTGAGAGCGTAAACATGAAACCAAATGGACCCTTGCGGGTCCATTTGGTTTCATGTTTACACTCCCAAGAGTTAAAATATTCATCATGTGAATTATCCCAAGTCTACACAACTAGAGAATGTAGAAGATTAATGGTCATTTTGATCTGTATGTTGGACTGTTTGGTTTCCACAAATCCAGCCTGGAATTGTGGACAAAAAGCAAAAATAAATCTTTAGTTTTGGGGGGGGTCTGTGGGGCTAAAATAAATGTCATCAAATGGTGGTCCTCTGTGGCTCAAATTCTGAATAAATAGTGGGTCATGGGATCAAAAAAGGTTGAAACCCACTGCTTTAGTTGTTTGTTCTGATGAGACAAGCATATTAATGAGCCTAAATACACTGGAATTATCAGATAATTATCAATTATTAGTTGAAAAAACACTGTTCTATTCTGTAAACCTCAACAGATATATAGATTGATTGATTTTATTTGTTTATTTATTTTAAACGTAACATTTATTTACAAATATTTGCAGGGCATTTCAAACACAACTCAATACAAAGACTGACAACCGTGAATGTACGACACCATCCAGCATCTGTAATGCTTTACCATAGAGAAGGGGTTTTCAACAGGTGGTCCGGGGACCACCAGTGGTCCCTGAGAGGGTTCCAGGTGGTCCCCAGCTAACTTGGTTAACCAGATGTAACTCTTGAGAACGTAAAAATGAAACCAAATGGACCCTGGCGGGTCCATTTGGTTTCATTTTTACAAGAGTTAAAAATATTCATCATGTGAATTAGCCCAAGTACATACAACTAAAAGAGTAATGATCATGGACAAAAGCAAAAGAATTCTTTAGATCTGGGGTCTGTGGGGCTAAAATATCCTCAAATGGTGGTCCGTGGCTCAAATCCTGAATAATTGGTGGTCCCTGAGATGAAAAAGGTTGAAAACCCCTGCATTAGAGGATCCACCATGTTCATTTCATCCAGACATTTAGAGACGTGCAGTAATAAGAAGGTTTTAATGTCATGTAAAGTAGAGTAAAAGGTTGATATTTACCTGGACTGCACTGTTTAAATCTTAACGTTATTTTTAATTAGTTCCAGACAGTATATTCCTTATTCTACGTAAACCACAGAACAACAACATGAGTCTATCTACTGGGCGCCGCCATGTTGGATTGAATGGAGGAACTTTATTGGTATGAGAGCAGAACGGTAGTCTCTACAGCAGGAGCCTTGGAAACAGACAGAGTTACGACAACTCCGTTCACTTCATGGATCCAGTCCCTCTACATAGACTTCTGTTGGATAGTGACAACTCCGTTCACTTCATGGGGCCTGTCCCTCTACATAGACTTCTGTTGGATAGGGACAACTCCGTTCACTTCATGGGGCCAGTCCCTCTACATAGACTTCTGTTGGATAGTGACAACTCCGTTCACTTCATGGGGCCTGTCCCTCTACATAGACTTCTGTTGGATAGGGACAACTCCGTTCACTTCATGGATCCAGTCCCTCTACATAGACTTCTGTTGGATAGGGACAACTCCGTTCACTTCATGGGGCCTGTCCCTCTACATAGACTTCTGTTGGATAGGGACAACTCCGTTCACTTCATGGGGCCTGTCCCTCTACATAGACTTCTGTTGGATAGGGACAACTCCGTTCACTTCATGGGGCCTGTCCCTCTACATAGACTTCTGTTGGATAGTGACAACTCCGTTCACTTCATGGGACCAGTCCCTCTACATAGACTTCTGTTGGATTAGTGACAACTCCGTTCACTTCACGGGAGCAGTCCCTCTACATAGACTTCTGTTGGATTAGTGACAACTCCGTTCACTTCACGGGAGCAGTCCCTCTACATAGACTTCTGTTGGATAGGGACAGCCGGAAGTTACTGAATGCATTGGAGCCTATGGGCTCGCGCGAGTACATGAACCACGTGACCAGGCTGTTTTCTGACCCCACAATGTCGCAACTCTTCCACTAGAGGGCTCTGGTTAGTAGTATGTTTGGCTGCTTAGTTGTCGCACACGCACGCGCACGCACACACACAAACACACACACACACACACACACACACACACACACACACACACACACACACACACACACACACACACACACACACACACACCACACACACACACACACACACACACACACACACACACACACACACACACACACCTCCATCCATCCATCCAGTCCAGTTGATTCCACAGAACTCACTCCTCCTGACTTCAGGTAAACTTTAATTCTGCTTCATTCTCAACCTTTTACTGTGTTTAAATGTATATTTTCAATGCTATATCCATATTTCCACCTGTGTACTGTGTTCATGTACATCCTGTCACCTGCAGAGTGTGTTTAAACTGTGTTTAATACAAATCCATATATAGTTGACAGCTGTCATCAGCCATAGTAGCACTGTGTGCTAATGCATTAGCTGCTAATGCTAACAACATGCATGCTGTTGCAACACATGCTCTGAAATGTTGTGATCAATCTGACTGTTCTAATAGTTCTAACAGTTGACACAGGGCACTGTTTGTTAGCATTGTGTGCTAACAGGATAGCTGCTAATGCTAATAGCTAATGCTAATGTTAATGCTAATAGTTTTGTCCACAATTCCAGGCTGTATTTGGGAAACAAAACAGTGTAAACTTCTTCATTAATTGGTGCTAATTCAGATGAATATTTTAACTCTTGAGAGCGTAAAAATGAAACCAAATTTGGTTCCATTTTTACGCTCTCAAGAGTTACAACTGGTTAACAAATTTCCATCATTTAGCCTGAGGACCACCTGGAACCCTCTCAGGGACCACTGGTGGTCCACCTGTTGAAAATCCCTGTGCTAATGCATTAGCTCCTAATGCTAACAACATGCATGCTGTTGCAACACATGTTCATGTTTTAAAGGGGAACTCCACCCATTTCCAACAGTTTAATATGTCATTAATATACCTTAGAGATGTTGTGTATGTGGACATGATAAAAAAAAGTTCCCCCAATTCTGTATTTCCTAAAAATGGAGGTCTGAAAAAATCATTAACATGGTGAAATACATCTGATGATATCACCAAGATGTATTTCACCATGTTAATGATTTTTCTTTCAGACCCCTTTTTCCTGAGAGGGTACAAATGGAACCAAATCGACCCGCTAGGGTCCATTTGGTTCACATTTGTATCCTCTCAGGAAAGTTTTGAAAATGGGTGGAATTCCCCTTTTTAAAGGTGCATGTACTCTGCTATAGCTGACACATCTGACCAAATGGACCCTTGTGGGTCCATTTGGTTTCATTTTCACACTCTCAAGAGTTAAAATATTCATCATCTGAATTAGACATTTTGGAATGTATGTTTTGCCTGTTTTGTTTCCCCAAATCCAGCCTGGAATTGTGGACAAAAGCAAAAATAAATCTTTAGTTTTTTGGGGTCTGTGGGGCTAAAATGTCATCAAATGGTGGTCCTCCGTGGCTCAAATTCTGAATGAATGGTGGTCCCTGGGATGAAAAAGGTTGAAAACCACTGCTATAGCTGACACAGCTGCCAGCTATGGCAGCACTGTGTGCTAGTGCATTAGCTGCTAATGCTAACAGCATGCTCCTGTTGCAACACATCTCTGAAATGTTGTGACCAATCTGACTCAGGGCTTGACACTAACACTTGCCCGCTTGCCCGGGGCAAGTAAAAAAAAAAGGTGGGGCAAGTGAAGACTGCTACCTGGTTGCCCGATCGGGCAAGTGTGCAACTTAGTGCACTATAACACAACACAAGATAAATTTGTCTTGAAGGCAGTCATTGCACTCTGCCTCTGTGTCTTTCCCTGCTTTCTAGATATCCACAATACCAGGCTGGATTTGGGAAACAAAACAGGCAAATTAACAAAATGACCATTAATCTTCTACATTCTCTAGTTGTGTAGACCTGGGCTAATTAAGATGATGAATTTTAACTCTTGAGGGCGTAAAAATGAACCCGCAAGGGTCCATTTGGTTTCATTTTTACACTCTCAAGAGTTACATCTGTAACATTTACAATATATTTTGGGGGGGCAAGTGACCATGAGCTGAGGGCAAGTAGAACTTGACTTGCACTCCGAGACCTTAGTGTCAACCCCTGACTGTTCTAATACTTCCAACAGTTGACACAGAGCACTGTTTGTTAGCATTGTGTGCTAACAGCATAGCTGTTAATGCTAATAGCACAGTGGTTTTCAACCTTTTTCATCCCAGGGACCACCATTTATTCAGAATTTGAGCCACGAACCACCATTTGAGGACATTTTATCCCCACAGACCACAAAACTAAAGATTCATTTTGCTTTTGTCCATGAGCATTAATGTTCAAATTGTGTAGATTTGGACTAATTTGGACTTAATCAGTTCCAGCCCTAATTCTAACCTTTTAATTCCTTTTTAACGGCCAGCCGTCCTCCCAGGCCCCGGGACAACAGAGCCCGTCCTCCCAGAGACCGGGACAACAGATTCCGTCCTCCCAGGCCGTGGGACAGCAGAGCCCGTCCTCCCAGGCCGTGGGACAACTGATCCCGTCCTCCCAGGCCGTGGGACCACAGATCCCGTCCTCCCAGGCCGTGGGACCACAGATCCCGTCCTCCCAGGCCGTGGGACAACAGATCCCGTCCTCCCAGGCCGTGGGACAGCAGAGCCCGTCCTCCCAGGCCGTGGGACAGCAGAGCCCGTCCTCCCAGGCCGTGGGACAGCCGAGCCCGTCCTCCCAGGCCGTGGGACAGCAGAAACCATCCTCCCAGGCCGTGGGACAACAGAGCCCGTCCTCCCAGGCCGTGGGACAACAGGACTCGGTGTCGTGGCGTATGAAGCTGCTGCGGCGTCTGGCTGAGCTCCGTGCGTCCAACCCGACACCGCCTCTGGTCAGCACTCTGGACCTGATGAACCAGCAGACGCTGCTGGACCTGCTGGCTGCTGACGGGGGGGCGGGGGGCAGCGGGGGGGCGGGGGTCAGCGGGGCAACGCGTAGCACCGCCTGGCGCAGGGCCCTGCGCTCTGGGAGGGTGCTGCCGCAACCGCGTGGGGCCACCGCAGCGACCGGCGCAATGTCACCGCTACCGATACCCCCCAGACCCGTCGTCCCTGGGCCCGCGCTCAGGGCGACACGCAGGGCCACTAGCAGGGCCGGCTCTGGATTGGAGCCGAGGTCCAACATCGAGTCACCACTAGAGGCATCACCAACACCCATCATTGCTGAGCCTCTCTCACCGGCCTCGGCGCCTAGAGCAACGCGCAGAGTCATTAGCAGGGCCGGCTCTGGATTGGAGCAAAAGTCATCACTAGAGGCGACACCAACACCCATCATTGCTGAGCCTCCCTCATCGACCTCGGCACCTAGGGCGACACGCAGGGCCACTAGCAGGGCCGGCTCTGGATTGGAGCCAGAGTCCACCATTGAGTCACCACTAGAGGCGACACCAACACCCATTGTCGCTGAGTCTCCCTCACCAACCTCGGCGCCTAGGGCGACACGCAGGGCCACTAGCAGGGCCGGCTCTGGATTGGAGCCAGAGTCCACCATTGAGTCACCACTAGAGGCGACACCAACACCCATTGTCGCTGAGTCTCCCTCACCAACCTCGGCGCCTAGGGCGACACGCAGGGCCACTAGCAGGGCCGGCTCTGGATTGGAGCCAGAGTCCACCATTGAGTCACCACTAGAGGCGACACCAACACCCATTGTCGCTGAGTCTCCCTCACCAACCTCGGCGCCTAGGGCGACACGCAAGGCCACTAGCAGGGCCGGCTCTGGATTGGAGCCGGGGTCCACCATCGAGCTCAATGCAAAGTCACCACTAGAGGCAACCATCTTTGCTGAGCCTCTCTCACCGGCCCTGGCGCCTAGAGCAACACGCAGAGCCATTAGCAGGGCCGGCACTGGATTGGAGCCAAAGTCATCAATTGATGCATCACCAACACCCATCTTTGCTGAGCCTCTCTCACCGGCCCTGGCGCCTAGAGCAACACGCAGGGCCACTAGCAGGGCCGGCACTGGATTGGGGCCGGGGCCCACTGCCGAGCCCAGCGCAAAGTCACCACTAGAGGCACCGCCAACACCCATCGTCGCTGAGCCTCCCGCACCGGCCCCGGCGCCTAGGGCAACATGCAGGGCCTCAGCCAGGGCCGGCTCTGGACTGGTACCGGGGTCCTCCACAGAACCCAACACAAAGTCACCACCACCAACGCCCGACGCTGAGCCTCCCGCACCGGCCCCGGCGCCTAGGGCAACACGCAGGGCCGGCTCTGGAGCGACAGCGGCATCCACCTCAGAACCCAACGCAAAGTCACCAAGACTGGAACCACCGAGACCCGCCGGTGAGGTGTCTCCACCGGCCGCGGTGCCTAGGGCAACACGCAGGGCCACTAGCAGGGCCGGCTCTGGGTCTACACCGGCCTCCAGCACAGCACCCAGAACCATGTCACCACTAGAGACACCGAGGTAGGGGAAGAACTCCATGCATACCGTAGTTTGTAACGGTCAAGGTTTACAACAGTGGTTTTCTTGTCCATCGGCTGCCTTCGCCCGCCGTTAACATATACTGTTAGGTTCTGGTGGTTGTCTTTACAAGACTACCTAGTTGATGCTCATGTTAAGTGATTATTTATTAATGTGTTTTAGTGTGCACTGGCTAGACTCCATGAGGTCACGTGACTGAGCCTTGGCCTATCAGAGCCTTGTCTCTAGATGGCACTGTGACCTATGGCAGGGGTTTTCAACAGGTGGTCTGGGGACCACCAGTGGTCCCTGAGAGGGTTCCATGTGGTCCCCAGCTAAGTTGGTTAACCAGATGTAACTCTTGAGAACGTAAAAATGAAACCAAATGGACCCTTGCGGGTCCATTTGGTTTCATTTTTACACTCTCAAGAGTTAAAATTCATCATCTTAATTAGCCCATAGTGGTCACAGACCCAGTGGTCCCTGACCCCAGCAAAATGATTGGAACCAAATGAACCTGGGAGAGAGATAGGTAGAGATCGCTAGAAAGCAGGGAAAGACACAGAGGCAGAGTGCAATGACTGCCTTCAAGACACATTTATCTTGTGTTGTGTTATAGTGCACTAAGTTGCACACTTGCCCAGTCGGGCAACCAGGTAGCAGTCTTCACTTGCCCCACCATTTTTAGTGTTAGTGTCAAGCCCTGCGCAACTCTTTCTACTTTAAGGCTCTGCTCCGGACCCCTGGCTGACCCCTCCACCTCCCCCTCCCCCTCGGACGTACCGTCTGCTGCGGGCGTCGCCCGTGTGGACTGGCAGGTGCAGCAGGACTGGCAGACGCAGCAGGACTGGCAGACGCAGCAGGACTGGCAGACGCAGCAGGACTGGCAGACGCAGCAGGACTGGCAGACGCAGCAGGGCAGAGAGCTGCAGCAGGGCAGAGAGCTGCAGCAGGGCAGAGAGCTGCAGCGGCGCCTGAGGAAGGTGGAGGCAGAGCGCAGCGCGCTGCAACTGCACAACGTGCAGCTCCTGGAACAGGTCAGGGGTCAACATTATAATTTGCCCGATGGCCCGAAACGGGTTTGAAAACAGGTTCGGACCACCAGATGGCGCCCTATACTGGCCCGACGGGCCCAGTGGTAAAATGTTAATAAGTTGGTGTTGTTTTGTAATTGTTTAAGTTGTATTTATATTTTGTTTATTAGCACAAAAAATATTTTAGGCATTCTGCATTGTATAAGGGACAGCTTGCTGAACGGTCTACTGGTTTTGACCCCCATGAAAAGAGTGCTGTTAACTAGGGCATTAACCAAACACATTTTTTGCTAGTCGAATCGAATACTTTGGTAGTCGAATAATTGTCGACTAGTCTATTATGATATATATATATTTGTTTTTTAACCAATAAAATGTGTGATTCTGGACTTCCCATTGAAAAAATACATGTCTGTTACACTAGAGTAATTCAGTTACATTATGACAAGAAAAATGAGCAATCAACCAACAATTACTACCAACACCACAGCACACATCCACAATGCCTGCTGCAGAAAATTGAAAAATATATATAAAAAAATATTATTACCGAATAACGAATAGTGAATTAATAGTCGAATACTGTTTTGCTAATCGAATAATCGACTAGTCGAATATTTAGTTAATGCCCTACTGTTAACTTGAATGCATTTAATAATGCACAGCACTGATCAGCATTAATAAATGGTGGTCTTTTTTTGCAGACTATGGGGATGCATTACCTGGGCCAGTGGTTACAGGTGTGGGGCCAGTGATTCTTAAAAATTTCCCTTAATGTCTACTAGGGATGTCACGGCATTACTGGTATGGGGCCACAAAACCGGTACTTTGCTTGCCCACCGAATGTACCAATATTCCATGTTCTAACTAGATGTAACTCTTTGAGAGCGTATAAATGAAACCAAATGGACCCTTGCGGGTCCATTTGGTTTCATTTTTACACCCTCAAGAGTTAAAATATTCATCATGTGAATTAGCCCAACCTAGTCTACACAACTAGAGAATGTAGAAGATTAATGGTCATTTTGATCTGTATGTTCCAGGCGAGCATCTAGCGCATTCTAGTGCATTTTGCATTTTGGAAGTGCCACTAGTGCATTTTGGATCTTGTCCAGGCCAGTAGGTGGCGCAGGCCACCGGGAAAACTCCCTGTACTTCAGATGGCCAACCCGCCCCTGGTTGTGGGGCCAGTGATTCTTAAAAATTTCCCTTAACGTCTACCCCTGCAGGTGCTGCGGCTGCGCAGGAGGCTGCAGCGCTGCAGCCGGCTGCGAGACCAAAACCACTACCTGCTGCGCAGAGTCTGGAGGCTGAAGCAGCGCCTGAGGGGAGACCGAGGCCGAGACCGAGACCAAGACCGAGACCTGATGGGAGACCGAGACCAAGACCGAGACCCAGACCCAGACCACTGGTCCCATAGCAGCCACGACCCGGGACCACGCAGCTACGAAGTTAGTTTTAGTTTTGTTTAGTTTTTTAGACACTATCAGATTGCATTGGTGTGTATGATTGCACTTTTTTGTTATTTATATTGTTTAAAATTGCTTTAAGTTGTTCTAGTTGATTGAACTTGTGGTGAAACACAACTTGACGACTTGATCATTAAGTTGAGTTTCTGTTGTGTTTGTTCATAGTTTTTCTTTCACGTTTCTACGCACTCAGAAAAAATCCTGAAAATTCCCATTGAAAATGTTCTAGTTAAATAAAAGCACAGTCATTTGTGGGGAAAGAAATGCAATATATCAATATATTGAATCGCAGCATATTTGAGTCATTCCACGGAAACTGTAATCATTTGGACTTTTTTCTTCTGAAATTTTGACCGAAAGGTTTTACTTTTCTGAATAGCCCACAATATTAAGGACATCTTTAGCTATAAGAAAAACATAATTTCCCATCTCAGGCATTCAATATATGTTTATATATCTTTTAACATGTTAATTGATAATGGAGTTGAGCCAATTAAGTTCATAACGTAGTTGTGATTTTTGTACTAAAGATATTCACTACTCTAACTGAGTTGAGTAAGAAGAAAATACTTGGCATGCCTGAGGTTACAGAATCAGATATATTGTTGGAATAACAAACAGAATCTTTATAACTAATTGTTTTATATCATTATTTCATGTAACAGAGTTGAGCTGTTATGATTTACGACCACATGTGAGAGTACAAAATGCCTCTAAAACGGTGTAAATTGAGGTTTTAAATTGCAACTTTCTGTAGCATGTTGGTCAGAAGAGTTGTAGAATACTACTTCCTATTGTTGATGTCACTAAGGGGCCAGTTAATTGTTATGGAGGGAAGAATGACTTGTGTAACGGAGTTGAGTGCAACTGAGGGACACAGCTATACAATGCCATTTAAATGATTAATCATCTATTTATTCAAAAACTAAACATGTCCAGCAATAAAGTACAGATAGATATATATGTGCTCATGGCATAAATGTTTGATATTTGTTGAGTTGTTAACCAACTTTCCATCATTTAGCCTGGGGACCACCTGGGACGTTCTCAAGGACCACTGGTTGTACCCCGACCAACTTGTTGAAAACCCCTGTACTATACCATAAACTTTTGCATTTTGTTTCCGTCACAATCCCTTTCTCTCCCACACAGACCCCCCAGGTGGCCGGGCCAGGTGGTCCCCCGTGTGACAAACCAGGTGGTCCCCCATGTGACAGACCAGGTGGTCCCCAGTACGACAGACCACCGTTCACCCACGTCACGCTGCTCCAGTTTGCCATCAACAGCGTTCCAGAGCAGAGGATGACTCTGAGAGCAATCTACAGCTGGATAGAGGAGAACTTCCCTTATTACAGACACCAGGCCAAACCCACCTGGAAGGTACTGAGACAGCCAGCTGACTTTCTGCACTGGAGACGTTAGGGGGGCATTGCCCCCCACATGCCCATGCCTAGATCCGCCCCTGATCAAAAAGGTTGAAAACCACTGGCTTACAGCTATGTATACAAAAAATGCTTGGTAAATTGCAGTTGTCTTAGTGCCTGTATCTTATTGTGACGCGGTCCGACACCTCTCCATACATCCCATGTTCTTCAGTTGTCTGATTGCCTGTGTCTTATTGTGACAGAGCACGGTTCTGATTGAATGTGTCTTATTGTGACAGAGCCTGTATCTTATTGTGACAGAGCGCAGTTCTGATTGCCTGTGTCTTATAACTCTTATTGTGACAGAGCACGGTTCTGATTGCCTGTGTCTTATAACTCTTATTGTGACAGAGCAGGGTTCTGATTGCCTGTGTCTTATAACTCTTATTGTGACAGAGCGCGGTGCGACACTACCTCTCCATACAGCCCATGTTCTTCCGCCAGAAGGATGTCAGTACTGGTATTTCCTACTGGTCCATCCACCCTGCAGCCAACCCAGGACTCACCCTGGACCAGCAATACCAGGTACAGTAAATGGTTAATGGTGCATTTATATAGCGCCTTATATGGCAGTTTTTCAGCCTGTAGCGCCCCCTAGGGACCGGTTATATGCATTAAGTAATTGATTGATTATCTCAAAAACAAAAAAAATCACAAACAGCAGTTGTATACATTTTTTTCACACATATTTCAGAGATGCGTAACTAAAGGGTTAATCCCCCGACGTTTCCGACGCTAGATTCAAGTTGCAGGTGCTATAGATTCTAGTTTCTAATGTGTGATTCTACAAAAGTAGTTCCAGATTCTACATTCTAGTTTTTGGCCCTAGATTCTAGTTTTCTTTCTGAAAAGAATCTATGTTCCTGTGTCAGGAACACAGATTTCATGTCAAGGACCACCAGAATTATCTATATTTTGCTGCAGACCCCCATCTGAAAAAAAAAATATTTGATTAAAAAATGATTGCTTCTGAAATATAATATATTCAAAGATTTAGACATATCAGACATATAAGCTCATAGCGCTCCACTCGCGCTAAAGTGTAATGTAATGCAGGGGTGTAGCTAGCAATTCTGGGCCCCCTGCAACGCTTTTCCACATGGGCCCCCCTTTCCCAGCGGCACTGGGGGGGAGGTGAGAGATTTTTGAAAAAGAGTAGTTAAAGGAGGATTTCACCCATTCTCAACATTTTTTCTGAGAGCGTACAAATGCAACCAAATGAACCCTAACGGGTTCATTTGGTTCCATTTGTACGCTCTCAGAAAAAAAAAAGAAGCGTCTAAACAAATCTATTAACATGATGAAATACGTGATGATGCCATCGAGATGTGTTTCATCATGTTAGTGGTTTTCTTCAGACCTCCATTTCTAGGAAACACAGAATGGGGGGAAACGTTTTTATCATGTCCACCCAGCACCTCTAGGGTATACTAATGACATATTAGAATTAAGGCTGTTGAAAATAGTTAATTAATGGGATTAAATTAATTTTGTTGATTAATCTGATTAAAAATTTTAACGCAATTAACTCATGTGAAAACTCACTCAACCCACTGAGCATTTTCTCATTGAAAGAAATGGGTAGAGCACAGATTTACGGAGACATATAGCTGTGTGTCTCCCTGTAACCAGAGCCATAGAGTATAGCTGGAGGATCTACAAGCATTGAGGGCTTGTAGATCACCTATTTTGATAAATATTTTAAAGATAAATGGTTATTTTTTTTTACAGATTCGGTTTCCTTTTTAAATGTTGAAATCCTGTACAGGAAAACATGCATATTTTGGACATAGTTCGAATGGTGATTAATCATGATTAAATTAATTTTGAAGCTGTGATTAATTTGATTAAAATTTTTAATCATTCAACATCCCTAATTAGAATGTTGAAAATGTGTGGAATTCCCCTTTTAAATGCTTCAATCTGGTGCACTTTGAGATCAAATATATATTTTTTTATAATAATCAATCCAAACAAAACCTTATTAATGGCTGGCTTTGGGCCCCCCTAAAATTGTCCCACCTTTTCCCCACCTATCGACGTCGCTGATGTAATGCTGTGATGTTGTTTTTTTTCCGCAGAGCGTTGCAGACAGACGTTTGGAGCTCGAACACGCGGCGTCTCTACCAGAGAACTGGAGACTGAGGGAACCTGAGACATCCATGAACCCCGTAGTGAAGTTGTACAGGATCGGTAAGGACCCCCTGTTTTAACCCTTTGTGTACTGAACGCTTTTTGGTGTTTTATCTGTTGAAAAATAGCAGATCTACAAGCTCATATCGCGCCACCGAGTGGCGCGATATGAGCTTGTAGTTCTGCTATTTTTGAAAAACTGTGAAAATGTGCTGCAAATCTCTGAATACTTTATTTTGGAAGCAAACATTTTTAACTAATTTTTTTTTTTTTTTTTTTTTGCTTCGAGGGCATCCCTAGAACAACATGTTTTCAGATGGGGGGGTCTGCAGCCAAATATAGATAATTCTGGTGGTCCTTGGCTTTAAATATGTTAGCATCACTGACACAGGAACACAGATTTTTCAGAAAAAACTAGAATCTAGTGTCAGACTATAGAATCTAGTGTCAAAAACTCGATTCTAGCGTCAGAAACTAGATTCTAGTGTCAAAAAGTAGATCCTAGCATCAGAAACTATCATTTAGTGTCAATAACTAGAATCTAGTGTCGGAAACTACGGTCTTGCACAGCATGCTGTTTTTCATCCTTTTGAGGATTTTCGAAAAATGTCGAAATTTTGAAAAAAATGATATACTATACTATAGTATGACGTTTTTTCGCCATTTACGATGATTTTCAAAAAATGACGAAACCTGGCAAAAACGCAAGGCTATAGCCTTACGGTCTCGCACAGCATGTCGTTTTTCATCGTTTTGAGGATTTTGAGGATTTTCGAAAAATGACAAAATTGCGAAAGTTAAAGGCAATAGAGGTAACCTTTTAGCCAAAAATCAAAACACATACTGTATATAGCTTTATTGTTTTGCCTTTTCCCTCTCTACGTTGCTTCTACTTTGATGCTGCAGTTGTTTCCCTGCAGACAGACACTTGCTTCGTCCTGCAGACGGTCCAGAACTTTGTTGTTGTCAACAAATCATGAAAACATGAAAACGTGAAAACAAAAGAATGGTCAATTTTGATCTATGTTTGTCTGTTTTGTTTCTGAAGTTCAGCCTGGCATTGTGGCCAAAAGCAAAACAAATCTTTAGTTTTGGGGTCTGTGAGGCTAAAATGTCATCAAATGGTGGTCCTATGTGGCTCAAATGCTGAATAAATAGAGGGCCCTGGTGTCAAAATGGTTGGTCTTACTCTTACTTTTATCTTGAAATTAAATTAATATTACGCAGACTTTGGTCTTGGTCCTCCACATTATTTTAAGTATCTCATTTGGCCCTTTGGGAAAAATAATTGCTCACCGCTCGCCGAACACGACAAAATGTAGATGTCATTCTTTAAAGAGGGGATGCCGTGATTTTTGTATTTTTTCCAATTTTGTACATGTTTAAGAGGTGACAGTATGTAAATAGACCCCTTGGTGTGTTTTTTATGTGCAATGATGTCTTCCCTTTATATTTAGGGTTTCTTCCTGGAGGCTGAACCTTTCCAGTCAAATGTGCCAATGACAAAGGCTGTAATGTAGTGACATCACATGCTCAGCCCCTCCCCTAACTCCTCCCCCTTTACCATACAACTAAAGCTGTGGGCGTGGCTTCAGTTCAGGTGGATCTCCACCCATCACCACCCACCAGGCAAACCAGGCATACTTAATGAACTGGTTGGGGAGTCCACATAAAAACAACATTTTAACAAATACAGTACTGTACACCTTTTTGAGAAAATTCTTTCGCTTCATATAACAATAATACCTGATGATCATGATTTAAGTCCATCTATTAGTCCGAACGCATCGTCTGATAAAGATCCCGTGGCTGACTTTCATTTGGGACAGAATGGGTGAATGGGACATTTTTTTTGTCCCATTCGCACCCATTCAATCCAATGCATTCAAAAGCCTTTCCTGGAATCTGCCCCTGAATGTCGTGGAGCGCACGGGTAGATCCACTAGGGCTGGACGTCACTTCCTGACTCTTCACCCAGAACTTTTTGCTCAGATGGTGAGAGGACAGGTTAGTCAAGACACCAGAAACAGCATGACGTCATCGCACATCCTGTTTAGGAGATCTGGCGCTTCAAAATAAGAGTTTTTACCGAATGCACTAGCTTGAGCCGTGGCATATAGCAGAAAACGACGAACGCGCGGTCGCGGTAAATAAGTTAAGGTTTCTGATCCTTCCTGGTGCTCCTTCATTACAGACCAGTGCATGCAGGCAGGACACCGCCACCTGCAGGCAGAGATCTGCTCTGCACCTCCAACACCTGTAGATCACATGATCACCACTGTCAGCATTAAGGAGGAACCTGAGGATCACATGATCACCACCAGTAAGTCTAAAGGCCCTTATACACCTATCCACAATTTTCCCCGCCAAGGCAACGGAGGGGTCCGGAAACAGAGCACACACGCGTCCATACAGTGTTGCCATGTCTGTTTATTATAAGCAACCCTTGACTCGTTTTTCCATGTAGGGAATCACTTAAAAATAAATTATTGGTAGTTGCTGGTTGAATTTGAAGGGCTTGTTTTCTAAAGTGTACCGTAGTTGCTTATTTGAGCTTACAACCCCAACTCCGTTGAAATTGGGACGTTGTGTAAAATGTAAATAAAAACAGAATGCATTGATTTGCAAATCGTTTTCAACCTCTATTCAGTTGAATACACCACAAAGACAATATATTTAATGTTCAAACTGATAAACTTTATTGTTTTTGAAATTATACAATCTTTTGTAATTTGATCCCTGCAACACGTACCAAAAAAGTTGGGACGGGGGCAACAAAAGACTGGGAAAGGTCATGCATGCACAAATAACGCCTGTTTGGAACATTCCACAGGTAAACAGGTTAATCTTAAACAGTTTAATATCATGATTGGGTATAACAGGACCATCCCAGTCGTTCACAATCAAAGATGGGGCGAGGTTCACCACTTTGTGAACAATTCTGTGAGAAAATCATCCAACGGTTTAAAAACAATGTTTCTCAACATTCAATTGCAAGCAATTTGGTGATTTCATCATCTACAGTCCATAATATAATCAAAACATTCAAAGAATCTGAAGAACTTGCTATACTAAAGCGACAAGGCTGAAAACCAACACAGAATACTTGTGACCTTTGATCCCTCAGGTGGCTCTGCATTAAAAACTGACGTCATTGTGTAAAGGATATTACTGTGAGGACTCAGGAACACTCAGAAAACCATTGTCAGTTTACATAATTTGTCGCTACACCTGCGAGTGCAAGTTAAAACTCTACCATGCAAAGCAAAGCCATACACCAGAAAGGTTGGTTTGAAAAACAACCAGAAAAACAACCAGAAATACCTTCTCTGGGTCCACTATCATTAGAAATGTGGACTCATCAGACCACAGCACACTTTTCCACTTTGTGTCTAACCATTTCAAATGATATTGTACC
Organism: Benthosema pterotum; assembly: GCA_039105355.1. Classification (NCBI taxonomy): domain Eukaryota; kingdom Metazoa; phylum Chordata; class Actinopteri; order Myctophiformes; family Myctophidae; genus Benthosema; species Benthosema pterotum. The sequence goes on from CM076967.1 coordinate 52,592,645, forward strand.
CAGAGAAGGCATTTCTGGTTGTTTTTTCAAACCAACCTTTCTGATGTATGGCTTTGCTTTGCATGGTACATTTTTAACGCAGTTTTATCGCAGGTGTAGCGACAAATTATGTAAACTGACAATGGTTTTCTGAGTGTTCCTGAGTCCTCACAGTAATATCCTTTACACAATGACGTCAGTTTTTAATGCAGAGCCACCTGAGGGATCAAAGGTCACAAGTATTCTGTGTTGGTTTTCAGCCTTGTCGCTTTAGTATAGCAAGTTCTTCAGATTCTTTGAATGTTTTGATTATATTATGGACTGTAGATGATGAAATCACCAAATTGCTTGCAATTGAATGTTGAGAAACATTGTCTTTAAACCGTTGATGATTTTCTCACAGAATTGTTCACAAAGTGGTGAACCTCGCCCCATCTTTGATTGTGAACGACTGGGATGGTCCTGTTATACCAATCACGATATTAAACTGTTTAAGATTAACCTGTTTACCTGTGGAATGTTCCAAACAGGCGTTATTTGTGCATTCATGACCTTTCCCAGTCTTTTGTTGCCCCCGTCCCAACTTTTTTGGTACGTGTTGCAGGGATCAAATTACAAAAGATTGTATAATTTCAAAAAACAATAAAGTTTATCAGTTTGAACATTAAATATATTGTCTTTGTGGTGTATTCAACTGAATAGAGGTTGAAAACGATTTGCAAATCAATGAATTCTGTTTTTATTTACATTTTACACAACGTCCCAATTTCAACGGAATTGGGGTTGTACATTCTAAAGCTCAAACCAGTGTTTTCCTACATTTATTCACATCAAGGAACCCCAGATTAATATGTAATTGTCCACAGACAACCACCAGAAAATACTGTCTGCATTTATTATTGAAATGTTCAAAATATACTCAAAATATTTCGTTTTATTCTCGAAGTGAAGTGTCTCGAACCTCACTTGTCTCTGTGAGGTTGTAGAACAGCTATGTTGATTTGTGCTGGTCTTTATAGTCCTGTCCACTTGTGTCTGTCGCAAACCTGGCAACACAGAGGAACCTCTGCACACACAAACGCAAAGACTTATGGGTTGTAGGAAAGTTGTGGATACATGAATCCTAGCAATGTTTTGATCAACATCAACTAACAATGTCAACATCAACAGGCAACATGATGAGACACATGGCAACAGGCAACACATCCCATTAAAAGGGGAATTCCACCCATTTTCATTTTTTTCCTGTTAGTGTACAAATGTGAACCAAATGGACCCTGGCGGGTCACAGAAAGAGATTTTTTTCAGAAAAACTAGAATCTCGTGCCAGGGACTAGAATTTAGTGTCAGAAACTGGAATCTAACTTCAGAAACTACAGTCTACTGAGAGGAACTAGAATCTACTGTGGGGGACTAGAATCTGGCATGAGGAACTAGAATCTACTGTGGGGGACTAGAATCTGGCATGAGGAACTAGAATCTACGGTGGGGGACTAGAATCTGGCATGAGGAACTAGAATCTACCGTGGGGGACTAGAATCTGGCATGAGGAACTAGAATCTACTGTGGGGGACTAGAATCTGGCATGAGGAACTAGAATCTACTGTGGGGGACTAGAATCTGGCATGAGGAACTAGAATCTACTGTGGGGGACTAGAATCTGGCATGAGGAACTAGAATCTACTGTGGGGGACTAGAATCTGGCATGAGGAACTAGAATCTACTGTGGGGGACTAGAATCTGGCATGAGGAACTAGAATCTACTGTGGGGGACTAGAATCTGGCATGAGGAACTAGAATCTACTGTGGGGGACTAGAATCTAGCATGAGGAACTAGAATCTACTGTGGGGGACTAGAATCTAGCATGAGGAACTAGAATCTACCGTGGGGGACTAGAATCTGGCATGAGGAACTAGAATCTACTGTGGGGGACTAGAATCTGGCATGAGGAACTAGAATCTACTGTGGGGGACTAGAATCTAGCATGAGGAACTAGAATCTACCGTGGGGGACTAGAATCTGGCATGAGGAACTAGAATCTACTGTGGGGGACTAGAATCTAGCATGAGGAACTAGAATCTACTGTGGGGGACTAGAATCTGGCATGAGGAACTAGAATCTGATCAGGAGACAATGCGTTAATGCCATGATATCAAAATCGAATCGCCAGGTTCAACATCGACTTTTTTCATATTTATGTAGGGTTTAGTTATTAATGTGTTATTTATTAATGTGTCAGAAAGACTGACTGACTGTTATCAACTTTTTGTTATTTATAGTGACATCATCAAGTCGTGTTTGTAAAATATTTTTTTCTTTTAGGACCGTTTTTCTGAGAGCGTACAAATGGACCCAAATGGACCCAGAAGGGTCCATTTGGTTCCATTTTGTATGCTTGTTGCTACCAGTCTGTAAAGACCTTATAAATGCTGGTCTGTGAGGCACGGTGGCACAGTGGTTAGTGCTGTCGCCTCACAGCTAGAAGGTCCTGGGTTCGATTCCCTGTGGGTGCTGGCGGCGTGTCTGCTCCTCCGCGTCATCAGTGCCCATACCCGAGGCGGGGTTGGTGAAAGGGCCTTTCTGTGTGGAGTTTGCATGTTCTCCCCGTGTCCCCTAGGGTAGATACCCTCACATGTTCTCCCTGTGTCCCCTAGGGTAGATACCCTCACATGTTCTCCCCGTGTCCCCTAGGGTAGATACCCTCACATGTTCTCCCCGTGTCCCCTAGGGTAGATACCCTCACATGTTCTCCCCGTGTCCCCTAGGGTAGATATACCCTCACATGTTCTCCCCGTGTCCCCTAGGGTAGATACCCTCACATGTTCTCCCTGTGTCCCCTAGGGTAGATACCCTCACATGTTCTCCCTGTGTTCCCTAGGGTAGATATACCCTCACATGTTCTCCCCGTGTCCCCTAGGGTAGATACCCTCACATGTTCTCCCTGTGTCCCCTAGGGTAGATACCCTCACATGTTCTCCCCGTGTCCCCTAGGGTAGATACCCTCACATGTTCTCCCCGTGTCCCCTAGGGTAGATACCCTCACATGTTCTCCCCGTGTCCCCTAGGGTAGATACCCTCACATGTTCTCCCTGTGTCCCCTAGGGTAGATACCCTCACATGTTCTCCCCGTGTCCCCTAGGGTAGATACCCTCACATGTTCTCCCTGTGTCCCCTAGGGTAGATACCCTCACAAAAACATGCAGTAATCCTGGACTCTAAACTGCCTCCCCCTGGCCAGCCGGGGCGCCTGATGGAGGGGACAGGAACTGGTTGGAATAACGTGTTCCTTCCACGCGCTACGTCCAACCAGGGAAACTCCCCTCTGTCGGGTGAAAAGAAGGCAGCTTGGACTTGATGCGTCTGTATAAGTTCAACCACCGTTAAAGTCCAATAAGAGGCTGTAGACGTAACTTCTGTGGGACCTAGACATATTTATTTACTATACAATGGGATCGAATGTATCCCATCCCTATTCCTGAAGAAGATCACAAACGATCGAAACGTTGAATAAAGTAAAGGAGCTGAGTCTCTCATCCAGTGTTGCGGACCTTATTTCTTTTCATTGAATGTATCCCTCTCATGATAGGAATATGAACAGCAAATGAACATTATATGATTGAAAGCAGATATGACCTGTTATACTGCGAACCAAGATTCACATTATATCAGCTCTTTGGCCGGGGCGCCTAACCCTCAAAAACACGTACAGGTCCAGCGCTGTGTCTGTCCTGGAGAATTCTGTCTTGTCTGTACTTTTCCACTGCTATATGGCAAACTCAGTATCTCTACAAACTCAGTATCTCACTGTGGCCTTGACGATACACACTCTTATAAGAAATGGTGTGAGCTCAAAGCTCTACTTTTATCTCATCAGACTCCTCATGCATTGAAGGAAGCATGAGGCCAGTCCACTGCCTCCCCAGGTTGGCGGAGGATGTGTAGATCACATTAGGAATTGGCACTGGGCACTGGGTGAAAAAATGGGTTACAAAATCGTGGGATAAAATACTTAAAAAAAAAAGAAAGGGAAGTGATTTCACTTTTGTCAGATATCACCCAAAAAAAATTTTTTTCTGTTAAAATGCTCTATTACAAGGTGTGGAAACCACATATGGAGTTTCCCCCTCCCCCACGTTAGCAGAGGAGCTAATAAAAGTTCCCCAGGTTGCCACCAATTCTCCTCCAATCAGGATCGAGCAGCAGGTTCACATAGTGTAGCTACTGTTGGGGCCCCTAGTGCACCAGGCTGGTACTACACCATGAATTTCAAATCACTTCCCCTAGCTTTAAAAAAAAAAGAAAGAAAATTGCTAGTCTGTTGCTTTGTTTTTTATCTGGGACTATTGTACACAGAACTGTCTCATTCTCTCCTGGCCTTGAGTCCTTTTGTTATTGTTGTTGTTTTGTTTTAGACCTCCCACAGCTCCCTGTGTGTAAAGAAGAGGTGGAGGAGGATGCGTGGACCCCCCATCTGGACCCCAGGGACCACCTGGAGGTGGAGGAGGATGCGTGGACCCCCCATCTGGACCCCAGGGACCACCTGGAGGTGGAGGAGGATGCAGGGACCCCCCGACTGGACCACAGGGACCACCTGTTTAAAGAGGAGGTGGAGGAGGATGCGTGGACCCCCCAGGAACCCCGTCTGGACCCCAGGGACCCCCTGCTTCCACAGCTGGAGCCGGGGGAGGTGAGGGACCACAGGGAGATGTTTCAGAGATCAGAGGATGCAACGCAGACCGCATCAGGGCCGCTGAAATGTGAAGGTAGGTGGAAATTGGTTCATTAACCCTTAGTGTCCTGAACGCGTTTTGGTGTTTTATCTGTTGAAAAATAGCAGATCAACAAGCTCATGTCGCGCCACCGAGTGGCGCGACATGAGCTGTCGCGCCACTCGGGCCATGTCGCGCTCATGTCGCGCCACTCGGGCCATGTCGAGCTCATGTCGCGCCACCGAGTGGCGCGACATGAGCTGTCGCGCCACTCGGGCCATGTCGCGCTCATGTCGCGCCACTCGGGCCATGTCGAGCTCATGTCGCGCCACCGAGTGGCGCGACATGAGCTTGTTGTTCTGCTATTTTTGAAAAATTGTGAAAATGTGCTGCAAATCTCTGAATGTTATTTTGGAAGCAAACATGTTTAACTTAAATTTTTGCTTCTGGGGGGATCCCTAGAACAACATGTTTTCAGATGGGGGTCTGCAGCCAAATATGGATAATTCTGGTGGTCTTGGCTATTTCTTGGCTTGAAATATGTTAGCATCACTGACACAGGAACACAGATTTTTTTCAGAAAAACTAGAATCTAGTGTCAAACTATAGAATCTAGTGTAATTGTAGCGTCAGAAACTAGATTCTAGTGTCAAAAAGTAGATCCTAGCATCAGAGACTATAATTTAGTGTCAATAACTAGAATCTAGTGTCGGAAACTACTGTAGAATCTAGCGTCAAAAGATATAATGTTGCTGCAGCTATAATCTGGTGTCAGAAACTCGAATCGAGGGTCAGGACACAATGGGTTAACTCGTGTCAACCTGAGGTGGGGCGGCTGTGGCTAGAGAGGTAGAGCAGGTCGGCCAATGATCCAGTGGTCGGCGGTTCGAATCCCAGCTCCTCCTGTCTACATGTCGAAGTGTCCTTGGGCAAGACACTGAACCCCACCTTGCCTCCAGTGGTTGAACCACTGGTGTATGAATGTGTGAAGTTTAGGACGCTGAGCGTTGACTGTTCACCGCTCTACTTCCCAATGTATGAATGAATGGACCATTGTAAGCGCTTTGAGTATCACGCTGTGCATAGAAAAGCGCTATGAAAATGCAATCCATTATTATTTAGTCAATCAGAAATTAGGTGAATCACCTCAAACATTAAGAAGAATAGGCCAAACATTTGGCCAATAACCACAACAAAATATGCCAGAAAAATGCTCCTATAAAAAGAGGAAAATAGGCCAAAAATACTGCAGGAAATAAAAGGGCAAGAGGAAAAAAAAGATGCAAACTGCATGGAACCACAAACAGATTTGGATCTGTGTTTGTCTGCATCTTTTTTTTCCTGAACCATAGAAACGTTAGGTACATTGTTGTAGAGATAATTTTAGAAGTGGGGGAATGCCCTATAACAGGGGTTTTCAACCATTTTGATGCCAGGGACCACCACTTGAGGACATTTTACCCCCAAAGACCCCAAAACTAAAGATTTCTTTTGCTTTTGTCCATATTCTAGTTGTGTAGACTTGGGCTAATTCAGATGATGAATATTTTAGCTCTTGAGAGCGTAAAAATGAAACCAAATGGACCCGCAAGGGTCCATTTGGTTTCATTTTTACGTTCTCAAGAGTTACATCTGGTTAACCACCTTAGCTGGGGACCACCTGGAACCCTCTCAGGGACCACTGGTGGTCCCCGGACCGCCTGTTGAAAACCCCTGCCCTATAAGGCACATGCATGCACGCGCACTGGCACGCGCATGCATGTGCTTAATATAAGCACATGCATGCGCCTGTAGCTATGTGCCTGTAGCTATGTGCCTGTAGCTATGTGCCTGTAGCTATGTGCTTAATATAATGGATAACAGACTACAGAAAATTACAAGGAAGCAATATTCTATTCAATATTTAATAGTGTTTCAAAACAGCAGCTCAGCTGTTTCTACAGTAGGTTTGAAAGCTTGTAGACAATATTTCTTTTCATTGTTTTGAACAGTAGAGACTGGGTTATATAATATAACGTTTGTTTTCTCTAGCTAACGATGAAGGCTACGACGAGACCGAGCCCGTGTCCGCTAGCCCCTCCCCCGGCCCCTCCGCCGGCCAACACGCCAACAGCGTGTCGACGGTCAGTGTGGAGGAGGACAGCCGGTGGTCCCTGTCTCTGTCTGTGTCCAGCAGTGAGGAGTGGTCCTCTAGTGGTCCCTGCTCTGAGTCTGACAGCACTGAGGACAGTGTGGACTGGGAGGACAGCACATACACAGGTCAGTAACCAAATGGACCCTGCTCTGAGCACACACACAGGTCAGTAACCAAATGGACCCAGCTCTGAGCACACACACAGGTCAGTAACCAAATGGACCCAGCTCTGAGCACACACACAGGTCAGTAACCAAATGGACCCTGCTCTGAGCACACACACAGGTCAGTAACCAAATGGACCCTGCTCTGAGCACACACACAGGTCAGTAACCAAATGGACCCTGCTCTGAGCACATACACAGGTCAGACAGCTTCGACCTTTCACCCTCCGTCAGCCAACCATCATAACCTCCTCCACTGTCATACACACACACACACACACACACACACACACACACACACACACACACACACACACACACACACACACACACACACACACACACACACACACACATACACACTAGTGTTCAAAAGTTTGGGGTCACTTCGAAACGCCTGCATTTAGGAGGCAGGCGTCCCACACCCAAAACCTTTGGAGTTGGACCGCATTCCATGAACACTACTATATTATATACCAGGGGTTTTCAACAGGTGGTCTGGGGACCACCAGTGGTCCTTTAGAGGGTCCAGGTGGTCCCCAGGATAAATGATGGAAGGTTGGGTAACCAGATGTAACTCTTGAGAGTGTAAAATGAAACCAAATGGACCATTGTGGGTCCATTTGGTTTCATTTTTACACTCTCAAGAGTTAAAATATTCATCATCTGATTTAGCACCACTTGATTAAGAAGTTTACACTGTTTTTTTTTTTTTTTTTTTTTTTTTTTTTTTTTTTTGCAAAATACAGCCTGGATTTGTGGACAAAACCAAAACAATTCTTTAATTTTAGGTCTTTGGTGTCAAAAAGGTTGAAAACCCCTGCCATACAGTATGGCAGGGGTTTCAACCATTTGATTACATTTTCACACCAAAGACCTAAATTTAAAGAATTCTTTTGGTTTTGTCCAACAAAACAGTGTACACTTCTTATTCTTAATTAAGTTGGGCTAATTCAGTTCATGAATATTTAAGGGATCAAGCAGTCCACGAAGTGGACCTTGATACCTTCTTGATTCTGTCTCTTTTTTTCTCCTTTCACCAGAAATAGCTGTTCTGGCTGAACCGTGCAGTCGGTTTTCGCGAAAATTGGTAATCTGGTAGAGGGTGATGCCAAACGGTGATGATGCGAAGCCTGTGACCACTGGTCAAATGGTGGCGCTATAGCACTCAACTGAAATTGCAAACTTTAAACACTCATAACTCATGAACTGCTCGTCTCTCAGAAATGTAACTTATATTCACTTATGCGTCTGCTTATGTCAAACAACTTTTGTATTCTGACTTTTCACCTCTAACCTTTAGATGAACTGCCATCTTGAATTATATGTAAAACAGTTAAAATGTCTCTTCTCCTACAATCTTTGATCAAAATGCATAACAATGACCTACACATGAACTTTGGAGCCATACAAACATGGAATGGGTGTGAATCATGTTTTTAGTGGAAAAAATGATGTTTTTACGAGCCAATGAAAATTGCTCATTTGTGAAAATTCGTCTATTGCCCCTAATCTACACATGCAACGTAATCTGCTTCTGGGATTTTACAGTTTTGTAGAGGGGGATGCCAAATAGCACTAAAACCAGTCTTGCTCCAATCGCTCAAATGGGGGCGCTATAGCAATTCTTTGAAACTGAAACATTTGAACAAGCATAACTCAGGCTTCGTTTGGCTTAAAATCATGGGACTTGTTTCTACACGTTCCTTGATTCATGTGGAACACATCTGTAATTTCGACTGGTAAGCTCCACCCCCAGAGTGTCTGCCATTTTAAGCAGTTTGAAAAATGCTCATGTCTGAGTCTCCAAGTCTCCAAAAACCCTGCTGTGTTTCCACAATCACATGATGTATTTCTTCCATGTTTCTATGGCTTATTTGTGCATATTTAAGGAGCGGTAGTGGCTCAGAGGTAGAGTAACCGGATGGTAACCACAAGGTTGCCGGTTCGACCCCGGGCTCCTGCAGAGTTAGTGTCGATGTGTCCCTGTCCCACTGCCATCAGTGTATGAATGTGTGTGTGAATGGGTGAATGTGATGCACAATCTATGTAAAGCGCCTTGGATAAAGGCGCTATATAAATGCACCATTTACCATTTACCAAGCAGTCCACTGAATGTGTGTGTTGTTTCCAGTACGTCTTGTGTCTGTTGGGTAGCCTCATTGGTAGAGCGCATGACTTGGAAATGAGAGTTCCTGGGTTCAAATCCCGGCACGGACACCTAGTAATATGAGTCAATCATGCACAATCTCATGTGGTCTTCTACATCTAAGTTCATGGTTCTATGTGTAACCCAGGGTAAAACTCAATGTAATGGTGGTTGTCACCATTCGGCCATGTTGTGTTTTGTCACTATTCGGCTGTGTTTCCACAATCACATGATGTATTTCTTCCATGTTTCTATGGCTTATTTGTGCATATTTAAGGAGCGGTAGTGGCTCAGAGGTAGAGTAACCGGATGGTAACCACAAGGTTGCCGGTTCGATCCCGGGCTCCTGCAGAGTTAGTGTCGATGTGTCCCTGTCCCACTGCCATCAGTGTATGAATGTGTGTGTGAATGGGTGAATGTGATGCACAATCTATGTAAAGCGCCTTGGATAAAGGCACTATATAAATGCACCATTTACCATTTACCAAGCAGTCCACTGAATGTGTGTGTTGTTTCCAGTACGTCTTGTGTCTGTTGGGTAGCCTCATTGGTAGAGCGCATGACTTGGAAATGAGAGTTCCTGGGTTCAAATCCCGGCACGGACACCTAGTAATATGAGTCAATCATGCACAATCTCATGTGGTCTTCTACATCTAAGTTCATGGTTCTATGTGTAACCCAGGGTAAAACTCAATGTAATGGTGGTTGTCAGCATTCGGCCATGTTGTGTTTTGTCACTATTCGGCTGTGTTTCCACAATCACATGATGTATTTCTTACATGTTTCTATGGCTTATTTGTGCATATTTAAGGAGCGGTAGTGGCTCAGAGGTAGAGTAACCGGATGGTAACCACAAGGTTGCCGGTTCGATCCCGGGCTCCTGCAGAGTTAGTGTCGATGTGTCCCTGTCCCACTGCCATCAGTGTATGAATGTGTGTGTGAATGGGTGAATGTGATGCACAATCTATGTAAAGTGCCTTGGATAAAGGCGCTATATAAATGCACCATTTACCATTTACCAAGCAGTCCACTGAATGTGTGTGTTGTTTCCAGTACGTCTTGTGTCTGTTGGGTAGCCTCATTGGTAGAGCGCATGACTTGGAAATGAGAGTTCCTGGGTTCAAATCCCGGCACGGACACCTAGTAATATGAGTCAATCATGCACAATCTCATGTGGTCTTCTACATCTAAGTTCATGGTTCTATGTGTAACCCAGGGTAAAACTCAATGTAATGGTGGTTGTCACCATTCGGCCATGTTGTGTTTTGTCACTATTCGGCTGTTTCTCCACAATCACATGATGTATTTCTTACATGTTTCTATGGCTTATTTGTGCATATTTAAGGAGCGGTAGTGGCTCAGAGGTAGAGTAACCGGATGGTAACCACAAGGTTGCCGGTTCGATCCCGGGCTCCTGCAGAGTTAGTGTCGATGTTTCCCTGTCCCACTGCCATCAGTGTATGAATGTGTGTGTGAATGGGTGAATGTGATGCACAATGTAAAGCGCCTTGGATAAAGGCACTATATAAATGCACCATTTACCATTTACCAAGCAGTCCACTGAATGTGTGTGTTGTTTCCAGTATGTCTTGTGTCTGTTGGGTAGCCTCATTGGTAGAGCGCATGACTTGGAAATGAGAGTTCCTGGGTTCAAATCCCGGCACGGACACCTAGTAATATGAGTCAATCATGCACAATCTCATGTGGTCTTCTACATCTAAGTTCATGGTTCTATGTGTAACCCAGGGTAAAACTCAATGTAATGGTGGTTGTCACCATTCGGCCATGTTGTGTTTTGTCACTATTCGGCCATGTTGTCACTAATGACAGTTCACAGCTCAGTTCACCACTCACTCACAGCTCACCAATCATTTACTCATTCAGCAACTCAGTGGCCTTGTGGTTAGAGTGTCCGCCCTGAGACTGGGAGGCCGGGGTTCGATTCCCGGCCGGGTCATACCAAAGGCTCTAAAAACGGGATCCAATGCCTCCCTGCTTGGCACTCAGCATCAAGGGTTGGATTGGGGGTAAGACCCTGTGTCATACTAGCGTCATGTCCAGAGGGTGTACTTGTACATCAAGCTGCCTCATGCTACAGAAACAGGAGATAGGCACGTGCCCTATGGGCCTCATGGCTGGGCAAGGCTGTTTGACTGTCACTATTCGGCCATGTTGTCACTAATGACAGTTCATAGCTCAGTTCACCACTCACTCACAGCTCACCAATCATTCACTCAGTCACACCAGATTACAATGTGTGAGTCAGTCAGGGCAGGAATCAAAAACCCTGCCCTGCTCCCATAATTACCTGATGTATTTCTGAAGTTCAGGCTCCCATGTTTCTAGGGCTTATTTGTGCGTATTGTTCTTACTCCTTATTGCTGCTTGCTTGATCCCGTTTTATTGCTGCTTGCAGCTATATTTTAACTCTTGAGAATGTAAAATTCATTTTATTAATTTTACACTCAAGAGTTACATCTGGTTAACCAACTTTCCATCATTTAGCCTGGGGACCACTTGGAACCTTCTCAAGGACCACTGGTGGTCCCCGGACCACCTGTTGAAAACCTCTGTCATAGATATATATTAGAGCTGTCAATCGATTAAAACATTTAATCGCGATTAATCGCATGATTGCCCATAGTTAATCTTTGATTAATCACAATTTAATCACATATTTTTATGAGTTCTAAATATACCTTAAATAAGTGTTTTTCAAGAGTATTCATATCAAGGTCAATTATTTATTCTGCATTTGAGCCACAGACCACCATTTGATGACACTTACAGTATTTAAACTTCCAGACCTAAATTAAAGAATTTGTCAACAATTTGATGTTGGTATCATTAGGAGCGAACATGCACATTTTGTAGAAAGTTTTCTACATTCTCTAATTGTGTAGACTTATTTTAAAGTAACTTAACTGATGAAGTCACACCCATACCATTTTCAGGACTTTTATTAGTCAAGTAAAGCATCAATAATAACATCACTTGTTGTTGCAACAGACACGCAGCATGCATAAAGCTAAAGGTCTGACTCAGAGAGTTTATGACTCTCAAGTATTAGGAGGACAATATCAGTCACCAGAAAAAAAGATGTGTTGTTTTTGAATAATCTGTCATGGTTAAAATGGAGGGTTTTTTTTTTAGTTCACATGAGACTGAGTAGAGCAGGTGGAGGTGCTCACACTTTTTTGACTTGAGAGCTACTTTCAAAATGACCAGCTCAAGAAGATCTACACGTCAAAAACGTGATTATACCATTACTGAAAATCCATTTCAAGGTCCCTAGAAGGTGGGAGCTTTGAAATAATGGTAATGATGATACTGACAATTAATACAGTGTTTAACCTGCGCTGCGGGTGCAGGACGATTCTGCCATCTCCGGCACATATACTGCAGTGTGAGCACACGATGGTGGACAAAGTCTTTTCCGTCATAAATGGCTGTAAGTGCCGCACGGCCGTGCGTCCTCAGGTCTTTGTGGCACTTTGCCACAACGGCCATTTTTATTTCCCATCCACAGCCATTCAAAAACTGGTCACATGACCTCAAAACGCTGCTCCAAAGTCCACCGTTCACAGTATGGTGTGCCAAGTGCTCTAGTGCAGGGGTTTTCAACAGGTGGTCCGGGGACCACCTCTGGTCCTTGAGAAGGTTCCAGGTGGCGTTAATCGGCGGGTGATTTTCTTTATGTCAGCACTGCAGAGAGAATCGAGAATCGTCGTGTTTATGCAGCCGTTTATCGTTGCCGACTGGAAAGCCCTTGAGGCTGACTATTTTATGAGATGATGGTATGTGGTACTATACAAAGATTATTATTTCCTTTTTTTCACCATCCTCAGATTTCAGGCCGCGTACGGTGGAGGGACAGCGGTTCCGGGACGTCGACATCCTAACGGCTCAGACATCGTCGTCGCGGCCGAAGCAAGCGGACGACTCACACGGTCACACGGCCAATAGGAAGGACTTTAACTGTACGGTGTGTGGATCCATGTTCTACCTGAAGAGGAGGAGGAGGAGAGAGGGTCCCACAGCGGGGGGGAAGGGTCCCACAGCGGGGGGGAAGGGTCCCACAGCGGGGGGGAAGGGTCCCACAGCGGGGGGGAAGGGTCCCACAGCGGGGGGGAAGGGTCCCACAGCGGGGGGGAAGGGTCCCACAGCGGGGGGGAAAGTTTACTGGACCGGCTGCTGTAAGAAGAACCAACAGGAAGGTTCATCATACCAGGGGAAAGGCATCTATGTCTACAGTCTGTGAACTAGACTTCTCAATGGGCCTGAAAATTGAGTCCCGGCCCTAACTGGGCCTTAACTGATCAGGCCCCATTAGCATAGTTGTTAGGCCCGACCCGGCCCTACAATGTCGGGTTAGGGTCGGCCTGGTCGGGTTTGGGTAGAATTTGAGCACTCTACACTGAGTAAAAGTGAAAACACCAATCAGCACCATCTTCATAATGAAATAATTCAATATATATTGTTTTTTTCATAGAGCCCTATAGGCCCGACCCGGCCCTACTGATCTGTATACATTTTAGGCCCGAGTCTGACCCTAAAATGTCAGGTCGGGTTCAGGCCTGGTCGGGTTCGGGCAGAGTTTGAGAACTCTACTGTGAGCACATGGTCAGGGCCGAATTTCACAAGTCCATGCTGTTTCCGCCTCTGCAACAACAGCTAGTTTTCTTTGTTTTCAAAAGTCGCATTTCCGCTTGACCAGATGTAACTCCTGAGAACGTAAAAATGAAACCAAATGGACCCTTGCGGGTCCATTTGGTTACATTTTTACACTCTCAAGAGTTAGAATATTCATCATCTGAATGCAACACATCCTCACAGCCTAAAAGGCAAAACTTGCCTTTTATCCAGACCACGTAAAAGGACCATGTTGCCTTCTGAGACCCTCGTAAAAGGACTTATATGCCTTTTCTCTAAAAAGGCGTTCCGTGCCTTTTCCAAAGTCAAATAGTGACTTTCTGAAGAGGGCGTGGCTTTCCTTTTGTCTTGCAAAAAAAAAAAAAAAAAGCATCAAAACAGTAGCGGCACTGATTCGAACCGCCGACCTACTGACTACTGGCCAACCTGCTTTACCTCCTGAGCCACCGCGCCCCCTGCTGATTTGGGCATAGTTTTACTGATATTATGGTTAGGCGTAATAAAACTATGCCTAACCCTAACTCTAACCCTAAACCTAACCTCAGTAAAACTATGCCTAAACTTAACCATAACCTTAGTAAAACTATGCCTAAACTTAACCTCAGTAAAACTATCGCTAACCTCAGTAAAACTATGCCTAACCCTAATCTCAGTAAAACTATGCTGAAATCAGCAGGGGGCGCGGTGGTTCAGGAGGTAAAGCAGGTTGGCCAGTAGTCAGTAGGTCGGCGGTTCGAATCAGTGCCGCTACTGTTTTGATGCTTTTTTTTTTTATTTTTTTTGCAAGACAAAAGGAAAGCCACGCCCTCTTCAGAAAGTCACTATTTGACTTTGGAAAAGGCACGGAACGCCTTTTTAGAGAAAAGGCATATAAGTCCTTTTACGAGGGTCTCAGAAGGCAACATGGTCCTTTTACGTGGTCTGGATAAAAGGCAAGTTTTGCCTTTTAGGCTGTGAGGATGTGTAGCTGAATTAGACCCAAGTCCACACGACTAGAGAATGTAGAAGATTAAATTAATGGTCATTTTGATCTGTTTGGTAGACATCTATGTCTACAGTCTGTGAACACATGGTCAGGGCCGGATATAGCAGGGGTTTTCAGCAGGTGGTCCGGGGACCACCAGTGGTCCCTGAGACGGTTCCAGGTGGTCCCCAGCTAAGTTGGTTAACCAGATGTAACTCTTGAGAACGTAAAAATGGCGGGTTTTTACACTCTCGCCTGGCGTCACGCGCTTGCTTTAATTATCACACAGCGTTTTCTCAGCACGAAACTCCGGTCCTGTTGAAAATGAAAAACAGCTGTGTCACCACTAAACCAACAGCATTTCATCATTGAAAACAGAAAACTCAACTGATGTTATTATTGATGCTTTACTTGACTAATAAAAGTCCTGTAACTAAAAATGTTATGGGTGCGACTTCATCGATGAAGCCGCACCCATACCATTTTCTCTTGCCCCTCCAACAAGTTCTCTTGCCCCCCCCCCCCCAAACGGGACATGTTACATCCGCCCCTGCTGTGAACCCCTTTATGGAGAGCTGGTAACCAAATGGACCCCATATAGATGGGTCGGTAAATTAAATGTATTGTTTGTCAAGAATCTTCACAATCAGAACAGATGTAGAAGAATAATGTTGTTTTGATCGTTTATCTCCTAAAAACAGCATGGAGTTGTGGACGTGTTTTTTTTTTTTTAGTATTTATTATTTTATCTTTATTTTTTGTTCGGAGAGACTAAACCTCACCATCAAATGGTGGTCCGTAGCTCAAATGCTGAATAAGTAGTGGTCCCTCCCTGAAATCAAAATGGTTGAAATGAAAACCATTGGATTAAATCCTTGCTTTACTTGTGCTAATGAATGTAGAATGTATTCCTTTAGGGCCCTGATACACCTAGCAATGTTTTGATCAACATCAACAAGCAACGTCAACTATCAACGTTGACTTTTCACCTTTCTATACAAAATGATCAACTCCTGGTTGTTCAGAAAAGTCAGATCATTAGCGCCCTCTACTGGGCAACATTTCAGAATCCTCCAATCACAGCCCTCCTTGGCATCACCTGATCCTTTCTCCCAGACTCCCACAGATAAACTTTTCTGAAAACAACATGGCTGCTGCTGCTGCTTCACTGCTGTGGACAAAAACAAGGATTTTGTCACTTTTATTTCGCTAAATAAACATTTTGAGTTGGGTGGCAGTTGGGTGAAAATGATTCAATGCAAACTAAGGCTTCTTTTTTTCCTGAGAGTGTACAAATGGAACCAAATGGACCCGCTAGGGTCCATTTGGTTCACATTTGTACACTCTCAGGAAAAAAAGAAAATGGGTGGAATTCCCCTTTTAATGTTGCCTGTTGCCATGTGTCTCATCATGTTGCCCGTTGATGTTGACATTGCTAGTTGATATTGATCAAAATATTGCTAGTGTATCGGGCCTTTAGCGTTGCACTGGCCGTTTGCCCCAGAAACTATTTCTGTTTACTGCTTTGTTTATTTTATGCCTCCTGCTTGAGACTATGCATACATGAGTGTTTTGTTGTCATTATAAGTGAAAAAAAAAAAAAGAAATAGATCATTAAAATCCATTGTTAAAAATGAATAATCGTGGTTTTAATTGATTGATGGTCCCCAGGCTAAATGATGGAGAGTTTAACCAGATGTAACTCTTTGAGAGCGTAAACGTGAAACCAAATGGACCCTTGCGGGTCCATTTCGTTTCACGTTTACGCTCTCAAGAGTTAAAATATGATATATGTGAATTATCCCAAGTCTACACAACTAGAGAATGTAGAAGATTAATGGTCATTTTGATCTGTATGTCGGACTGTTTGGTTTCCCAAATTCAGGCTCAGGTCAAGGAATTATAGACAAAAGCAAAATTTAATCTTTAGTTTTGGAGTCTGTGGGGCTAAAATGTCATCAAATGGTGGTCCGTGGCTCAAAAATCTGAATAAATAGTGGGCCCTGGTATGAAAACGGTTGAAAACCACTGCTGTGGTCCTAAAGTCAATGTACTGTATTTGATATTTTCCGCAGCAATTCCACATACAGTAGATTCCAGGTGAATGAATGAATGAATGAATGAATGAATGAATGAATGAATGAATGAATGAATGAATGAATGAATGAAATTTTTATTAACAGAGATGAGAGTTACAGTACAAGTCAAGTACACACTGCAACAAAACTGATAACAGCTTGGAGAATTACAGTACAATTCATGTACAACTGCATCAAATCTGACAAAGCTGATTGGACACACTAGTTAAGCATACACTTGTTCACAAGGTGGCGCTATTATGCACCTCTAAAAACTTTAATGGTATGGTAAAATGTTGAAAATGGGTGGAATTACCCTTTAAACTAAGGAAAACGGACATGCGCAGCGGAGACCAACCAGCCCCTTAGAAATAGGCAGAGTTGCGACATTGAGGGGACAGAAAAACAGTCTGGTCACGTGGTTCACGTACTCGCGCGACCCCATAGGCTCCAATGCATTCAGTGACTTCCGGCTGTCCCTATTTGTTGTCACTATCCAATAGAAGTCTATGTAGAGGAGCCGCCATTGGACTGGCGCCATGGAGTCAACGGAGTTGGCGTAACTCTGTTTATTTCCATGGCTCAGTATTGCCAACTGCCAAAATCCAAAATGCACTAGTGCAGTGGTTTTCAACCTTTTTGATCCCAGGGACCACCATTTATTCAGAATTTGAGCCACGGACCACCATTTGAGGACATTTTTGCCCCACAGACCCCAAAAACTAAATATTTATTTTGCTTTTGTCCATCTTCTACTTGTGTAGACTTGGGGTAATTCAGATGATGAATATTTTAACTCTTGAGAGTGTAAAAATGAAACCAAATGGACCCGCAAGGGTCCATTTGGTTTCATTTTTACGTTCTCAAGAGTTACATCTGGTTAACCAACGTAGCTGGGGACCACCTGGAACCCTCTCAGGGACCACTGGTGGTCCCCGGACCACCTGTTGAAAACCCCTGCACTAGTGGCACTCGCAAAATGCACTAGAATGCTCGCCTGGAAGGGAATAATTATACGAACCTACAGATGAAAATGACCATTAATATTCTACATTCTCTAGTTGTGTAGACTTGGGCTAACACACACAATGAATATTTTAACTCTTGAGGGTGTAAAAATGAAACCAAATGGACCCGCAAGGGTCCATTTGGTTTCATTTTTACGCTCTCAAAGAGTTACATCTGGTTAACCAACTGTCCATCATTTAGTCTGGGGACCACTGGTTGAAAACCACTGTCATAGGAGGAGAAATGGTGAAAAATGAGGGTTTTATCTCTGGCGCCTGTCAATCAATTCCCCCCCAACTCACCAGCCAAAAAGCACTAGATTTTCCACCAGGAGTTTTTCACTCATTTTTGCGCTATAGGGGGGTCTGGAAAAGAGCTAAATATAGTGACAAATGCGCCAAGTTGGCAACACTGCCAAGGCTCTGTTGTTGGTCTCTCTCCACTGCGCATGTCCGTTTTTCCTTTAATTCCTTTCCTTCCGTGAATCACATCACAGTGGAACTCATCCGTTCCACCGCCGTACGTGTGTTTTTGTCCAGTTCCATTAGCGCCGGTCCGCTCCGGTCCGGTCCGAGTCCGACCCACAGTCCGACCGACGGGACCGACCGACCGGGCGGGTTACTGCTGCTGTTTACATGCCGTTACCAGCGTTACGCGTCCTGATCACAAACACACATCATGGACACGGACTTCAATCACATCAACATATTCGGAAACTATGAAACTTTGGACGCGTCGTCGAGGTGGTCCGGGGGAGAGGGAGAGGGAGAGGACAGCACCGCGGACCACCGATCAGCTACAGAGAGGAGGTGGTCCGGGGGAGAGGGAGAGGACAGCACCGCGGACCACCGATCAGAGGGAGAGGACAGCACCGCGGACCACCGATCAGCTACAGAGAGGAGGTGGTCCGGGGGAGAGGGAGAGGACAGCACCGCGGACCACCGATCAGAGGGAGAGGACAGCACCGCGGACCACCGATCAGCTCCAGAGAGGAGGTGGTCCGAGGGAGAGGAAGAGGACAGCACCGCGGACCACCGCTCAGCTCCAGAGCAGAACAAACAGGGACAGAGCACCACCAACAACAGGGACAGAAAACGACACCGGGATGTCAGCGACGGAGAGCTGGAGCGGATGGAAGCGGGGCGACACGAGCTGAACACCAGGTTATTAGAGCATTATTTACATACATGTTCAAATACATCATTTTTCCATAAAATTAGATCGTTTTTCAATACTAAAAAGTGTAAAATGTCCAAAAATACCATTTATTCATTGAATTTTAACATTTTTTACGTTATTTATTTAATATTTAACATTTATATAATGTGTTTATGTTATTATGAACATAATCAGGGGCGGATTGGCCGTCTGGAGTACAGGGAGTTTTCCCGGTGGCCTGCGCCACCTAGTGGCCTGGACAAGATCCAAAATGCACTAGTGGCACTTCCAAAATGCACTAGAATGTGCTAGATGCTCGCCTGGAACATACAGATCAAAATGACCATTAATCTTCTACATTCTCTAGTTGTGTAGACTAAGTTGGGATAATTCACATGATGAATATTTTAATGGACCCGCAAGGGTCCATTTGGTTTCATTTTGACGCTCTCAAAGAGTTACATCTGGTTAACCAGCTGCTTCTCGCCTTATATAGAGATGCGCAGTGACGTCACCGCCCCGGTTCCAGAAGTCTTTTCCCCATTCATTTTTGTCATAGACTTTTCGAAAATAATTTATATAGAGACGATTACGCCGCGGACAAAACCAACTCGAGTCGTGACGAATCATGATGACACACACAAACTTTTGGGACAATAAAATAATTTCTAAGATGAAAAACGAAACAAAAAGTCTTGTATCATGCCGTTTTCTACTTCTTCCTAATTATATATTATATGACGATATTGTGTTTGTTGTCATGATTTGTCACGACCCGAGTTGGCTTTGGCCGCGGCGCGATCGTGTTTTTATTAACCATTTTCGAAAAGTCTATGAGAAAAATGAATGAGACTGAAATGAAAAGACTTCCGGAACCAGGGCGGTGACGTCACTGCGCATCTCTATTTGCTCATGTTAAATTTGTTGACTGAACGCTGGTACCAGGCGCAGCACGGACTGGGCCGTGGGGGTCTTCAGGGACTGGCTGAAGGAGAAGGAGATGCCCGGCGCCGCGGACCTCCTGCTCCGGGGCTCGTCGGACGGATGGGGATCGGGATCCGGATCGGAGCCGGGATCGGACCCCGAGGAGAGGCTGAACTTGGCGCTGCGCTCCTTCTACCCGTCGGTGCAGAACAGCGAGGGGAAGAGCTACTCTGTGTCCAGCTACATGTCACTGAGAGCCGGCCTGTGTCGACACTACTGCCGCATGGACATCATGGGCGGCCTGGCCTTCAGGTGAGTTAGGGGCTTACCTCTAATACCAGGGGGTTTCAACCTTTTTCATTTCAGGGACCACCATTTATTCTGAATTTGAGCCACGGACCACCAATTGATGACATTTTAGCCCCACATGTTTCATGTTTTCATGTTTATGTTGCGGGTCCATTTGGTTTCATGTAATCATGTTTATGCTCTCAAAGAGTTACATCTGGTTAACTAAGTCTCCGTCATTTAGCCTGCGGACCACCTGGAACCCTCTCAAGGACTACTGGTGGTCCTCGGACCACTGGTTGAAAGCCTAATAACTGACCTCGGCTTCGCCTCGGTCAGTTATTAGGAAACAAATCACTGGTTCCAAGGGTGTTAACCCTTACGTAACTCTTTGAGAGCTTATTCCAAATGTATCCTCAACATAAACATGAAACTCTCTTGACAGTTATAATATCCATCACCCGAATGGCAACGGCATGTAAACAACCAAATACGTAGCTAACCAAATGGACCCGCTAACGGCATGTAAACAACCAAATACGTAGCTAACCAAATGGACCCGCTAACGGCATGTAAACAACCAAATACGTAGCTAACCAAATGGCGTGCTGGAACTACTGTAAATCAAATGCAGAAGCGCACTGAGGATTGATATGAACACAGCTGCACTTTGGGGACCTTGATTATGCAGCGGTCCAATATAGAGCGGAGCGGTGAATTATAGTGTAATATGTTACCGCTCACATGACCAGAACGCTGGCTTCTGATTGGTCAGATATAGAGCGGAGCGGTGAATTATAGTGTAATATGTCACCGCTCACATGACCAGAACGCTGGCTTCTGATTGGAGCATTCATTCAAGCCATGTATAAGGGATAACACCCGACGAGCCGGTGATTTGTTTCCTAATAACTGACAGAGGCGCAGCCGAGGTCAGTTAGTTAGGAAACAACTATCATTCAAGCCATGTAATAAATATCATTATTACATGGCTTGAATGAATGCTCCAATCAGAAGCCAGCGTTCTGGTCATGTGAGCGGTGACATATTACACTATAATTCACCGCTCCGCTCTATATTGGGCCGCTGCATAATCAAGGTCCCCAAAGTGCAATCCAAACAGCTGTGTTCATATCAATCCTCAGTGCGCTTCTGCATTTGATTTACAGTAGTTCCAGCACACCATTTGGTTAGCTACGTATTTGGTTGTTTACATGCCGTTGACATTCAGCCTGAATTTAGTCTGGGGACCACCTGGAACCCTCTCAACTCGGACCACTGGTTGAAAACCACTGACGCAAGCCATCTAATAATATTTAGTGTAACGATTTACTGAATCGATTCTTAGTTGCGATTTGATTTGATATATATCGATATATCGCATTGTTACCCCACAAATGACTGTGCTTTTATTATACTGGAACAAGGAGCATTCCACCCATTTCAAGATTCTTTTTCTGAGAACGTACAAATGGAACCAAATGGACCCTGACAGGTCCATTTGGTTCTATTTGTACACTCTCAGAAAAAAAATGTCCTAAAAGAAAAATTATTAACAAACACAACTTGATGATGTCATCAGGTAAAATACAGTACAGTAAAATGTTGAAAATGGACGGAATTCTGAACAATATGGAGCATGAGAAGTTCAATCAACTAGAACATTTTAAAGCAAATTTAAACAATATAAATTACAAAAAGCTCATCGTACACATCAGTGCAGCCTGATAACATCAGTCAGTCTTTCTGACATCAACAAATTAATGAATAGAACCTACATATAAATATAAAGAAAATCGATTTTGAACCTAGCGATTTGATATGGATATCGAGGCATTAAAAGGATCCCTGACCAATAAGATAAACATCGCTTAAGGCATTATACTTTCCCTATAAGACTAAAATAAACAAATAAAAACATCATTGGTATCTTATTTCTGTATAATAATGTTTCACTCAACAGGAACTGCTCCTGTCGCAGGATGAAGATGTCACATGTCCTTATGTGGTCTAGCTCTATGGAATATACGGAATGGACATGCTCATGTGACATCATCATCCTGCGACCGGAGCACTTCCTGTTGAGTTAAAGAAGATTCTCTCAACTTACTCAACTTTTTTTTTATTGCTCAGACTCAGGGTCCAGTAAAAACAATAGACAACATACAGAGACAACTATACAACAGACAACATCCCTCCTCCATCAAAACATCACTTATACAGTAAACAGTCATACCAGTGCTTCCAAAAAGCAGACTGATACCTTGTAGTGCTGAAGCTGGGGTTACATAACAATAAAATCACAGAGTTCTGGGACTCATTTAGGCGACACATAAACTTATACATCAGGTTTCTTAGTAATGCTTGAAGAGTACACACTCCAACACTACAGAATAACTCACTAGCACTGCACCACCTTGGCTTTTTCAACAAAATGCGCATGCAGTCATTATAAGCAACCTGCAGTTTATACATGCTTGCTTTCTTATACCTGACCCACAAGGGGGCGGTATATAGGGGTGTGCAGTAGTCTTGGGCGGTATTGATTTTTTAATATCGGTATTGATAACGTGTTAATTAGCTCGATATTCGATATTACCGGTATTGACCACAAGATTGCAATGTTGTGTAGTCAGAGTCGGACACGTTCCACCAGTCACCTAGTTCTCAGAATTGCGACATTGAGGGGTCAGAAACTGAGCGCTCTGCTGTTCAAGCAGCCTAAATAGGGAAAAACTGGAGTTGGAAATACATTGTTTCCAAAAAGCCTAGCTATTTTAGGCATGTGTGTAACATGAAAACTGTTTGTATAGTTACAATTAAAAGTCTCATTGCTCATATTTTAATAGAATACAGTATAATGTTGGTATTTGACGATATTCGGTATTCGATATTTTTTATAGAACCAACGATATTACTCGGTATTGATTTCCAATATCGCGATAAACGGTAATACCGGTATATTGCCCAAGACTAGTGTGCAGTATGCTCTGAATATATTTACCTTTACCTCTATTTATGAAAGAAAAAATAAAGTATTGAAGGTGTTTTTATCTGCATGTTTTAGTTATAGAAGGCAAGTATAGTGTTTTAAGGCATATTTGTCTTATTAGCCAGGGATCCTTTTAACTCTATACGATACGATACAATATTGATATTTAGGGTTTCTGAATTGATTTATATTGTGATTCTTAGTTTTGCTGCTGCGATTCGATTTGATATCTATTGATATATTATTAACACTTTTTTTCCGCCACAAATGACTGTGTTATACTAGAACAAGGAGGATTCCACCCATTTCAAGATTTTTTCGGCATACAAATGGTACCAAATGGACCCTAACGGGTCCATTTGGTACCATTTGTATGCCGTCGGGGGGAAAAAAAAGGTCCTAAAAGAAAAATCATTAACACAACTTGATGATGTCATCATCAAGTAAAATACAGTACAGTAAAATGTTGAAAATGGGCAGAATTCTGAACAATATGGACAATATGACAAGTTCCCCTGTTGTTTCCCCTACCCCAAAATAGGCTTATAATGGGGCTAAGGGGTCTAATGCAAGTTCACCTATATACAGGTGCTGGTCAACGAATTAGAATAATTTGAAATAGTGCAACCTTAAAATCTTTGAATGCATTTCTTGTGCAGAAAGCAAATCAGGTGTTCACCGCACCTGTCCTACTTGTTAGAGTAATCACAGAACTGTTACCTGTAAAAGATTTGCTCAGCTGAGCTTTCCAAAAGGCCCATTTAGGCCATTTAACTGTGACACTGTTGTTTCATTGAATTAGAATAATTTTTATTATAATTAGAATCATCACTTTCTCAGTATTTTGTGGCTGCCCCCTTGGCTTGTATGACTGCCTGAAGTCTCCGTGCAGGGTTGACACTAAGGTCTCCGAGGCACTTGCCCATCGGGCAAGTGCAAATCAGGTTCTACTTGTCCTCAGGTCATGGTCACTTGCCCCCCCAAAAATATATTGTAAATTTTGCTTTTAAGTTTACTTCCTACTTGGGTGCTTTCAACAGGTGGTCCAGGGACCCCTGCACGGAGACTTCAGGCAGTCATACAAGCCAAGGGGGCAGCCACAAAATACTGATATTTTTATAATAAAAAATATTCTAATTCAATGAAACGGTTTCTCCATTATTCTAATTCAATGAAACAACAGTGTCACAGTTAAATGGCCTAAATGGGCCTTTTGGAAAGCTCAGCTGAGCATTTTTTTTTTTTTACAGGTAACAGTTCTGTGATTACTCTAACAAGTAGGACAGGTGCGGTGAACACCTGATTTGCTTTCTGCACAAGAAATGCATTCAAAGAATTTAATGATTGCACTATTTCAAATTATTCTAATTCGTTGACCAGCACCTGTACATCGCTCCAAAATGCAATTTTTTGCTATATATCGTGTCTCCACCACGTCAGTAGTGAGTTAACACTCACACTTTCACTTTCACTTTTGGTTCAGCAGTGATCCAGCTGTCTCAAAAGCTGGGGGCGTGGCACATGGTTTATGGCTGAACCACTGCTGAAACAAAAGTGAAAGTGTGAGGGTTAACACACTACTGACATGGTGGAGACACAATATATCGCAAAAAATTGCATTTTGGAGCGATGTATATAGGTGAACTTGCACAACGCCCATTGGCCCCATTATAAGCTTATTTTGGGGTAGGGGAAACGGCCATAAAGGAGTATTTTCACAAAATAACACCTGGACCACTTAAAAAAAAAAAATGAAACTGCAAATAAAGAAATAAAAAAAAACACTTTTGGGCCGGAATTCTCCTTTAAGAGTCACAACATCTTGGCGTATCGATTTTTAAAAAAAAATATTTTCTTGCCCTTCTCTACTCTTCAGGTCCAGCAACGAGGTGTTCGCCTCGGTCATTAAAAACATGCGCAGGTCCGGCCGCGATGTCAGCCACCACTACCCTCCCATCTCGGACTCGGACCTGCGGACCCTGCGGTCCTCTGAGGTCCTGTCTCCAGACACGGCTCAGGTGAAAGATTCTCTATTTACGAAAGAAATAAAGTATTGAAGGTGTTTTTATCTGCATGTTTTAGTTATAGAAGGCAAGTATAGTGTTTTAAGGCATATTTGTCTTATTATCCAGGGATCATTTAAACTCTATACCAGGGGTGGCCAACCGGTCACAGACTAAGAGCCACGTTTTTCATTGTGTTACTGCAAAGAGCCACATCAAAGAGGATTCCAGGTGGTCCCCAGGCTAAATGATGGAAAGTTGGTTAGCCAGATGTAACTCTTTGAGAGCGTAAACATGAAACCAAATGGACCCTTGCGGGTCCATTTGGTTTCATGTTTACACTCTCAAGAGTTAAAATATTCATCATGTGAATTAGCCCAAGTCTACACAACTAGAGAATGTAGAAGATTAATGGTCATTTATGATCTGTATGTTTGACTGTTTTGTTTTCTCTGAAATCCAGCCTGAAATTGTTGACAAAAGTAAACAAAATCTTTAGCTTTGGGGTCTGTGGAGCTAAAATGTCATCAAATGGTAGTCCATGGCTCAAATTCTGCATAAATGGTGGGCCCTGGTATAAAAAAAAGGTTTTTGATGGTTTCATGTGGAAGCCCCTTAAGAGCCACATGTAACCAGCTGAAGAGCCGCATGTGGCTCGCGAGCCACGGGTTGGCCACCCCTGCTCTATATGATACGATACAATATTGATATTTAGGGTTTCTGAATTGATTTATATTGCGATTCTTAGTTATGCTGCTGCGATTCGATTTGATACACTGTATCAATATATAGCATTTTTTTTACCCACAGACGACTATGCTTTTATTATACTAGAACAGGGGTTTTCAACCTTTTTGACTCCAGGGAGGACTATTTATTCAGCATTTGAGCCACGGACCACCATTTGATTACATTTTAGCCCCAAAGACCTAAAACTAAAGAATTCCAGGCTGGATTTTTGCAAACAAAACAGTAAACTTCTTAATTAAGTGGTGCTAATTCAGATGATGGATATTTTAACTCTTGAGGGTGTGAAAATGAAACCAAATGGACCCGCAAGGGTCCATTTGGTTTCATTTTTACATTCTCAAGAGTTACATCTGGTTAACAAACTTTCCATCATTTACCCTGGGGACCACCTGTTGAAAACCCGTGTACTAGAACATTTTAAAGGGGGATTCCACCCATTTTCAAGATTTTTTTTTCCCCCAGGGCCTGGTCAGGAAGGTCTGGTTTGACATCCAGCTCCACCTGGCCTGGAGACGTGGCCGCGAGGGGAACCGAGACCTGACCCGGGACTCCTTCCTGCTGGGACACGACGAGAACGGACGCGAGTGTCTCACTCTGGTACAGCGTTGTTCTTTTGTTTTGAGAATTAGTACAGGATTCGAACCCGGGCCTCCCGCGTGAAAGTCCAACATCTTAACCACTAGACCAAAGGGACATCCCTTTGGTCCGGGGCAGATATTAGACTTTGGAGGCCATCACAACAGAGGCTGTAGTCACCTGCATTACATGGCATTATATGGAATAGAAGGGGTCAACCTGGAACTAATTGCAAAAAAAGCAAACTCAGCTGATTTTGTATCTTCAGTATATCCTGAATAACAGATAAAAAAGTTTCCTGGAATTGCCTGAGGGGAAAGGTTTGAAAATGGCATTTGCAGTATGTCCACCATTAACATCCCATTTAAGGCAAATATTTTCTAAATTTCATTGTGTGTGTTCATTGTAGCAAGTGACATATCAAACTATGGAGTTGTCATGATGCTGAATTCATTCCAAGCATTACTTTTGCACAAAAAAATCTTCCTTGGGTTGGAAACAGCCATAAGCGTGTTGACAAATATGATGAGGTCAGCACATTTGGGCAAATTGTTATGGCGATATGTCACCCAATGAGTGATTTTGTGCAAAACTAATGCTAAGAATTCTGAACAACATGGACCGTGACAAGTTCAATAAACTATAGAACATTTTAAAGCAATTTTAAACAATATAAATAACAAAAAGGTTCAATCTTTATGAAAAGGTCTACATAATCATCATAAAAAAACCAAAAACAAAGATTTTGAACCGGACGATTCGATATTATGAATATCATGGCATTAAAAATAATTGCCATACGGTATATTGGCGTATCGATTTTTATTAATATATATATTCTTTTGCCCACCCCTATAGGCTCCTCAGACCACCAAGACCAAGACCAGGAGAGGTCGCAGAGACCCCTGCAGCAACAACAGGGACCCCCTCCCGGGGCCTCCTGGCTGCAGGGACCCCTCCAGGGCAGCGGGGGGCGTCATCGTGGCGGACCCCTCCAACCCTCGCTGCCCCGTGGCCAGCTTTAAGAAGTACCTGTCCCTGAGTCCGTCTGACGCCAGAGCCTTCTACCTGCATCCTCTACGCAGAGACCAGCAGCACCTGGACCGACAGCCGCTCTGGTTAGTGCATGTCATTGCACGGGCGGATTGGCCATCTGGAGTACAGGGAGTTGCCAGGCCCAGGCCAGGCAAACTAGTGTTTCTATTCTTCAAAAAAAGAAAAGGTGTCCTACACCAGAGCCTTCAAGTAGGAGAGTTGCCATATTCCCGTTCACTCCTGTGCGCCAATAGGGCACTGGCGCTGCTGGAGGCAGTGTTGCCAACTGCCAAGATCCAAAATGCACTAGAATGTGCTAGATGCTCGCCTGGAACATACAGATCAAAATGACCATTAAGGCTCTTTCAGAGTCTGGAATTTCGGTGGCCACCGCGAGCACCGCTCAGAGCACCGCGACCACCGCTATTCCATAGTCCACTGTCAGCACCGCACCGCGCTGTGTTGTGTTGTGTGTTTTCTTTTTTTTAACCAGCCGTTAAAAACAAGCAACCACCGCGGTGCGGTGGTTAGTAAAATCCGAGAGGAGGGCTGGGAGGTGCGGTGGTTGCGGTGGTATGACGTCATATTGTAGGAAACGGTGGTCGCGGTGGTCGCGGTGGGCACCGAAAATCCATCTCTGAATAGGCCTTTAATCTACTACATTCTCTAGTTGTGTAGACTAAAAGTTGGGGTAATTCACATGATGAATATTTTAACTCTTGAGGGTGTAAAAATGAAACCAAATGGACCCGCAAGGGTCCATTTGGTTTCATTTTTACGCTCTCAAAGAGTTACATCTGCTTAACCAGCTGCCCCCCCCCCTCCCCAGGGTGGCCTAACATGTGCCAATCCGCCCCTGTGTCATTGTGTATTTAAGTGAACGTTTCATGAAGGTTTTTGTAAACCATGTTTTTACGTATACCAGGTTCTCCAGGGAGCCCATGGGACCATGTTAACCATGTAAACCATGTTTTTACGTATACCAGGTTCTCCAGGGAGCCCATGGGACCATGTTAACCATGTAAACCATGTTTTTACGTACACCAGGTTCTCCAGGGAGCCCATGGGACCATGTTAACCATGTAAACCATGTTTTTACGTACACCAGGTTCTCCAGGGAGCCCATGGGACACAACTTCCTGGGACAGATGCTGCCGCGGATCAGCCACGCAGCCGGACTGGACACCAGGTAATACCAGGGAGGTTAGAGTACAGGGCTTGACACTAACACTTGCCCGCTTGCCCGGGGCAAGTAAAAAAAAAAATGGTGGGGCAAATGAAGACTGCTACCTGGTTGCCCGATCGGGCAAGTGTGCAACTTAGTGCACTATAACACAACACAAGATAAATTTGTCTTGAAGGCAGTCATTGCACTCTGCCTCTGTGTCTTTCACTGCTTTCTAGATATCCACAATTCCAGGCTGGATTTGGGAAACAAAACAGGCAAATTAACATACAGATCAAAATGACCATTAATCTTCTACATTCTCTAGTTGTGTAGACCTGGGCTAATTAAGATGATGAATTTTAACTCTTGAGAGTGTAAAAATGAAACCAAATGGACCCGCAAGGGTCCATTTGGTTTCATTTTTACGTTCTCAAGAGTTACATCTGGTTAACCAACTTAACTGGGGAGTGGGGACCACCTGGAACCCTCTCAGGGACCACTGGTGGTCCCCGGACCGCCTGTTGAAAACCCCTGGTTTAAAGCACCCAAGTAGGAAGTAAACTTAAATGCAAAATTTACAATATATTTTTGGGGGGCAAGTGACCATGACCTGAGGGCAAGTAGAACCTGATTTGCACTTGCCCGATGGGCAAGTGCCTCAGAGACCTTAGTGTCAACCCCTGGAGTAGTCTTGGTGTTGAAAGCATTATGTTTCACTTAAGCTATTGAAAAATATCAGGGCCAGGCCTCAATTAGCTCTTCGCTAAATCCCACCCCAGCCCGTTCTTGGCCAATACCACGTTAGGGACGGTTACTAAGCAACGGAGCATGGACAAGCTTGATCCTCCTTCCGTGTCCGTGGAAGAGAAATAATTTCCAACTTCTGGAGTACTAACAGTCAAAACGTCAAAAGGGTTTACAATATGGTTTCGAAAAATACATCCACCAGATCGCATGTCGCCTCTCAGCAAAGACAATGAAATCCAAATAGAAGCGAAATGCTACCGCTCGCAATGCAAAACGCAGCCTCCTCATGTGTTGTCCATTCATGAATAAAGATAACCATATAACGGAACAACAGTGCTCTTGCATTGCAGGGAAGTCCATACAATGCCCTAGTCACATTTTAAGGTATGGTTCATTCATGACATCCTTTATTTTTCGCTACATAATGTGTTTTAGCCCCTTGAAGAATCATCCTGTTTCCCTTTGTTTGTAGCGGTCCGGGATATTGTTCCCACGTCGTGGGGTTAATAAACGCATGTTATGATCGCTCAAGTGGAAAGCACAATAAGAGCAAAATACCTATTGATTGTCACTACAGTCGGAAAAGGTAGGCTAAATGGGGCAGGCAGGCATAGCCTACATTATCAACACACGAGCCTACCAGGGTATGTATGTAGATAATGTACAGTGTCGCCGTTTGCGCAGTCAGATACGGCATAGTTCATTCATGTCCATAAACTCTATAGCGAATGCCATCCAATGTCATAATTGCGACATTAAGGGGTCAGAAACTGAGCGCTCGAGCGCCGTTCATACAGCTTGAATAGAGACAAACTGAAGTTGTGAAAAGTTGTTTTCAAGTGTTGTATCCTTAATGTTTATGTCTTACTATTAAAACGATCTAAAATAAAGCGATTTAAGATCATTAAAACTGGGCTGTTGCCTGAGTCCTTCTTCAACTTCCAGTCCAAGACTTGTGCCCATTTGTTGTTCCCTTTCTTAATAGAAGTCTATGTAGAAGAGCTTCCGTTGGACTGACCCCATGAAGTGAACAGAGTTTGCATAACGCTGTGTATACTAGGCTCTGAATAGTTCTACATACAGTAGTAGGATAGAAACTCTGCGACAGAGTTTCTGGCTCCTGGCTGCTGCTGCAGCCAGGAGCTCCCCGCACACCTTTAACCATTTTGACCAGCATTGAAAGCTTGTCCATTCTCCGTTGCTAAGTAACCGTCGCTAACGCGCTATTCGCCAAGAACGGGTTGGGGTGGGACTTAGCGAAGAGCTAATTTTTAGGCCCTTTGAGAACTCTACTTTGAATGTATTCTTTCGGAAGCAAATATTTTGAACAAAGAGCATTGCTCTTTTGATCACATTCACCACATTCATACACTGATGGCAGTGGAAACCATGCAAGGTACCTACTAGCACATCAAGAGCAATTAGGGGTTCAGTGTCTTGCTCAAGGAAACTTCGACACTAACTCTGCGGGAGCCTGGGATCGAACCGGCAACCTTATGGGATATATACAGTATAGGACGAGTAAGTGTGGCGGAACTAGGAACCAAACTGCGACGAATGGTTTGGGGTCGAGGGGGGTAAAAAAAAAAGCAGCACTTGGCCGAAAAGCTCAGAATTTTTTTATCTTTCCGGCTGACGTTGCCACGCCCACTTTTTTGACCGTCGCCCGTTGTACTCAGGGTTCCCACGGGATCTTAAAAAGTATTAAAAGCATTGAATTTACAAATTTGAAAATAATACCTTAAAAATACTTAAAAAAAATTACATCTAGGTCTTAAATTTTGTGCAGTTTGTAATTTCTACGTGTCGCATTGCTCCTCAAAATTTTCATTTGTCAACCGCGTGTTTGGTTTAAATAATGTAGCCGGAAAATGTTGCGGCGTAAACTTATCAATCATCAAGTAATTGATTTCTCGGTTACGCACCGAGAAAACAGAAAACTCTCTGAGTCAGACCTTTAGCTTTATGCATGCTGCGTGTCTGTTG
Organism: Benthosema pterotum; assembly: GCA_039105355.1. Lineage (NCBI taxonomy): Eukaryota > Metazoa > Chordata > Actinopteri > Myctophiformes > Myctophidae > Benthosema > Benthosema pterotum. The sequence goes on from CM076967.1 coordinate 52,624,111, forward strand.
CAACTTCAACAACAACTGATGTTATTATTGATGCTTTACTTGACTAATAAAAGTCCTGGAACTGAAAATGGTATGGGTGCGGCTTCATCACCCGTGTCGCTTCGCGCCACGGGTGATGAAGCCGCCCCACATACCATTTTCTCCTGCCGCCCCAATTGGGAAATGTTACATCCGCCCCTGGGTATTATGTTTCATATAAATGTCCTTAAAAAGGTCTTAAAAAAGACTTACATTTTACTTTAAGAAACCTGTAGGAACCCTGTGTACTGCTGTCGCCCGAATCGGCGGCTCCCATAGACACATAATGCATGTCGGCCGACGTCGATTGTTCATCGCCCGCCGTTAAAACGTACTGTAACTAAAACACCAAGACTACAATTCAAAAAAACATTTTGAGTTAAGGGGGAATTCCACCCACTCCCCTGTTTTTAGAGAGTATAAATGCAATCAAATGAACCCTCATGGGTTCATTTAGTTCCATTTGTACGCTAAAGAAATCCATTAACATGGTGAAAATACATCTTGATGATGTCATCAAGATGTTTCACCATGTTAATGATTGTCTTCAGACCTCCATTTCTAGGGAACACAGAATGGGGGAAACGTTTTATCATGTCTACCCAGCACCTCTAAGGTATACTAATGACATATTAGAATGTTGAAAATGTGTTCTTGTGGGAGAGTGCAATCATCCAATCTACTAAGAAACTCAAAGCAAGGGTTGAATACCAACCGTTTCTTACTTAGGCACATTTTTAGTCCTATACCTGACAACTAAAGCACAGAAAAAATAAAATAACTAAAACTATAACTAAACTAAAACTAAATATTTTCACCAAAATAAAAACTAAATAAAAACTAGCAAACCCGCTCTAAAAACTAACTGAATTAGAAAATAAAATGTCAAAACTAAGTAAAACTAACTGAATTAGAAAATAAAATGTCAAAACTAAAAAAAACTAACTGAATTAGAAAATAAAATGTCAAAACTAACATAAAACTAACTAAATTAGAAAATAAAATGTCAAAACTAAGTAAAACTAACTGAATTAGAAAATATAATGTCAAAACTAACTAAAACTAAAATGAAAAATTGACAACTATAACAACCCTGCCAGGTACACCAACCACAGTCTGAAGACCACAGCCCTGAAACTACTGGACTGCAGGGAGGCCAGTTCTGGAACTGCTGGACTCAGTTCTGGACTCGGTTCTGGACTCGGTTCTGGACTCGGAGCTGACCAGGCTCCCACCACACAGACCAGGATCCCGTCCTCAAACCTTGGTAACTCTTTTCCCCTTTACGTCAGTGGGTTTTCAGTAGGCATGTCACAGTGTAAGAATCTAAACACCGGTCTTATAGTTTGCTTTTATACTGGTATTATGGGTTTTATAGTTTGCTTTTATACTGGTATTATGGGTTTTATAGTTTGACCACTAGATGTCCTCAGAGTCCTCCTGACACATGCAGGACAAATCCTCAGTAAACATTAGTTATATATATGATAGCATTTTATCCCCGCAGACCAAAAACTAAATATTTCTTTTGCTTTTGTCCACAATACCAGGATGGATTTGGGAAACAAAACAGTCCAACATACAGATCAAAATGACCATTAATCTTCTACATTCTCTAGTTGTGTAGACTTGGGATAATTCACATGATGAATATTTTAACTCTTGAGAGCGTAAACATGAAACCAAATGGACCCGCAAGGGTCCATTTGGTTTCATGTTTACGCTCTCAAAGAGTTACATCTAGTTAGAACGTGCAATATTGAATGAATGTGCGCATTTTTTTTTTTTCTTTTTCTTTTTCGGTACATTCGGTGGGCAAGCAAAGTACCGGTTTTGTGGCCCCATACCGGTAATACTGGTATTACCGGATACCATGACATCCCTAGTTTTCAACCTTAATTTTCATACCAGAGACCTATCGTAATTTCCCGATTATAAGCCTGAATATAACTGAATATAACCCGCACCAGCTAAATTTGGGGCAAAATACTGTTTTTTTTTTTTCCTTGTATAAGCCGCACCTGACTATAAGCCGCACCAGACTTATAGTCATGTTAGAGCAATGGTTTTCAAGTTTACAATTTAACAACATCTTCACCCCACAGACCTCAAAACTAAAGATTTCTTTTGGTTTTGTTCACAATTCCAGGATGGAATTTTCGCAAACAAAAGAGGCAAAACATCAAAATTAGACCAAAATGAACATGACTTATAACTTATGACTTAAGTGGTGCTAATTTAGATGTTGAATATCATAACTCTTGAGAGTGTAAAAATCATTTTTACGATCTCAAAGAGTTACATCTGGTTAACCAACTTTCTATCATTTAGTCTGCGGAGCCCACCTGGAACCTGGAAAAATCCATAGATTGGCCGCACACCGTTGTATAAGCCGCAGGGTCAAAAGCATGTGAAAAAAGTAGCGGCTTATAGTCCGGAAATTACACCCCTGGTTGTAACGATGATGAATGATGTGTCCTAAAGCAGGAGAGCGGGTGCAAGTCCATATGGACGCTGTGCTGCTGTCCATCAAGGAGCAGCTGCGGGCGGTGGCGGAGGACATCCTGGAGGTTCTGGTCAAACAGCAGCAGCAGAACAGTAACGACAGTAAGGATGTTGTCGACACGACGACCAACGGGGTGGTGGAGCTTCGTGTCAGGGTGTTGGTGTTGGAGCGCCTCGGAGCGGCCGCGGACTGGATGTGCAGCCTCTTCCAGAGAGAGATGCAGGAACAGCACAACAGACTGCTGCAGGGGAGACTCAATGAGACCAAAGGTTTGTACCAAACTAGCCTGGCCTAACCCTCAATGATTTTGGCCTTGGGGGGGCGGGGTGCCGTGGGATCACACGGCAGATCGAGACGATCTGATTTGATCTCACAAACGTGTCGTCATCCCTTGCCCCTCCCCCTCCCGCGCCCGTCCACTGCTGTTCTACGTCACATCATTTAGAGCCACGCCCACCCCGGAAGGTTGACTCCCCTCTCAAGGCCACTGTGTGTAACAAGTTAGTCCAGGCTTTGCGTTTTCGCGCAACGCGAACACACACACACACACACACACACACACACACACACACACACACACACACACACACACACACACACACACACACACACACACACACACACACTACTGTATGTAGTGTGTACGTGTGTAGATTTGTTATAGTGGAGAAACTAACAGAGATAATCTGTCCTTGATTCCTCAACCCCCTGCCACACACACACGCACGCACACACACACACACGCACACACACACGCACACACACACACACACACACACACACACACACACACACACACACACACACACACACACACACACACACACACACACACACTATATGATTCGAACACCAGGACGATAGATATATCGATTTAGAACCTCCTATGTATATCGATGTGGCAATGAACAACATGAATTATCAGTATTACGAGTGTATTGTGTCTCACAAGTCATAACACACACCTTCCCTTCCCAGACAGCTTGTTTGGATGTTTAGACATTTTATTTAATTTAAAGATCTATGTGAGCCTGTGTAGATGTGTTTTATTGTATTTGGTCTTTCTTTTTTAGATAAATGTATGATCAATATATATATTGATAAATATCACATTGTGGTGACCCTTTGTTGGGATATAGGGCTTAAAGATGGAGTGCCATGATTTTTTCTACCCTAAAACATGATCATCAGGTATTAATGTTATGACAAGTAAGATTTTTCCCCAAAAGTGTTCAGTGTTTGTTAAACTGTCATTTTTATGATTCCACCCTACCAGTTCATTAAGTATGTCTGGTTTGCCTGGTGGGTATCACCACCCACCAGGTGAACAGCTTTAGTTGCATGATAAAGGGGGAGGAGTTAGGGGAGGGGCTGAACGTGTGATGTCACTATATTGAAGTTTTTTTTCATTGGCACATTTGACTGGAAAGGTTCAGCCTCCAGGAAGAAACCCTAAATACAAAGGGAAGACATCATTGCACATAAAAAACACACCAAGGGGTCTATTTACATACTGTCACCTCTTAAACATGTACAAAATTGGAAAAATACAAAAATCACGGCACCCTCTCTTTAAGGAGTGTTGCAAGATGAGGCAAGACGACGCTAAATGTCCTCCAATGACTCAGAGTTCCTTTGAGTTGTCGTGTTGCTGTTAATGTTCCTCTCTCTCCTCCTTGTGCCTAAAGAGGTTTCATCTGAAGCGGATCAGAGGAGATCCAGTGTGATCCAGTGTGATCCAGCAGCTCCACACATTAAAGAGGAACAGGAGGAGGAGGAGACTGCCGTGTCATCGTTTACCTGGAGCCACCCTGTCTCCGGTAAAAAATAAAGTATATCCCTTCATTAGCACTTCTAACAAGACAACTAGCATTTAACCCAGGGGTGGGCAATTATTCTTCCCAAGGGGCCAAATGAGATCCATAAAATATTGTGGAGAAGCCAAGACTAAAGGCTGAACTAAAGTCTGTGTAATATTAGTTTACTTTAATATCAAGATAAAAGTAAGCGTAAGATCAACCATTTTGACACCCATTTATTCAGAATTTGAGCCTGGCGGACCACCATTTGATGATATTTTAGTCCCAAAGACCCCAAAACTATTTTTATTTTTTATTTTTTTGCTTTTGTCCACAATTCCAGGCTGGATTTGGGAACCAAAACAGTCCAACATACAGATCAAAATGACTAAAAAATGATCAAAATCATTAATCTTCTACATTCTCTAGTTGTGTAGACTTGGGCTAATTCACATGATGAATATTTTAACTCTAGAGAGTGTAAAAATTAAACCAAATGGACCCGCAAGGGTCCATTTGGTTTCATTTTTACATTCTCAAAGAGTTGCATCTGGTTAACTAATATTTATATCCATATCTAACTGGAACTCCGTCAAGGACCACTAGTGGTCCCCAGACCACTGGTTGAAAACCACAGCACCCTTTCAGGGGCCGGTCAGAGTCAGCCAAAGGGCCGTATTTGGCCCCCGGGCCGCATAATGCCCAGGTATGCTTTAACGCATGGGTCTCCAACGGGTAGCTGGCGAGCTA
>CM076967.1:52634183-52659183 GCA_039105355.1 Benthosema pterotum
ATCTGCTGAAAACTTCAACACAGCCATCTTTTTAGAGTACCTTGTGCTTCGGTATGTTGACAAGCTTCATGGAGATGCTAATTTTCCTTTCCAGCTCAATTTGGCACCTGCCCACAGAGCTAAAACTACTAGTAGCTGCTGTACTGACCATGGTATTACTGCGCTTAAGTGACCTGCCAACTGTCCTGACTTTAACCCAACAGAGAATCTGGGTTGTATTGTCAAGAGGAAGGTGTGAGACATAAGATTGAACAATACAAATTCATTTATGGCTGTTATTGAAGCAAAACTGGGCTTCCATAACACCTCAACAGTGCCACAGGTTGATCACCTCCATGCCACGCCCCATTAATGAAATAATTTGTTCTAAAGTAGCCCAGACCAAGTATTAACTGCTTACATTAATATACTTTTCAGATAGACAACATTTCTTGTTTAAAACACTTTTTTTTTGTTGTCTCATAAAATATTCAATTTTTTTGAAATCCTGATTTAGTGGGTTTTATGAGCTGGAAGCCAAAATTGTGTAAAAATAAACACATACCGGTAAATACATAAATCATTTACAATGTGAGCACTGGATCTATAATTAACCCATAGTAGACGGGAACCCCTAGTGGTAGTTTTACCCTAGTTGACGGGAACACCAATATGCGTTCTGTACAGTATGTACAGTATCAAAAAATGTCAAAGTTTGGTGATGTTACACAATAATTTGAAGTTTTCCAGTACACTTAGGTTAGTATTTCAGAGACATTTTTTAGAATCGGGATAGTCTACAATGGGTTAATGAAAGTTCGGGATTTTGAATGGAATTGTGGAAATAAACCAACTTTTCCTTGATATTCTAATTTTTTGGAATGGACCTGTATATTAGATAAAGGACAATATATTAGTTCCAGAGACAATATATTAGTTTCAAATATAACACTTCAGTTTTAGTGACACAATTTTAGTTCCAGAAACTACATTTTAGTCCCAGAGAAACATTTTAGTTCCAAAGACAATATTTTAGTTCAAAAGAAAGTTTTAGTTCCAGGTACAATATTTTAGTTCCATACAATATTTTAGTTCCAGAAACGACACTATAGTTCCAGAAACAACATTTTAGTTCCAGGGAAAGTTTTAGTTCCAGGGACCTGTAAAAAGGTCACTAGTGGAACTCCATATTGTCAGACGTGGGTCAAATTTTACAGCTCTGTGAATGAAACGGTGAATGAAAAGAAATGGTAATATAAACACTCTGTCTTCATTTCTCAGCTCAGATGAAGCTGAAGAAAGAAAAACTAAAGAAACAGCAGCAGGAGAAACAACAGATGAAGAAACAGCAGCTGGCCTTGGAGAGAGCTGAGACCACAGGTAAACTAACATCTAACTATAACTATCCTGGACCTGCAAGGGTCCATTTGGTTTCATGTTTACGCTCTCAAACAGTGTTGCCAACTTGGTGCATTTGTGGCTATATTTAGCACTTTTTCAGACCCCCCCTAGCGCCAAAATTACGTAGTGAAAAAATTCCTGGCGGAAAATCTAGTGCTTTTTGGCTGGTGAGTTGGGGGGAAATTGATTGACAGGCGCCAGAGATAAAACCCTCATTTTTCACCATTTTTCCTGCTATGACAGTGGTTTTCAACCAGTGGTCCCCAGGCTAAATGATGGATAGTTGGTTAACCAGATGTAACTCTTTAAGAGCGTAAAAATGAAACCAAATGGACCCTTGCGGGTCCATTTGAAGAGATTCATTCATTCATTCATTCATTCATTCATTCATTCATTCATTCATTCATTCATTCACTCACACACACACACACCACACACACACACACACACACACACACACACACACACACACACACACACACACACACACACACTTATTGGGAACAATCATTAGATAAAGGTGGTTGGAAAAGTATTCGCCAATGACAATTTTCACAATATTTATTATTAATTTTAAGCAGTTTCCTCACACTTGATTTCAAATCAGAATTTTAAATCGCATTCCCCATATATGAAAACATAAAAATTGATACTTCAGTCCATTAATAACCTTATTTTGTTAAAAAGATATAGGCATTTTACTATGTTATAGCATAGTGGTGGCCGCCATCTTTAAATGGTCCATTTTGAGGCCTTAGCAGCCATTTTTGAGCTTGGCATACAGCAGATTTGGATTCAGCATGCCTTAATACCCCTAGAAAGCATGTATGCCATAAATTAACACGGTTTGCCTTCAGCACTTTAAATAAGCACATTTCTTTCAGTCCTGCCCAGACTAATTTGCATTGCCCCCTGAAAAGGGAATTGCTGAAAAGGGAATTGCTTGCTTTGGCCATTGTAAGCGGATGGTAGCAATGTAATGCACAATTAATTGCAGCATTAATCAACAATCTGTTAATTTGGAAAAAAAAGAGCTTGAAAAGAGCGTGAAAACTCAAAGTGATTAGTGCAGCCAGTGAGCCAGTGGCGGTTTCAGACAAGCATTTCCTAAGTTATAGTATGCATTGTACTGTAGGCAGGGGTTTTCAACCGGTGGTCCGGGGACCACCAGTGGTCCTTGAGAGGGTTCCAGGTGGTCCCCAGGCTAAATGATGGAAAGTTGGTTAACCAGATGTAACTCTTAAGAATGTAAAAAATGAAACCAAATGGACCCGCAAGGGTCCATTTGGTCCATTCGGTCCCCAGCTAAGTTGGTTAACCAGATGTAACTCTTGAGAACGTAATAATGAAACCAAATGGACCCGCAAGGGTCCATTTGCTTTCATTTTCTCAAGAGTTAAAACATTCATCATCTGAATTAGCACCACTTAATTAAGAAGTTTGCACTGTTCTGTTGGCAAAATCCAGCCTGGAATTGTGGACAAAATCAAAATAATTCTTTCATTTTAGGTCTTTGATGTGAAAAATGTAATCAAATGGTGGTCCGTGGCTCAAATGCTGAATAAATGGTGGTCTGTGGCTCAAATGCTGAATAAATGGTGGTCTGTGGCTCAAATGCTGAATACATGGTGGTCCGTGGCTCAAATGCTGAATAAATGGTGGTCCCTGGCGTCAAAATGGTTGAAAACAACAACATGTATCTTATTGTTTTGTATTGTAGAGCAGAACTCCATCACAGCCCCGCCCCCATCCTGGGCTGGTCCAATCAAACAGCAGGACTCCATCACAGCTCCGCCCCCATCCTGGGCTGGTCCAATCAAACAGCAGGACTCCATCACAGCCCCGCCCCCATCCTGGGCTGGTCCAATCAAACAGCAGGACTCCATCACAGCTCCGCCCCCATCCCGGGCTGGTCCAATCAAACAGGAACCTGAAGACATCATGGACTCCAGTAGGTTTCTCTCATTCTCCTGTTTACTTAGAGAAAGTTATGAAACTCTGGGAACTAGCACCCGCTTCTGCCGTTATCAAGCGATAATTCCCAGGTGGCTGCTTATTAGCCGATCTTATGGAGGAGGCATGTTGTCTGGGAGCAGACTGACACCATTACACTGATAAGATGAAAACTGTGATCTTATCCACTGATAACAGTCGAATCTGCTTGCGGTTAGGTTTAGGGGTAGCAAAACCCCCTAGCCCCCTCCAAACGTAACCCTAAGCCTAAATCCCAGACACTCAACAACCTCACAGACTGTCAGCTCTGTGAGGTTTGTTGAGCATCAGTTGAGCAGCTACTGTACATAAAGCATGATGAAAACCCTCTAGTTAGACATATCACATGCTGAATAAAGCATGATGAAAACCCTCTAGTTAGACATATCACATGCTACATAAAGCATGATGAAAACCCTCTAGTTAGATATACCACATGCTACATAAAGCATGATGAAAACCCTCTAGTTAGACATATCACATGCTACATAAAGCATGATGAAAACCCTCTAGTTAGACATATCACATGCTACATAAAGCATGATGAAAACCCTCTAGTTAGACATATCACATGCTACATAAAGCATGATGAAAACCCTCTAGTTAGACATATCACATGCTACATAAAGCATGATGAAAACCCTCTAGTTAGACATATCACATGCTACATAAAGCATGATGAAAACCCTCTAGTTAGACATATCACATGCTACATAAAGCATGATGAAAACCCTCTAGTTAGACATATCACATGCTACATAAAGCATGATGAAAACCCTCTAGTTAGACATATCACATGCTACATAAAGCATGATGAAAACCCTCTAGTTAGACATATCACATGCTACATAAAGCATGATGAAAACCCTCTAGTTAGACATATCACATGCTACATAAAGCATGATGAAAACCCTCTAGTTAGACATATCACATGCTACATAAAGCATGATGAAAACCCTCTAGTTAGACATATCACATGCTACATGAGTCATTCCACGGAAATGGTACCATTTGCAGTCCCTCTGACCGTTTTGGCTGTATTTTATTGATGGAGTCACTGAAAAATATTTGTAAAAGATTTTTTTAATCAATTGAAATGCTCCCTTTAATATTGTGTAAACATTACATGGATTTTATCTTCATATCAGAAATGATCTTGCTTTCTTTCAGTAGACACCCCCTATTTTGTCCATTTTTCCATGTCCCCAGTGAAAAATTCATAACTCTAATGTCCCTGATGTGTTGTAAATGTGTACCTTTGAAGCTGACCAGGAGGCTCTGAGGGCTGAGCGGTCAGCCATGATGTCAGCAGCAGTCAAACATCCTGATGAAGATGATGATGTCAGCAGCATGATGTCAGCAGCAGTCAAACATCCTGATGAAGATGATGATGTCAGCAGCATGATGTCAGCAGCAGTCAAACATCCTGATCCTGATGCTGATGATGAGCCTGTAGCTGGAAGCTGCTCTGAGCACCGAGAGGAACGAGTGGAACGCATGGAAGGTACCAGAGACTACATGCACGCACGCATGCACACCCACACAAACACGCACGCACACACGCACACACACACACACACACACACACACACACACACTGGGGACGGTACCAGATACTATACACTAGAGTTCTCAAACTCTCCCCGAACCCGACCTGACATTTTAGGGTCAGGCTCGGGCCTAAAATGTATACAGATCAGTAGGGCCGGGTCGGGCCTATAGGGCTCCATGAAAACAACTATATATATTGAATTATTTCATTATGATAAAAATAACGATTCTGTTCTGTCTGTCTGTGTATTTGCCTCTTATGAAGATGGTGCTGATTGGTATTTTCACTTTTACTCAGTGTAGAGTGCTCAAATTCTACCCAAACCCGACCAGGCCCGACCCGACCCGAGATTGTAGGGCCGGGTCGGGCCTAAAAATGATGCTAATTGGCTGGGCCGGGCTTTGGGCCTGATCAGTTAGGGCCCAGTTAGGGCCGGGCCTCAATTTTCAGGCCCGTTGAGAACTCTACTATACACCCATTGCACGCACACACACACACACACACACACACACACACACACACACACACACACACACACACACACACACACACACACACACACACACACACACACACTGGGGAAGGTACCAGAGACTACACACCCACTGCACTCTAGAGTCGACTCCCAAAAGCCCCAGTCGAAAAGTTGTTGTTTTTTTCCCCTTCCTCCAAGGGAAAGGAGTAAGGAGGAGAAATTAAACATTTACCTTTGTTTTCCCTTTTCTCTGTGTGCGACGCGTGTGCACATAATTCAACTATAAAGTTGGTTATTGTCACGTACAGAGGTTATTCTTTCCTTTGCAACTCTATCGGAGTTCATCCTTACTTACCAATCTTACTGCAGCTGTGGGACTGAAACTGAACGACTCTTAGGGCCCTGATACACCTAGCAATGTTATGATCAACATCAACAAGCAACGTCAACTATCAACGTTGACTTTTCACCTTTCTATAGAAAATGATCAACTCCTGGTTGTTCAGAAAAGTCAGATCATTAGCGCCCTCTACTGGTCAACATTTCAGAATCCTCCAATCACAGCCCTCCTTGGCGTCACCTGATCCTTTCTCCTAGACTCCCACAGATAAGCTTTTCTGAAACCATGGCTGCTACTGCTGCTTCACTGCTGTGGACAAAAACAAGGATTTTGTAACTTTTATTTCGGTAAATGAACATTTTGAGTTGGGTGGCAGTTGGGTGAAAATGATTCAATGCAAACTAAGGCTTCTTTTTTTCTGAGAGTGTACAAATGTGACTCAGGAAAAAATGAAAATGGGTGGAATTCCCCTTTTAATGGGAGGTGTTGCCTGTTGCCATGTGTCTCATCATGTTGCCTGTTGCCATGTGTCTCATCATGTTGCCTGTTGCCATGTGTCTCATCATGTTGCCTGTTGCCATGTGTCTCATCATGTTGCCCGTTGCCATGTGTCTCATCATGTTGCCTGTTGCCATGTGTCTCATCATGTTGCCTGTTGCCATGTGTCTCATCATGTTGCCTGTTGCCATGTGTCTCATCATGTTGCCTCGTTGATGTTGACATTGCTAGAGGGACAGCGAGTACAAAACCCGACGTCGGCGGCCGCCTCGGCTGTGCCGGGTCTTGCCTCCTCAGTCGCTTCCTTAATGAGTGGCAGATCGGCAGCTGGGCGCTTTTGCCGATCATTTCAGCTACTGCCGCTGCATGATATGAGCTCTGGCGGCAGTGCAGTCGCTGCAGCCGCTTTATGGACAGTTCTGCCGGTTCGTGCGGCGGTGTACCGGCAGAAGGATCCCCATGCCGCCCCAGACCGGCGCTTTTGCCGGTGATTTTGGGAACTGCCTCGATCTGCTTTTGCACTGCCTGCTGCTGCTGCTGTCAGTCCAATTAATGCATGCTTGCAGAACGATTATGAATGTATGCAAACAAATATGAACTAAATATTTATTTAATTTATTATTATTATTATTATTATTTTGTTATTCTTTTTATCATTAATATAAGCTCTGGTGGCAGTGCAGCAGCTGAGCCGCGTTTTGGACAGCTATGCCGGTTCGTGCAGCGGCAGACACCGTCTACGCCGCCGCCGCCGCTGGCTCCATTCCGGCGGATGGCAACGCACGCCGCCACCGCTTTTACGGCGTTTCGATGTTTCACCGATCCTCGCCGGTTGATTCTCTTCATTCTCTCTCTCTCTTTCTCTCCCCCCCCCCCCCCCCCCCCTCCTCTCTCTCTCTCTCTCTCTCTCTCTCTCTCTCTCTCTCTCTCTCTCTCTCTCTCTCTCTCTCTCTCTCTCTGTGTCTCTGTGTGTGTCTCTGTGTGTGTGTGTCTCTGTCTCTGTCTCTCTCTCTCTCTCTCTCTCTCTCTCTCTCTCTCTCTCTCTCCTCTCTCTCAGTATCCAGTATCTCTCAGAGCCTCCAGTTCTTCTCCTGTCCAGAATGCTCCTTCCTGTCCTTCACCTCTGAAGACCTCCTCCAGAAGCACATGAAGAGAAGCCACAGGGAGCTGTGTGAACGTCGGAGAGCCCAGGAACCTCCAGGAGATGTCTCCTCATCACCACTGGGGGTGCGACCATAGATATATATATATTGCAGTGGTTTTCAAACCTTTTTGACTTCAGGGGACCACCATTTATTCAGCATTTGAGCCACGGAGGACCGCCATTTGATTACATTTGCACACCAAAGACCTAAGATTTCTCTTGGTTTTCTCCACAATTCCAGGCGGGATTTTTTTGGAATTCTAGTGCTGCTAATATTTTAACTCTTGAGTGTAACTCTTGAGAGTGTAAAAATGAAACCAAATGGACCTCACGGGTCCATTTGGTTTCATGTTTACACTCTCAAGAGTTAAAATATTCATCCGAATTAGCCCAAGTCTACACAACTAGAGAATGTAGAAGATTAATGGTCATTTGGATCTGTTGTGTTTGACTGTTTTGTTTCCCCAAATCCAGTCTATAGAATTGTGGACAAAAACAAATCTTTAGTTTTGGGGGTCTGTGGGGTGAAAACGTCATCAAATAGTGGTCCCCTGTGGCTCAAATACTGAATAAATAGTGGGCTCTCTGGTGTCGAAATGGTTGGTCTTATACTCTTACCTTTATCTTGAAATTAAATTAATATTACACAGCCTTTAGTCTTGGCCCTCCACAATATTGTATGCATCTCATTTGGCCCCTTGGGGAAAATAATTGCCCACACCTGGTCTAGAATCTACACAATCAGAACATGTAGAAGAATTGTTATTTTTGACTAACATGTTGTCAGTTTATCTCTACTAAATTGTGGGCAAAAAACTACTTTTGGGTCCCAGAGATTAAACTCAACATCAAAAGGTGGTTTGTTGCAAAAATCCTGAATAAATGGTGGGCCCTGGTATGAAAAAGGTTGAAAACAAAAGTACAGTATCCAAACATATTTTTTATGTAGCTATATAAATTTAACTTTTTCAGAAAACTTAGGTTAGGCCTAAATGGGTTAATGAATGCATAAATATCAAAAATATTGATTTTGAACATGGCGAAACGATATTAATATCTGACACTAGATTCTAGTCTATGACACTAGATTCTAGTTCCTGACACTAGATTCTAGTCCATGACACTAGATTCTAGTTCCTGACACTAGATTCTAGTTCCTGACACTAGATTCTAGTCCATGACACTAGATTCTAGTTCCTGACACTAGATTCTAGTTCCTGACACTACATTCTAGTTCCTGACACTAGATTCTAGTCCATGACACTAGATTCTAGTTCCTGACACTAGATTCTAGTCCATGACACTAAATTCTAGTTTGTGACACTAAATTCTAGTTCCTGGTGCGAGATTCTAGTTTTTCTGGAAAAATATCTTTCTGTGTCAGTGATGCTTAACATATTTCATAGGAAGGACCCCCAGAAATATCTATTATTTAGCTGCAGAACCTCATCTAAAAACATGTTGTTCTAGGTGATCCCCCAGAAGCAAAGATTTGAGTTAAAAATGTTTGCTTCCGAAATAATGTATTCAAAGATTTGCACCACATTTTCACAATTTTTCAAAAATAGCAGAACTACAAGCTCATATCGCGCCACTCGGTGGCGCGATATGAGCTTGTAGATCTGCTATTTTTCAAAATGCGTTCAGAACACAAAGGGTTAAAACATTCTGTGCTGTACTTGTGTTTTTTGGGGGTAAATTGCGAGAATGCAGCACAAATCTTTTTATTCATGACCACCCCTACTCATCACCTCCACTCAGGGTTATTGTAGTTATGGATTTTTCATTTTAGTTCAGTTTTAGTTCATTTTTACTCTTCGTTTTTTAATTTAGCTAGTTTTAATTAGCTTTAGTTTGTAAAAGCGTTTTAGTTTTAGTTTTATTTTCAGTTTTTGCATACCGTACGTTTTTGTACTTTGTACCGCATGGTGCATAAAACTGCTATAAAAAAGTTTATGAAAAGTTTATATTATAATTATAAATATACATATTGATGTAAGAAACAGAGAGTATTTTGAGTAAGATTTCAGTTAGTTTTAGTTAGTTTGAACCCACAATGCAGTTATAGTTTATTTGTACAACCCCAATTCCATTGAAGTTGGGATGTTGTGAAAAATGTAAATAAAATCCGAATGCAATGATTTACAAATCCTCTTCAACCTATATTCAGTTGAATACACTACAAAGACCATATTTAACGTTCAAATTGATAAACTTTATTTTTTTCGTGAAAATATTTGCTCATTTTAATTTGATCCCTGCAACACGTTTCAAAAATTTGGGACAGGGGCAACAAAAGACTGGGAAAGGTCATGAATGCACAAATAACGCCTGTTTGGAACATTCCACAGGTAAACAGGTTAATCTTAAACAGTTTAATATCGTGATTGGGTATAACAGGACCATCCTAGTCGTTCACAATCAAAGATGCGGCGAGGTTCACCACTTTGTGAACAATTCTGTGAGGAAATCGTCCAACGGTTTAAAAACAATGTTTCTCAACATTCAATTGCAATTTAGTGATTTTATCATCTACAGTCCATATTATAATCTAAACGTTCAAGCAGTCTGAAGAACTTTCTATACTAATGCGACAAGGCCGAAAACAAACACCGAATACTTGTGACCTTTGATCCCTCAGGTGGCTCTGCATTAAAAACTGACATCATTGTGTAAGGGATATTACTATGTGGACTCAGGAAAATCATTCTCCATTTACATAACCCATCGCTACACCTGCAAGTGCAAGGAAAATCATTCTCCATGCAAAGCAAAGCCATACATCAGAAAGGTTGGTTTGAAAAACAACCAGAAAAACAACCAGAAATGCCTTCTCTGGGTCCAATACCATTTGAAATGGTCAGACACAAAGTGGGAAAAGTGTTCTGTGGTCTGATGAGTCCACATTTAAACTTTTTTGGGGGGAAATTATGGATGTCATGTCCTGGGCAAAAGCGTAAAGATACTATCCAGATTGTTACCAGTGCAAAGTTCAAAAGCCAGCATCTGTGATGGTATGGGGGTGTGTTAGTGGCCATGGCATGGATCACTTACACATCTGTGACAGCCACCATCAATGCTGAAAGGCACATCCAGGTTTTGGAGCCAGTTCGGAACATCTTTTTCAGGGACGTCCCTGATTATTTCACCAAGACAATGCCAAGCCGCATATTCTGCACGTGTTACAACAGTGAGACCTCATAGTAAAAGAGTGCGGCTACCAGACTGACCTGCCTGAAGTCACCAATTGAAAGTGTATGGAGTATTATGAAGCCAAAATTATGACATTCAGGACCCTGAAATGTTGAACAACAAGAATGGTAAAGAATCAAGCATGAATGGTAAAGAATTCCGCCAACAAACCTTGAAAAATTAGTGTCAGTTCCCAAACATTTATTGAGTGTTGTTAGAAGCAAAGGTTATGTTAAGCATTGGTAAACATATCCCTGTCCCAACTTTTTTTGAAGGTGTCCCAACTTTTTTGGTACGTGTTGCAGGGATCAATTTACACAAGATTGTATAATTTCAAAAAAACAATAAAGTTTATCAGTCTGAACATTAAATACATTGTCTTTGTGGTGTATTCAACTGAATATAGGTTGGAAACGATTTGCAAATCAATGCATTCTGTTTTTCATTCATTTTCATTGTACACAATGGCCCAACTTCAATGGAATTGGGGTTGTAGTTTTTGTTTATATATATATATATATATATATATATATATATATATATATATATATATATATATATATATATATATATATATATATATATATACCGTATTGGCCTGAATATAAGACTATGATTTTTTCCCAATGGAAATATCCCAAAAATGGAGTCGTCTTATATTCAGGGACTATACTAGTTGACATTCAATGTTCTTTTTTCTGTAAATGGCTTTTGAAAAATGGGGGTCGTCTTATAACCGAGTCGTCTTATATTCGGGACAATACGGTATATATATATATATATATATATATATATATATATATATATATATATATATATATATTATATATATATATATATATATATATATATATATATATATATATATATATATATATTATTTAGTTTCGGTTATTTTTTTTTATTAGTTATCGTTTTTTCGTTAGTTTTAGTTAAAGGGGAATTCTACCCATTTTCATTTTTTTTTTCTGAGAGCGTACGAATGCAACCAAATGAACCCTAACGGGTTCATTTGGTTCCATTTGTACGCTCTCGAAAAAAAAAAAAGAAGCGTCTAAAGAAATCCATTAACATGGTGAAAATACATCTTGATGATGTCATCAAGATGTCTCACCATGTTAGTGGTTTTCTTCAGACCTCCATTTATTGGGAACACAGAATGGAATGGGGGAACTTTTTTATCATATCCACCCAACACCTCGAAGGTACATCAGTGACATAGTAAAATGTTGAAAATGGGTGTAATTCCCCTTTAACTATAAAAACTAGGGCTGGGACTTTTAACTGATTAATTGAGATTAATTAATCACAGAAACAATAACGCAGTTAACAAAATTAACTCATTTTAATCGCCACAAAGACCCCAAAACTAAAGATTTCTTTTGCTTTTGTCCACAATTCCAGGCTGGATTTCAGAAACAAAGTCACAGTCCAACATACAGATGAAACAAAACAACAAACAACACAAACAAAATGACCATTAATCTTCTACATTCTCTAGTTGTGTAGACTTGGGATAATTCAGATGATGAATATTTTAACTCTTGAGAGTGTAAACATGAAACCAAATGGACCCGCAAGGGTCCATTTGGTTTCATGTTTACACTCTCAAAGAGTTACATCGGGTTAATCATCTTTGATCTAGTTAACCAAGTTTGATCTGGTTAACCAACTTGCAGTGTCAACACAGTTTTGATTTAGGAAAAACTCTCACACGCTATACCAGCCTGTTTTAATTGACAAAAAAAATGCTTCTTGGGTCAAATATTGGTATGCGATTAATTGAGATTAATTAATGACAAGGCCTCAAATTAATTAGATAAAAAAAAAATAATCGAGTCCCATCCCTAATAAAAACCCTGTCTCCACTCATGTGTCTGCAGACGATCTCTTCCTCCTCCTCGGAGTCAGAGAAGCAGAAACCTCACGTCTGTAACCACTGCGGTCGCAGCTACAACAACCCAGGCAACCTACGGCGTCACCACGATCTCCTCTGCCCCGTGGGCAGCTCCTCGGCCTGCCGCGGACACGCAGACACCTCCTCCTGTCTGCGTTTCGGCAAGACGACGACGACAGCGACGCAGATGCCTCAGCGTCGGGCGGGAGAACCCAGGAAGAACATGCAGCACCACATCTGTAACGTCTGTGGGAAAAGCTTCAGTAACTCAGGCAACCTGAGGAGGCATCACCAGCTCAACTGCCAGGTCAGCCCTCACAAAACGGACGACGGGAAAACCTCCCATCACCAGCTCAACTGCCAGGCCAGCCCTCATAAAACGGAGGACGGGAAAACCTCCGCCGAGACGACGTCACCTCGGCCAGGAGAAGAACTTAATACCGCCGTACAGGTAATAATTAATAATATTATTACGTCCATTGCGTCAGCAGCTTTAAAGGGTTAATATTATTTATAATATGTATAGACCTGCGCAGTGATGTCACCAGCCCTGTTCCACTAGTGGATTTCTCATTCATTTTCCTCATAGACTTTTCAGTGACGTCACCAGCCCTGTTCCACTAGTGGATTCCTCATTCATTTTCCTCATAGACTTTTCAGTGACGTCACCAGCCCTGTTCCACTAGTGGATTCCTCATTCATTTTCCTCATAGACTTTTCGAAAATGGTTAATAAAAACACGATTGCGCCGCGGCCAAAGCTAACTCGGGTCGTGACAAATCATGACAACAAACACAATATCGTCATATAATATCTAATTAGCAAGAAGTATATAACGGCATGATACAAGACTTTTTGTTTCGTTTTTCGTCTTAGAAATGATTTGATCGTCCCAAAAGTTTGTGTGTGCCATCACGATTCGTCACGACTCGAGTTGCATGCTTTGACCGCGGCGTAATCGTCTTCATATAAATTATTTTCGAAAAGTGTATGAGAAAAAAAATGAATGGGGAATCCATTTCTGGAACAGGGGGCGGTGACGTCACTGCACAGGTCTATAGACACACTGCAAAAAATGCTGTCCTACATTTAAGAAAAAATATATATATATTTGAGTGTAATAGTACTAGAAACAAGCAAAATAATCTGTCCCCACGGACAGATTATGTAAGTGAATTGTACTTCATATTTATATTTAAAGTCTAGATTTAAAGGTAGGGGAAGTGATTTCACTTTTGTCAGATATCACCCAAAAAAAATTTTTTCTGTTAAAATGCTCTATTATAAGGTGTGGAAACCATACTGTATATGGAGTTTCCCCCTCCCCCACGTTAGCAGAGGAGCTAATAAAAGTTCCCCAGGTGGTGGCTGAATTTCCTCCAATCAGGATCGAGCAGCAGGTTCACATAGTGTAGCTACTTTTGGGGGCCCCTAGTGCACCAGGCTGGTACTACACCATGAATTTCAAATCACTTCCCCTACCTTTAAGATTACAAGACTTGCTTAGTTCAGAGTTTTTTGCAGTGCAAAGTAAAATCATTTAAAAAATCAATCCAGGTGGGCGCTAGCGGCGACAGCGCGGAGAAGACCACCACCGGCGCGTCCCGACAACAACAACAACACTACCACTGTGACCAGTGTGGCAAGACGTTCGCTCACGCGGTCAACCTGAAGAAGCATCTGGCGGTCCACTCCAAGCCCCACGCCTGTGGGCTCTGTGGGAAGAGGTTCAGCCACGCCACGCTGCTCAGAGCCCACCACCGGGTTCACCAGTGGGCCCAGACGCCGCTCATCTGCACCGACTGTGGGAAAAGCTTCACCCACCCAGGCAGCCTCAAGAGGCACCAGATGGTCAGTCATTCAGGGTGGGACCAGGGCTTATTACAGTATAGGCATGGATTTTTCAATCTATGGATTTTTACAGGTGTTTTTTTTTTTTTTTTTTTTTTTTTAACAGGGGTTTTCAACAGGTGGTCCGGGGACCACCAGTGGTCCCTGAGAGAGGGTTCCAGGTGGGCCCTCCTCCAGACTAAATGATGGAAAGTTGGTTAAACAGATGTAACTCTTTGAGAGCGTAAAAATGAAACCAAATGGACCCTAGCGGGTCCATTTGGTTTCATGTTTACACTCTCAAGAGTTATGATATTCACCATCTAAATTAGCACCATTTCATTAATTAAGTCATGGTCATTTTGATCTCTATGTTTTGCCTGTTTTGTTTGCAAAAATCCATCCTGGAATTGTGGGCAAAACCAAAGTAAATCTTTAATTTTGGGTTCTGTGGGGTGGAAATGTTGTCAAATGGTGGTCTGTAGGTCAAATGCTGAATAAATAGTGGGCCCTGGGATCAAAAAGGCCAGGGGTGGATCTAGGCCCCTAAATGCCCTGACTGCCCCACCAAACACGATGGCATGCAAAACAACCCAAATATCAAAGATATTTCAAATTAAAGTGCCTATATTTAAATTGATGTGAAACACTACTACTGCTACTAACTAACTACAGCTGTGTCACCACTAAACCAACAGCATTTCATCATTGAAAACAGAAAACTCTCTGAGTCAGACCTTTAGCTTTATGCATGCTGCGTGTCTGTTGCAACTTCAACAACAATTGGGAACTCTTATATTTGCCCCTGCATTTCACCTTCAACCAATTGCAAAAAAGCAACCTCAGCTGAATTTGTATCTTAAATATATCCTGAATAACAGATAAAAAATTGACTGGAATACATTGACATTGTACTTAAGGCAAGTATTTTCTAAATTTCATTAAGTATCACAGTGACATATCAAACTAGGGAGTTTTCGTGATGCTGAATCCATTCCAAACATTAGTTTTGCATAAAGAACATTTGACCGTGTTGTCAAATGTGACGAGGTTAGCACATTTGGGAGAGTTGATATGTCAGGATTTCACCCAATGCGTGATTTTGTGCAAAACTAATGATAGGAATGGACTCAGCATCATGAAAACTCTGTCACTGTTCTACTTAAAGCATAACGTAATTTAGAAAATATTTGCCTTCAATGGTATATTTGACATCAACGGTAGACTTACTGTAAAGGACATTTTCAAAGCTTTCCCCTCAGACAATTCCAGGCAAGTTTTTATCTGTTATTCAGGATTTATTGAAGATACAAAATCAGTTTGCTTTCTATTTTTTTGCTACCAGTTTGTGTCAGAAGATGGCACTGTTGTCCACAAGAGTCTAGACCTGTTTTAGAGGGATAGAGGGATAGAGGGGAATTTAAGGGACTTGAGTTTGAAATACAGTCAGTGGAGAAGAAGCCTTTATTCTCTTGTCGTGTGTTTATTTTCTTCAAACCATTTTATATAGCAGTAGCCTAATGTGTTTGAATAGTTGTACTTGTAGATGCTGAAATGCTGTTATCTATGCGTTTTTAACCCCCCAAAACCCCCAAAATTTCCAGGCGCCGGGCGGCTGGGATGCCCTCCTGGTAACATTTGAGCACCTGTCCTTCAAAATCTCTGTGCACGCCACTGGCCATTTGAATTGAATTGAATTGAATTGAATTGACGTGCCTGTACTACTTACTGTAGGTCCACTTCAAGAAGCACGCCTGCGTGGTCTGTGGGAAGACCTACGGCCTCCTGGTGAACCTGAAGAAGCACCAGGACGGGTGTACGGGGGAGGCGCGGCCACACGCCTGCCACCGCTGTCACAAGACCTTCCACCAGCTCAGCAACCTCAAGAGGCATGTCCTCACCCACGCCGAGGAGAAACCCTTCGCTTGTCCCCGCTGCAAGAAGACCTTCGTTCAGAGGCGTGACTTAAAGGTGCTTCTTTGATTTTATATATGCTTTTACACCAGGGTTTTTCAAGTTACAGGTGGTCGTTTTTGACGTTTCGTAGATTAAGACTAGAACTAAATGGGATTAAAAGACTAAATATGTCTTATTGAAAAGACTAAGACTAAATTAAAATATTCTCAAAAAAACCCAAAACTGCCCAGGTGTGAGTGGTTGTGTGTGTTTTCAACCAGTGGTCCACCGGGGGACCACCAGTGGTCCCTGAGAGGATTCCACCTGGTCCCCATGCAGCTAAATGATGGACAGGTGGTAACCAAATGGACCCTTTATGGATCTGTAACTCCTGAGATCGTAAAATGATCATTTTACGCTCTCAAGTGTTAAAGTATAATTATTTAAACATCTGAATTACGTAATTCTTAAGAGCACAGACAACTAGAAAATGTAGAAGAACTGTTTTGCCAGTTATCTCAAATTGTGGACAAAAACCTGAAAAATCTTTACGGTTTTTGCGTTCGAGAGACTAAACTCAACATCAAATGGTGTTCCTTCTCTTCCATGGCTAAAATGCTGAATAAATAGTGGGCCTTGGTATGAAAAGGATTCTAGGTGGTCCCCAGGCTAAATGATTGGACAGTTGGTATTACCAAATGGACCCTTTATAGAGCTGTAACTCTTTGAGAGTTAAAATGAAACCAAATGGACCCTCACGGGTCCATTTGGTTTCATTTTAACGCTCTCAAAGAGTTACAGATCTATAAGGGTCCATTTATACGCAATTAGGGCCTTTAGCATTGGGGAAGAGGCGTTCCCACGCTAAAGTCGGTATTTTTGTTACTATCCTATCTCCCTTAAACACCTCCTATACCCGTTAAATTATGCATAGGTGTGGTTTGGGCGTTTTTAGCTTTCATCCAATCCGTGTTGATCTTGCCATTGCCTTTAATTCATCCCATATCTATTCCCCTTATCCCTACTGCTATGCTTACACTCCTAAACCCGCAGCCTGGCTGCATTTATCACAAGTCTACAAAACGTTATAAAGAAAGTGCAAAAAAGTCGTGAAATTCTCGTCCAAAACAGACGTCTTTTTGATCATTCATATCTCGGCCAATTCTGGACCATTTTTTTACATTTTCAAAATGCAGTGTGATGGGCAAACATCACTCTCTCAGATGGTGTATAGAATATGTGGGTAGGTCTTGTCTACAATGCGGGATCGAGCAAAACGTAACTGTTGGGTATTCGGTGGAAATCTGAAAGCAACAGCATTGCGTCACAAGTTAATTATATTATATACCTTACCTAAACACAAGGAAGAGACCAACAGCAGGAAATCTACAGCTTTTTATAGGACAATCAATAAATAATGAGATGAATTGAACCGGCACCGTTCCACATGGACATCTCCAAAGCGCACGTGGCTCTGCCTTCTCGTATAGGTTAGTGGGTGCTTTGAAATCCTGTTATCTATTTCCTATAGATAACAGGATTCCTAAATCTATTTGACAAAATTATCAACTTAAGGGACTTCGTGACAAACACGCCTATGACCACACCTCCAGTCACAAATAACGGTGTCGGCATAAAGAATAGTGGCTAAGGGAAGAGGAGAGGTGATGAAAATACCAATAAGAGAATTGGTTGCGGGTTGCGGGTTGCGGTCAGCGTCAGTGACAAGGCATGGAACCAAAATGGAGCCCAAAAACTTGCTTTTGGGTCAGAGAGGTTAAACTTAAGATCAAAGGTGGTCCGTGGCTAAAAGGACGAATAAATAGTCATCAAAAAGGTTGAAGGCCCCAGTTTTAAACTACAGCTATGTATTTGTATAGTGTTTTGAACATTTGTCTGTGTTTTGAACAGTGTTGGGAATATTACTTTACCTTGTTAATATATTACTTATTGATTATTACCTTCATTTTAAATCAATATATTATATTACAATATTACTGTCTGAGCAAGTGTAATATATTAATATTACTATTACATATTACTTTAAAAAACCTTTTACAACATTTATAATTAAATATTTAGTATCTCTATTAATCAAATATTGCGTAGGCCAGTGGCATACCTAACACAGGAGTTAAATGTATTCCTTGAATTTATGGAAGCCAGTAAATAATTTGAAGACAAATTATAGAAAATAAGTAATTATTTAACTTCTGCAGTTGTCAAGATAATTTCACAAGAACACTTGCAACGAGACAGATTGACAGAAAGTAATATTGAAAGTAATGCAGTCATGCAGAAAGAAAAGTATAATATATTAGACGTTTTTTGTTCAGTAATATATTTATATTACAAGTTACTGCATTTTGGTAGTATATTATGTAATATATTAAGTTACGTAGTGCATATGTCCCAACACTGGTATTGAATGTATTGATTTTACCCGAGGAAAACACAACTTTTTCTTGTGGATAATAAAAGAGATGTATTCTTTACAGCGACACGAACGGACCCACGCCGAGGAGAAAGCCTTCCGCTGCGACTGGTGTGGGAAAGGCTTCATCTGTAGCCGCGACCTGGAGAGACACCTGCGCGTGCACACAGGGGTGAAACCATACTACTGTACGCGCTGTGAGAAAGGCTTCACTCGACACGACAGCCTGACCAGGTGCACTGATGGTTTTGTCGAATAAGTCTAACATTAAATACTAAGTCGACTAAGGTTTTTGATTTAGACTAGACCAGGTGGTCCGGGGACCACTAGTGGTCCCTGAGAGGGTTCAAGGTGGTCCCCAGCTAAGTTAGTGAACCGGATGTAACTCTTGAGAGTGTAAAAATGAAACCAAATGGACCCGCAAGGGTTCATTTGGTTTCATTTTTACACTGCATGTTTCATACTAAAAACTATACATCTGTATAACGTATATAAACCTACAATGTATTTTTATGTAAGACTAAACTACCGAGGCTAAAACTAAGTCATTTTTGACATTTCATCGACTAAGACTAGACTAAAAACATGAATTTCAGAAGACTAAAAAAAAGACTAAATATGTCTTATTGAAAAGACTAAATTAAAATATTCTAAAAAGAAAAAAACAACACAGACTAAATGATGGACTGTTGGTTAACCAAATGGACCCTTTATAGATCTGTAACTCCTGAGAGTGTAAAATGATCATTTTACACTCTCAAGAGTTAAAGTATATTTAAACTTCTGAATTACGTAATTTATTTGTAAATGTAGAAGAATTGTTTTGCCAGTTATCTCATAAATTGTGACCACCATTTGGTAAATTGAAAAAATCTTTACTTTTTTTTTTTTTTTTTTTTTTTTGCGTTCGAGGGACTAAACTCAACATCAAATGCTGTTCCTTCTCCTCCGTGGCTAAAGCCAGGGTTCCTACAGGTTTCTTAAAGTAAAATTTAAGTCTTTTTTTAAGACCTTTTTAAGTCCATTTATATAAAACATAATACCCAGGGCGGATGTAACATTTCCCAATTGGAGGGGCAGGAGAAAATGGTATGGCTGCGGCTTCATCACCCGTGTCGCTTCGCGCCACGGGTGATGAAGCCGCACCCATACCATTTTCAGTTACAGAACTTTTATTCGGCAAGTAAAGCATCAATAATAACATCAGTTGTTGTTGAAGTTGCAACAGACACGCAGCATGCATAAAGCTAAAGGTCTGACTCAGAGAGTTTTCTGTTCTCTCGGTGCGAAACCGAGAAATCAATTACTTGATGATTGATAAGTTTACGCCGCAACATTTTCCGGCTACATTATTTAAACCAAACACGCGGTTGACAAATGAAATTTTTGAGGAGCAATGTGACACATAGAAATTACAAACTGCGCAAAATTTAAGACCTAGATATAAAAATTCAAGACTTTTTAAGTATTTTTAAGGTATTATTTTCAAATTCGTAAATTCAATGCTTTTAAGACTTTTTAAGACCCCGCGGGAACCCTGTAAAATGCTGAATAAATACTGGGCCCTGGTATGAAAAGGTTGAAAACCCACTGCTCCATACAACAGGCTTTACAGTGAAATGCAGGTACAGTATATTGATTTAGTTCAGTGGTTTTCAACCTTTTTCATCCCAGGGACCACCATTTGAGGATATTTTAGCTCCACAGACCCCAAATCTAAAGATTTATTTTGCTTTTGTCCACAATTCCAGGCTGGATTTGGGAAACAAAACAAGCAAAACATACATTCCAAAATGGCTAATTCACATGATGAATATTTTAACTCTTGAGAGTGTAAAAATGAAACCAAATGGACCCTTGCGGGTCCATTTGGTTTCATTTTTACACTCTCAAGAGTTACATCTGGTTAACCAACTTAGCTGGGGACCACCTGGAACCCTCTCAAGGACCACTGGTGGTCCCCGGACCACTGGTTGAAAACCCCTGATTTAGTAGAAATAACACCAAGGATATTTCTATCTGTGTTCCACAGGCACCTCCGCTGCCACTCTAAGCACAAGCGGCTGCCCTGCCCGCTGTGCCGCATGTCGTTCACCTCGGCCGCCAGCGTGAGGCGCCACCAGCTGCACCTGCACTCCTCCTCTGGCCAGGAGGAGAAACCCTTCAGCTGTACGCTGTGTGGGCGGAGCTTCGAGCGTCCGCGCGACCTGGAGCGGCACCGGCGGCGGCTCCACGGCCGGCCCAAGACCTGGGTCTGCACGCGCTGCCACAAACGCTTCCCCGACCGCCGGGCCTTGAACCGCCACGCGCACACGGTGCACAGCGGGGCCAGGCGCGTCCACTGCACGCGCTGCGGGAAAGGCTTCAGTCAGCCGTTCAACATGAAGCGACACAAGTGTGTCCCGTCGGGGCTGAGGATACAGAACGTCTGCAGTCTGAAAGAGGAGACGGATACTCAGTTAGATACTCAGTTAGATACTCAGTTAGATACTCATTTAGATACTCAGTTAGATACTCAGTTAGATACTCACTTAGATACTCAAATGAGTTAATAGTGCAGGCAGACTCTTCACATTTCTGAAATAAATGTCAGAGATAAAATCGACATGACATAAACATGAAATAAATGCTTTAAGGAAATTTTATTTTTCAACCAAGGTTGATGTTTTCAGTTGTTATTAGAGTAAGTAAAAGATGGCTGTTAATTGTTTACATTCCATGCTTTTTTTAGTTTTAGGAGTTTTAGCTATGGGAGGGAGCATTCCAACATGGTCCTCAATAATATTTAATATTTAAGTGATTTTATTATAATTATAATAATAATAAAAAAACTACAGTTCTAATAAGCCCCAGGAAATTACATCTGGATAAATGATCTACTGAATGTGACAAACTGCCAAACTGCTGCCTCCTTCACATTCAGTAGATCCTGTCAACTTCTGAGGCCGATTATAATTTCCTGGGGTTTATTAGGACTGTAGTAGTTGATGAAAACATCTATCAACAACGACTATGTATTCAGCACCATGTTGGAATGCCTGCTCACATAGATAAAACCCCTACAACTAAAGAAACAAAGGAATGTAAACAATTAACATCCATCTTCTACTTTCTCTAATAACAATCTAAAACAAGAACCTTGCTTCGGGGAAAAACAACAACAAAGTTGTCCTTTAACACGCCTGCCACTCGGTCCATGTAGGGCTGTGGGTTTACTGTATAGAGATGCGCAGTGACGTCACCGCCCCTGTTCCGGAAGTCTTTTCCCAATTAGACTTTTCGAAAATAATTTATATAAAGACGATTACGTCGCGGCCAAAGCCAACTCGAGTCGTGACGAATCATGATGACACACACAAACTTTTGGGACAATAAAATAATTTCTAAGATGAAAAACGAAACAAAAAGTCTTGTATCATGCCGTTTTCTACTTCTTCCCAATTATATATTATATGACGATATTGTGTTTGTTGTCATGATTTGTCACGACCCGAGTTGGCTTTGGCCGCGGCGCAATCGTCTTGATGTAAATTATTTTTGAAAAGTCTATGAGAAAAATGAATGGGGAAAAGACTTCCGGAACAGGGGCGGTGACGTCACTGCGCATCTCTATATGTATGTTGTTGTTTTTTTTAATGTCAGAATGTTTGACATTGTAAATATGTATTCTCGTGTCTAAATAACCTCAGGGAGCTGACGTGCTGTGGAAGGCAGCCAGGCACAGAAATCATGAACTCGTTATTTAATCCTAGATTCCTATAATTTTGAACTTTAAATGTCGTATTTAATTCCTTTGTGTGTAAGTGTTTTGTTGTCACAGTCAGCAGCGTCATGGAAGCCTCTATAAAGCATAGAGAAAAGTCAAAGTGGTCAGATTAGTCATTCACGTTACCGCAGTGAAATTAGTTCTCACTTTTGACCCATCTCTTGGAGCGGTGAGCTGCAGCGTGCGCCGCGCTGGGAATCATTAAGTTGATTTGACCCCCAATCCATCCCTTTGATGCTGAGTGCCAAGCAGGGAGGCATTGGGTCCCATTTTTAGAGTCTTTGGTATGACCTGACCGGGAATCGAACCCCGGCCTCCCAGTTCCAGGGCGGACACTCTAACCACAAGGCCACTGTTCTGGTAAATACATGTGTATGAGTTGTCATTGTCAATCTACAGTATAAATACAGTACAATGAAAAGTATTTTCGCATCCCATCAGGGCAGTGGTTTTCAACCTTTTTCATCCCAGGGACCACCATTTAGTCAGGATTTGATCCACGGACCACCATTTGAGGACATTTTAGCCCCACAGACCCCAAAACTAAAGATTTATTTTGCTTTTGTCCACAATTCCAGGCTGGATTTGGGAAACAAAACAGGTAAAACATACATTCCAAAATGTCTAATTCAGATGATGAATATTTTAACTCTTGAGAGCGTGAAAATGAAACCAAATGAACCCGCAAGGGTCCATTTGGTTTCATTTTCATGCTAGTCATTCATTTTTACGCTAGTCATTTTTACGCTAGTCATGGGAACTAGTGATGCGCATCACTACACACTGCGGGCAGAGCCCCATGCATGTACACACATTATCGCACTACAGAGATCTGTTCATGGCTGAACCTCCGCATGCCAGCCATGCCACACACACACACACACACACACACACACACACACACACACACACACACACACACACACACACACACACACACACACACACACACACACACACACACACACACACACACAGCAGCATGCAGTATGAAACTACCCGTACAGCCTGACGCCAATGCAATAATGCAGTTAGAACAATAATTTTAATCACTCAGGTCACCACAGAACCTTCTCACTGGACGAAGATCAGCCGCACCACCGATCATACCAGTGCACACAATGTGTGCACGCATTTATCCAACCTCAGTCATTATAAAGCACAAAGCATTACAATGAATGAATGAGTAACATACATTTGTATAACTGAGTATGAAATTACAACTGACTATATATATATATATATATATATATATATATATATATATATATATATATATATATATATATATATATATATATATATATATATATATATATATATATATATATATATATATATATATATATATATACATAGCTTTACGCAGTAGAACCAGATCAACAACACATCTGTCTGTCTATCTGCCTGCCTGCCTGTCTGTCTGTCTGTCTGCATTACATAGCCTTGATATCATTGTTTCCTGGTTAACTATGGGTGTGACCAAACCAGGGCCTTAGATTTTCGACATCTCCCTTCACTCCCATGTAAATTTCTAACGGCACCTGCTCTACGTAGACTTCTATTATACTTCCGGCAAAATGGGGTTACGTGATGCATAGGAGTCTATGGACACCAGGCTGTTCTCTGTACCCTCAATGGCACAACTCTATCTATCCAGATACCTCTGCTTCATACACTAACTGCAACGTGTGAGACTGTGTCATCATTTAGTGTTGTGTTCCTACAGCGAAGACAAACTCGTGCCTTAACTCCGAGAGCATCACAACAGGTAGGGAAAAAAAAAATCACCATTTGTTCTATGTTTTGTTGTTTGTTTTTTTTTTCATAAAGTTACTGAGGACATTCCTGTAATAGCATGCTGCTGAATGGTGTTAGAATCCCTGTGTGAAAATAGAGGTTAACGAGCAATTATGGGCACTGGATTCATGTAAAACTCAAGCAGTGTTGTTGTTTTCCTTTTCTTTTTTTTTCTTTTTAGAATATTTTGATTTAGTCTTAGTCTTTTCAACAACACATACTGTATTTAGTCTTGTAGTCCCATCCCGCCTTCTGAAATTATTTTTTTTAGTCTAGTCTTAGTTAACAAAATGTCAAAAATGATTTAATCTCAGTCTTGCTAGTTTAGTCTTACATACAAATACATTGTAGCTTTATTGTATTATATTATATTATATTATATTATATTATATTATATTATATTATATTATATTATATTATATTATATTATATTATATTATATTAAAAAGAAAGAGAAAAAAAGAAGATAAAAATGTGTATTATTTCCATTAGTCTTAGGTTATGATTTAGTCTTCGTCTTTTGAAAATATTTTTTGTTAATCTAGTCTTAGTTGATTGAATATCAAAAACCTTAGTTGACTTAGTTTTAGTCAACAGAAACAACACTGACCTCAAGGTGTGATGGGAGGATGGAGTTTACAGGAATTTGCTGGACCTTCCTGTGATTTACATTATTTGTTCTGTTGATGTAACTGAATTGTTCACTGATCAGTGATCACATTATCAATATCTATATAATGAACAGTGCTATGGATACATGCAGTGCTGTCTTAAGTCAGTCGGACCCCAAAGTGTGGTCTGGGG
>CM076967.1:52661683-52671683 GCA_039105355.1 Benthosema pterotum
CTTTTATCATACAACTAAAGCTGTGGGTGTGGCTTCAGTTCAGGTGCATCTCCACCCATCACCACCCACCAGGCAAACCAGCCATACTTAATGAACTGGGAGGGTGGAATCATAAAAATGACAGTTTAACAAACACTGTACACTTTCTTCGAAAAAATCTTACTTTTCATATAACATTAATACCTGATGATCATGTTTTAGGGTAGAAAAAAATAATGGCACTCCATCTTTAAAGACTCATTTGTGTAAAAAGAACATGTTCAAAGGGTGTTATCCCGCTTATTACATGGCCTCAGTTGTTTTCAATCAGTGGTCTGGGGACCACCAGTAGTCCTTGAGTGGGTTCCAGGTGGTCCCCAGGCTAAATGATGGAGGGAAATGAAAAATATACAAAGAGGGGAAGTGGGGTGGGTGGGGAATGATATTGTTTTACTAATCTACCCGTGTGTGTGTGTGTGTGTGTGTGTGTGTGTGTACATTGACAGGAATCCATCATGGAGTCTCTTAACAGTCGTCTCCTGAAAGCTTTGGATGCTCTGGATGATACACAGTTCATGAGGTTCAAGTGGCAATTGAGACAGGCTGAGAGCGTTGCTGGTTGTGAGCCGCTGACAAAGAAAACGCTGCAGAGTGCCGCCCCCCTGGATGTGCTCGACCTCATGTCAGAAAACTTTCCTGAAAAAGAACTTGAAATCATGAAAATCATCCTGCCGAAGGTCAACAGAGCTGACCTCATGAAGTTGTTTAAAGACATTCCAGGAGATAACAACAAAGGTAAGAAAGAAAAAAAAGACAATTCTTCACAGAGTAAAAGTGAAATGCAAATCAGCACCATCTTCAGGTACATACAGAAAATAACTATTATTTACTAATATAATAAAATAATTAATTATTCTTTCATGGCGCCCAACCTAAATGCCCAGTCAGGTCAGGTCTGTTCGGGTGCGGGCCTGTTGAGAACTCTAGTTCATTTGGATGTAACCAGGGTGGGCATGCATAAATATGGAGGCCGCTACATTTTCCAAAACAATATTTTAAAAATAAATTAAAACAGTAAATGAAATTCCACGTCCCTCTCACGTATTAATAACACCAATGGAGTTTTTGTGTTTTCTGCATATTTCACATTTTTCCGCATATTTCACATTTGTCCTGCTCCAGTTGATGATCCAGTTGCTGATCCAGTTGCTGCTCCTGCTTCAGTTGCTGCCCATGCTCCAGTTGCTGCTCCAGTTGCTGCTCCAGTTCCTGCAGCTGCTCCAGTTGCTGCTCCTGATCCAGTTGCAGCTTCAGGACCAGCAATGTCTCCAGTTGGGAGCACAAACAGAGAGGATTTCTTAAAATGTGAGTACAACCCCAATTCCGTTGAAGTTGGGACGTTGTGTAAAATGTAAATAAAAACAGAATGCATTGATTTGCAAATCGTTTTCAACCTCTATTCAGTTGAATACACCACAAAGACAATATATTTAATGTTCAAACTGATAAACTTTATTGTTTTTGGAAATTATACAATCTTTTGTAAATTGATCCCTGCAACATGTACCAAAAAAGTTGGGACGGGGGCAACAAAAGACTGGGAAAGGTCATGAATGCACAAATAACGCCTGTTTGGAACATTCCACAGGTAAACAGCCTAAAACAGGTTAATCTTAAACAGTTTAATATCGTGATTGGGTATAACAGGACCATCCCAGTCGTTCACAATCAAAGATGGGGCGAGGTTCACCACTTTGTGAACAATTCTGTGAGAAAATCATCCAACGGTTTAAAAACAATGTTTCTCAACATTCAATTGCAAGGAATTTGGTGATTTCATCATCTACAGTCCATAATATAATCAAAATGTTCAAAGAATCTGAAGAACTTGCTATACTAAAGCGACAAGGCTGAAAACCAACACAGAATACTTGTGACCTTTGATCCCTCAGGTAGCTCTGCTTTAAAAACTGACGTCATTGTGTAAAGGATATTACTGTGAGGACTCAGGAATACTCAGAAAACCATTGTCAGTTTACATAATTTGACGCTACACCTGACCTGCGAGTGCAAGTTAAAACTCTACCATGCAAAGCAAAGCCATATATCAGAAAGGTTGGTTTGAAAAACAACCAGAAATGCCTTCTCTGGGTCCACTATCATTAGAAATGTGGACTCATCAGACCACAGCACACTTTTCCACTTTGTGTCTAACCATTTCAAATGATATTGTACCCAGAGAAGGCATTTCTGGTTGTTTTTCTGGTTGTTTTTTCAAACCAACCTTTCTGATGTATGGCTCTGCTTTGCATGGTAGAGTTTTAACTTGCAATCACAGGTGTAGCGACAAATTATGTAAACTGACAATGGTTTTCTGAGTGTTCCTGAGTCCTCACAGTAATATCCTTTACACAATGATGTCAGTTTTTAATGCAGAGCCACCTGAGGGATCAAAGGTCACAAGTATTCTGTGTTGGTTTTCAGCCTTGTCGCTTTACTATAGCAAGTTCTTCAGATTCTTTGAATGTTTTGATTATATTATGGACTGTAGATGATGAAATCACCAAATTCCTTGCAATTGAATGTTGAGAAACATTGTCTTTAAACCGTTGGATGATTTTCTCACAGAATTGTTCACAAAGTGGTGAACCTCGCCCCATCTTTGATTGTGAACGACTGGGATGGTCCTGTTATACCCAATCACGACATTAAACTGTTTAAGATTAACCTGTTTACCTGTGGAATGTTCCAAACAGGCGTTATTTGTGCATTCATGACCTTTCCCAGTCTTTTGTTGCCCCCGTCCCAACTTTTTTGGTACGTGTTGCAGGGATCAATTTACAAAAGATTGTATAATTTCAAAAAACAATAAAGTTTATCAGTTTGAACATTAAATATATTGTCTTTGTGGTGTATTCAACTGAATGGGGGTGGAAAACGATTTGCAAATCAATGCATTCTGTTTTTATTTACATTTTACACAACGTCCCAACTTCAACGGAATTGGGGTTGTACATGGTTTGTTCCTCTGCACCTGGGTGGCCCACCGCAGCCACCAAGGCATCCCTACTCGGCGGTCAAAAACCAAACAATAAAGCAAAACTCATGACTATGAATGTGGCTACCTGGAATGTTCGCACCCTCCTTGATGTTTTAGATGGGACAGAGAGACCTCACAGACGGACTGCCCTCATTGCACATGAGTTGAAGAGGTACAATATAGATATTGCTGCACTTAGTGAGACCCTGTTCTCCGGTGAGGATTCACTGACAGAAGTTAGCGAAGGCTACACCTTCTTCTGGAAGGGCCTTCCGGAGAATGAATGCAGAATCCACAGAGTTGTCTTTGCTGTAAACGGCAGACTACTCAGTAACATCCCTGAGTCTCCACAAGGCATCAGTGAGAGGCTTATGACCTGGCAAATTCCCTGAGCCTCATATGCCCACATTGTGGCAAGACATGTGGCTCTAGAATCAGGCTTCATAGTCACCTACAGTGGCATCGACGCTAGCAACGATGACCACTGCCAAACCCGCACTACAAGGAAAATATGTCATCTTCGACAACGATGGACAACTACCAAGGAGGAGGAGTGTGTGTGTGTGTGTGTGTGTGTGTGTGTGTGTGTGTGTGTGTGTGTGTGTGTGTGTGTGTGTGTGTGTGTGTGTGTGTGTGTGTGTGTGTGTGTGTGTGTGTGTGTGTGCGTGTGTCTTTTAAACTTACAAACAGTGCTTCTTCTGTATTGTAAAACAGCAGAGATGGCAACATGAGCCAAAGACTCTCACTCAAGTTGCAAGTTATAGATTAATATATGACCTCATTGAAGTGTTCTTTAGTCACATTAATGATTTCTTTGTCTCCAGTCCCATCTCCAGGTTGGTCTTCATTTACGTCTCCAGTTGCACCTCCAGCTTGGTCTCCGGTTGCAGCTCCATTTTGGTCTCCTGATCCATATGCAGTTGCACCTCCATATCCAGTTTCACCTCCAGTTGCATCTCCAGTTTGGTCTCCATTTGCGTCTCCAGTTGCACCTCCAGTTTGGTCCCCAGTTGCTGCTCCTGCTCCAGTTGCTGCTCCTGCTCCAGTTGCTGCTCCTGCTCCAGTTGCTGCTCCTGCTCCAGTTGCTGCTCCTGCTTCAGTTGCTGCTCATGCTCCAGTTGCTGCTCCAGTTGCTGCTCCTGCTTCAGTTGCTGCTCATGTTCCAGTTGCTGCTCCTGCTTCAGTTGCTGCTCATGTTCCAGTTGCTGCTCCTGATCCAGTTGCAGCTTCAGGACCAGCAATGTCTCCAGTTGGAGCTTCAGGACCAGCAATGTCTCCAGTTGCAGCTTCAGGACCAGCAATGTCTCCAGTTGGAGCTTCAGGACCAGCAATGTCTCCAGTTGCAGCTTCAGGACCAGCAATGTCTCCAGTTGGAGCTTCAGGACCAGCAATGTCTCCAGTTGCAGCTTCAGGACCAGCAATGTCTCCAGTTGGAGCTTCAGGACCAGCAATGTCTCCAGTTGCAGCTTCAGGACCAGCAATGTCTCCAGTTGCAGCTTCAGGACCAGCAATGTCTCCAGTTGGGAGCACAAACAGAGAGGACTTCTTAAAATGTGAGTACATGGTGTGTGTGTGTGTGTGTGTGTGTGTGTGTGTGTGTGTGTGTGTGTGTGTGTGTGTGTGTGTGTGTGTGTGTGTGTGTGTGTGTGTGTCCTGGTTCTCTATACATCTGATCAGTTCTTCAGCCATGAAGACTCATTGGTGCTTTGCCTCCTGCCCAGGAGGGGCAGAATCAATTTGCGACAGTGTTCATCAGTTACGGCTGTTGGTAAAATAGTTGCAAGTTGCGACCAATAGATTACCAATGGCTGCGACCGTTGTAACAGCCGGCAAACCCGGCGCCCGTTTTGCGGTCACGGCAGGTATCCTATCGGTAAAAATGGAAAAAGATGCCAGCACTCTGGAGTTCATTTCAAGGTTTTATTTACCTCAGAAGGCAGGACTAGGGCATGGACGTGTTTCGCGCCTGAGGGCTTTCTCAATGTGTTGAGAAAGCCCTCATGGGCAAAACTATGTGCCATTCATTGATGGACTGCCAAAGCCTAGCCTTTACATTCACAAGCAGTTAGTCCGATTCATTGCACACAGTATAGAACAGTATAGTGCTGTGCACACAGTATAGAACAGTATAGTGCTGTGCTAGTTTTAGTTGTGCTAGTCTCAGCTGTGCTAGTCTCAGCTGTGCTAGTCTCAGCTGTGCTAGTCAGCTGCGAACGGCACCTAGCGAGCGGCCCTGTGCAGAGGGCATATACTGGTACAGGTTGCTCAGCTAGTGAGATATGCCAGCAAATTCATACAGCTGAACTTCAAAAACCTGAACTATACCTTTAACTTTAATAACAATTTCTTTAGTCTGAAAATCTCTTGGTCAGTAAAGGCACCATCCTCCTTAATTAGAAGAGTCGCAGACCTGACAAAAGTAAGGGAAGAAATCTTCAATTTATAACCGCCGCCTAAGCCCTTTAGTGTTGGACAAAAAAGTAGTGATTTTATCAATATGATAAAATAATAATGGATTGCATTTTATAGCGCTCAAAGCGCTTCAAAGCACTTCACTCATTCATACATTGGGAAGTAGAGTGGTGAACAGTCGACGCTCAGTGTCCTAAACTTCACACATTCACACGCCAATGGTGGCAACAAGCTGAACACCCACCAACTCATTGGAAGCAGTTTAGGGTTCAGTGTCTTGCCCAAGGACGACCTACTCTACCTCCTAAGCCACAGTCATCATCTTCTGACGCTGACATAGTTTCTATTTCTTTCACATGTTTACCTTTAGTTCCAGTCTGTTCCTTCTCGATGAGTTTTCTTTTAATAGGCTTAATTGATAAACTTCCTCACATATGTCATTTTTATTAAAGTGAGGACCAAAAAACATACGTTGAACAACTGCTGGGGTCTCTGTGTTTAAAAACCAACACCAGACAGGGTTTCATCCATTACCATTTAGTTGTCAGCCTGACGCTGCTTGTTGTTCTCTTCATTCACCTTTTTCTTTGACGTTTTTTCTTTTCTGTGACACCGTACTGGCCTGTGTTTTTCGTATCACCAATATCATCCTGATCACTTTGTCCTTGCATAACAACCTCTGTAGTTCTCTCAGAAGCCACCAACTGTAGAACTGAATGTAAAGTTCAAATTGTTTTCTTTTAGAACTATATCTCCTGCTGTCGGTGTCATGCTGCAACAGTGACGATTTGCACCCCAATAAAAACAACGCCATTTTCAACCTCAGTTTCAACTTTGTTCACATCGTCTAAGAAAATGACAATACCACTGTTCATGTGAGAGGCAGATTTAACAGCTTCTCAAAATCTTCATGGCCACTAACCAGGCCCGGGCTATGAGTCGCACTTAAACAAAAACAAAATAAAAACCAAAGAAACAAAAAATAGAGAAAGTCGTAGGATCAGTCATTGGTTCGACAAATCTCTTGGAGCGGTGCGCTGCAGCGTGTAGGCTACTGTGCTCATTAGGGACCCATTGGGTCTCATTTTTAGAGTATTCGGTCAAATCAAACCCCAACCTCACAATTTCAGGGTGGACACTGTAACCACAAGTCCACTGCAGGTTAACTCATTCAGGATTCACTTAAAAGACTCACTCATGGAGAGAGAGAGAGAGAGAGAGAGAGAGAGAGAGAGAGAGAGAGAGAGAGAGAGAGAGAGAGAGAGAGAGAGAGACCCCCACACACGCACACCTACATGTACTGTCTGACAATGAGTAAGGCAGTGTGTGTGTTGTGATGGCAGTGTGTGTTTTTCATGTGTCACTGTTTTCATGCATAATCCTTCCATCATGTGTGTTTTTATTTCTTCCACAGATGCCTCTCCTCTGTCGTTTGATGTTAACACAGCGAATAAATAGCCTATTTAAGATTGGGGGAACGTGAGGCCTACGACCGACGTAATCAATCACTCTGTGCTCGATACATAAGCCTCGCGGCCGTCCGACCCTCTCCTAGGACGGCAAAACGCAGCTCTTGGCGTCGTGTCACAACGTGGACGAGAGCTGAGTGAGATTCATGGATTGTTAGTTTGTTTGCATGGAATGTGCTTATATAATGACATCTACTGGCCAGTGGCCATCATATACTTTTGCCTGTGATCCAAAAGTGAAATTAGATCTTTTCACTGCACTCAAATTATAGTGTGGTAATTTTCACTTCATCCCAATTAATGGATTTCCTTAAATCGTCCTTTCTGTTAATTCAAGACATGGTTCATAGAATGATATTGACCCTAGTAAAAAAAAAAAAATCCCCTATAAAACTTTGGAACAAATCCTATTTGCTATCCAGCGGGAATCCAATAAGCTAGCTAGCTTGCTTTCTTTCTTTCTTTCTTTCTTTCTTTCTTTCTTTCTTTCTTTCTTTCTTTCTTTCTTTCTTTCTTTCTTTCTTTCTTTCTTTCTTTCTTTCTTTCTTGTTTACATTTGACACGTGCTGTGTAGGAGTCACCATGGAAACCACTTTTGTCACGTGCTGTATAGACGTGTCACTATGGGAACCAGTGACATCATTGGGAAGGGTGTGGCCTCGTCAACGTCGGCTGCTTTCTTAACCATGTTGGGCTTCTGTTGCAACGACGACGGACCACGCCCACATCCGCTCCGTCTCGTCCACGACCTAGCTCAATCTTAAACTCCCTATTGGCTCACCCTGTCAGAGGAGAACAGGCGGGTGACCGAAACAGATGTAGGTCAACCTTATGCAGATCATCCTCGCAGATTTACTGGTTCCTCTAATGTGTTGAGTTTAGAATGTCTGAGTGAGCGTTGTTACTTTGAAGTGCAGTGGAATGGAAAGCAGTTTCAGGTAGCAGTCAGTCAGGATGACATTGGCAGAGAGGATGAGGATCTGTCATTCTTTGGAAGCACTGACAAGTCGTGGGCGTTAGGTTACTATGACAGCAACAAACGCTACAGCTTCTTTCACGATGGCTCTACAACTGAAGCGTCAGTACGTGTCCCCTCCTTAAAGCGGGGTAAGTGGGGGAAGTTTAGTGACTCCACAGGGAGCGGCAGGGTGGGGGTGTATGTAGACGCACCAGCAGGTGTTCTGTGTTTCTATGATGTGAGTGGAAACACAATGAGTCTCATTTACAAAGAGACAACAACCTTCACACAACCTCTGTATGCAGGGATAAGTCTTTATAAAGGCACAGCAGAGGTCTGTGATATCTGGTAAACATGCTAAACTCTATATACTAACGGCTAACCTGTGGTTCTCCAGGGCTCTGTACTTGGTCCGAAATAATTTTGCAACCATGGCGCAGGCCGTGACCCTTTTTAAAAAGGTCACAATCATCTTTAAAAAGGTTGCAATGGATTCCACTTGCACTGGTGGGGGGGGGGGGGGTCCCTAGTCCCCTAGTCCCCACTTTCCCAACCATTTTTTCATCCCTAAATTGAACATCCCTAAAATGGTCACGACTGTTTTAAAAAAGCCTCGCAACCTTTTTATATTAGCCCTAAACTTACCAAGGTTAAGTTTAGGGCTAAGGGTTAGGTTTAGTTGTGGCTGCTAAAAAAGGTTGCAACAGTTTTATAAAAAGGTCAGAGGCAACGACCTGTAAAAATGTTGCAACCTGCTTAGCATCCATTGCAAACTTTTTAATAATGATCACGACCCAGGTCGAGGTTGCAAAATGATCTAAAAAATGTCTAAAAAAAAACACCTTATAAATATTAACCACTTTAGCAGGGAAAACAGCAGATCTACAAGCTCACAATGTGTCACATTGTGAGATTGTAGATCTGATATCTATCTACAGGGGGTCTGATAAACATCCAAATGGACCCTTGCATGTATATTCTAGCAGGGTATCATTCAGTTATTGGGTTTTGGTGTGACGAGAGAGAGAGAGAGAGAGAGAGAGAGAGAGAGAGAGAGAGAGAGAGAGAGAGAGAGAGAGAGAGAGAGAGAGAGAGAGAGAGAGAGACGTCCAAGTACGATGGAGTCACTACAGGTCAAGTTCTACGTATTCTAAGTATGGATAGGTTTAAAGGTGTGTAAAATAAACACCAACATAAAAGCAAACAGATATTGATTTACACAGCGCTGATTAATCAAATCAAATCAGCGCCATTTTAATGTAACAAAACAACACACTGTTAGTTTTTAATTTAGTGAAACGGTTTAGTTTGTGGTTCGTATTTCATTGGTTGTTTTAGTGTGAAGCTTTCTATTGGGTCACAGGGTTTTATTGTGACACGTTCTATTGGTTCGTCAGGTTTTATTGTGACACGTTCTATTGGTTCGTAGGGTTTTATTGTGACACAATCTATTGGTTCAGAGGTGACACATTATCTAGGAGGGCATCACATTGGTCAGGGCCGGCACTGCATGTGTGGCTTAAGACTCACCTGTGGATAGTAGTTAGTAGTGAGGATAGGATAGGATAGGATAGGATAGGATAGGATAGGATAGGATAGGATAGGTTAGGTTAGGTTAGGTTAGGTTAGGTTAGGTTAGGTTAGGTTAGGTTAGGTCCGGTTAGTTCCCCAATCCCTAGTAGTCAGTCACCTCCACCCTCAAACGGCTCCTGGTGAAGTTCCTCTTCATCTACAGACCCTCCATGGACTCCACACTGTCTGAGAGGACCTCCTGAAGGTCTGATGCACCCTGAGAGGTCTTCTCACCACTGTCACACTGAATAATATATAATAATATTGTAATATTCCAGAATTGCATCTTTCTAGTTTAGATTAAACCTTGATTCTCCACTTAGTCCATGATAACATGTTAAACTAGTTTAGATTAAAACCTCTGTACTAGTCCATCCCAATGTTATACTAGATGTAATTAATAAATTGTTCAACACAATTAGGGCTCCATTTTCGTTACGCGCTAAATCCCTTATGCCAAACCCCTTATCCCTTTTTTACTATTTTGAAAAACTTTTTGGAATAGTTCAACATGCCAATGTATTGACATGTTGTGAGCCTGTACATGGCCACTTTAAGTATTGAAAAATG
>CM076967.1:52676683-52708677 GCA_039105355.1 Benthosema pterotum
TATTTTAAATGTAACCAAATGTAGCATTTGGTTATGCCATGGACAAGCTTGTGTCACTTGGTGGTGCGTTTTGAGCTTGTAGATCTGATATTTTTCAATAGCTAATGCTGATGCTTTCAATGGCTTAAGCTAATGTTGGTGCTTTCATTGGCTAATGCTATAGATGCCTAATATTAATGATTCAAATGGCTAAATCATTTAATGATTTCAATGGCCAAAGTTAATACTTCCACTAGCTAAACGCTAATGATTTATGCTGATGCTAATCATTAGCATCAGCATTAGCATTAGCTAGCTAATGTTAATGGTGTTGCTAGCTAATGCAAATTATTTCAATAGTTAAAGTCAATGTTAATGCTAATGCATTTCAATGGCTAAAGCTGATGCTAGTGCAAATTCTTTCAATAGCTAAAGCTAAGCTTTAGCACAGAGGTGGGCAATTATTTTTTCCCAAGGGGTCAAATGAGATACATAAAATAGTGGAGAAGCCAAGACTAAAGGCTGAACTAAAGTCTGCATAATATTCATTTAATTTCAATATAAAAATAAGGGTAAGACCAACCATTTTGACACCAGGGACCCATTTATTCAGTATTTGAGCCACAGACCATGCAGTTGTACTTGAATTGTACTGTAATTCTCCAAGCTGTTATCAGTTTTGTAGCAGTGTGTACTTGACTTGTACTGTAACGTTCATCTCTGTTAATAAAACATTCATTCATTCATTCACCACTAGATGGCATTTTAGCCCCACAGACCCCAAAACTTTATTTTGCTTTTGTCCACAATTCCAGGCTGG
Organism: Benthosema pterotum; assembly: GCA_039105355.1. Classification (NCBI taxonomy): domain Eukaryota; kingdom Metazoa; phylum Chordata; class Actinopteri; order Myctophiformes; family Myctophidae; genus Benthosema; species Benthosema pterotum. Next base: position 52,677,483 of record CM076967.1, read on the forward strand.
ATTTGGGAAACCAAACAGTCCAACATACAGATCAAAATGACCATTAATCTTCTACATTCTCTAGTTGTGTAGACTTGGGATAATTCACATGATGAATATTTTAAAGAGAGTGTAAAAATGAAACAAAATGGACCCGCAAGGGTCCATTTGGTTTCATTTTTACGCTCTCAAAGAGTTACTTCTGGTTAACCAACTTTCCATATTTAAGTGTAACTCTCTCAAGAACCACTGATGGTCCCCAGACCACTGGTTTAAAACCCTTTCACAGGCCGGTCAGAGTCAGCCAAAGGGCCACATTTGGCCCCCGGGCCGCATGATGCCCAGGTATGCTTTAGCACATGTTTACCCTAGCGGGTCGATTTGGTTCCAGATTTCTAGGAAACACAGAATGGAGAAACTCTATGTCCACACAATGGCGCTAGTGGAATCTTGAGCAGGGGTTGACACTAAGGTCACCGAGGTACTTGCCCATCGGGCAAGTGCAAGTCAGGTTCTACTTGCCCTCAGGTCATGGTCACTTGCCCCCCAGGTTCCAGGTGGTCCCCAGTTAAGTTGGTTAACCAGAGTTAAAATTCATCATCTTAATTAGCCCAGGTCTACACTGTAGACGATTAATGGTAATTTTGATGTGTTAATTTGCCTGTTTTGTTTCCCAAATCCAGCCTGGAATTGTGGATAGCTAGAAAGCAGGGAAAGACACAGAGGCAGAGTGCAATGACAAATATATCTTGTGTTGTGTTATAGTGCACTATGTTGCACACTTGCCCGATCGGGCAACCAGGTAGCAGTCTTCACTTGCCCCTCCATATTTTTTTACTTGCCCCGGGCAAGCGGGCAAGTGTTAGTGTCAAGCCCCGTTTGAGTAATACTTTATTCAACATCTTTAATGTATTCTATAAAATGTATTAACAGTGTAATGTTTTTTGTCTTACAGGATGGTAAACCTTGCGGTGCCAACAAGCGTTCTGTCTGAGATGCGAACAGAACTGTTCATACTTCAACCTGAGCAGCACAAGACCCCCACCCCCCCCCCCCCCCCACCCCCCCCCCCCCCCCCCCCCCCCCCCCCACCCAACCCAACGGTACGTACCTGCATTACACTTGACTGTAGTCACTTATAACATGTTATAATCAGTGTTGGGAATATTACTATACCTTGTTAATGTGTTACTTATTACTTATTACCTTCATTTTAAAGCAATATATTGTATTACAATATTGCTGTCTGAGCAAGTGTAATATATTAATATTACTATTACATAATACTTAAAAGAAAAATGTTGTGCAAAATATATAATTAAATATTTATTGTCACTATTAATCAAATATTGCATAGGCCAGTGGCATAGCTACAATAAAGAAAGCGCACTTGGCTATCTGGGAAATCCATATGAAATCAACTTGAAAAAACGTCCTCCTGAATAAATTTGATGACAAATTATAGAAAATAAGTAATTCTTTAACTTCTGCAGTTGTCAAGAAATTTCACAAGAACATTTTCAACGAGACAGATTGACAGAAAGTAATATTGAATGTAATGCAGTAATGCAAAAAAAAAGTAAAATGGATTAGATTGTTTTTGTTAAGTAATATATTTATATTACAAGTTACTGCATTTTGGTAATATATTATGTAATATATTGAGTTACGTAGTGCACATGTCCCAACACTGGTTATAATGCATTACATCTGACTAGTAGAAACCTATAGGGCTGTGTCACCATTATAACATGTTATAATGCATTACATCTGACTGTAGTAGAAACCTATAGGGCTGGGTCACCATTATAACATGTTATAATGCATTGCATGGGACTGTAGTAGAAACCTATAGGGCTGGGTCACCATTATAACATGTTATAATGCATTACATGGGACTGTAGTAGAAACCTATAGGGCTGGGTCACCATTATAACATGTTATAATGCATTACATGTGACTGTAGTAGAAACCTATAGGGCTGGGTCACCATTATAACATGTTATAATGCATTACATCTGACTGTAGTAGAAACCTATAGGGCTGGGTCACCATTATAACATGTTATAATGCATTACATGGGACTGTAGTAGAAACCTATAGGGCTGGGTCACCATTATAACATGTTATAATGCATTACATGGGACTGTAGTAGAAACCTATAGGGCTGGGTCACCATTATAACATGTTATAATGCATTACATCTGACTGTAGTAGAAACCTATAGGGCTGGGTCACCATTATAACATGTTATAATGCATTACATCTGACTGTAGTAGAAACCTATAGGGCTGGGTCACCATTATAACATGTTATAATGCATTACATCTGACTGTAGTAGAAACCTATAGGGCTGGGTCACCATTATAACATGTTATAATGCATTACATCTGACTGTAGTAGAAACCTATAGGGCTGGGTCACCATTATAACATGTTATAATGCATTACATGTGACTGTAGTAGAAACCTATAGGGCTGGGTCACCATTATAACATGTTATAATGCATTACATGTGACTGTAGTAGAAACCTATAGGGCTGTGTCACCATTATAACATGTTATAATGCATTACATCTGACTGTAGTAGAAACCTATAGGGCTGGGTCACCATTATAACATGTTATAATGCATTACATCTGACTGTAGTAGAAAACCTATAGGGCTGGGTCACCATTATAACATGTTATAATGCATTACATGTGACTGTAGTAGAAACCTATAGGGCTGTGTCACCATTATAACATGTTATAATGCATTACATGTGACTGTAGTAGAAACCTATTGGGCTGTGTCACCATTATAACATGTTATAATGCATTACATGTGACTGTAGTAGAAACCTATAGGGCTGGGTCACCATTATAACATGTTATAATGCATTACATGTGACTGTAGTAGAAACCTATAGGGCTGTGTCACCATTATAACATGTTATAATGCATTACATCTGACTAGTAGAAACCTATAGGGCTGTGTCACCATTATAACATGTTATTATGCATTACATGTGACTGTAGTAGAAACCTATAGGGCTGTGTCACCATTATAACATGTTATAATGCATTACATGTGACTGTAGTAGAAACCTATAGGGCTGTGTCACCATTATAACATGTTATAATGCATTACATCTGACTGTAGTAGAAACCTATAGGGCTGGGTCACCATTATAACATGAGTTATTTGTCAAACAAATGATTGCAATTAAAGGGACACTTTTTTGCAAAAGACAAAGGTAACATCCCTGCTGGTCGCTGGTTTAGGGTTATTGTACTGCCTTCTTCTGATCTCCCTAATAGATCCATTTGGTTCCATTTGACCTGGGGGGCGTCCCAAAAGAAATCATTAAGTCCGCCAAGTTGGCAACACTGGATCTAATGATCTAAGGGAAAAGTTGATTAACATTCAAAGATTTCTTAAATACCATCCATTTTATTACTTTCTCCAAAAATGTTGAAGTGTCTCTTAACAATTGTGTGTGACGTTGAAACTTTAACCTTCATAAAACGGTTGCACAAGGCGCTGTCACAATTATTTTCGTTAGGGTAATTTAACGTTGAGTGACCCCTGTTATTATTGTTAGCAACACTGTTTGCCAAAGTGGTCAAGTGGTCCTTTAAGACAGGGGTTTTCAACAGGTGGTCCGGGGACCACCAGTGGTCCCTGAGAGGGTTCCAGGTGGTCCCCAGCTAAGGTGGTTAACCATATGTAACTCTTGAGAACGTAAAAATGAAACCAAATGGACCCTTGCGGGTCCATTTGGTTTCATTTTCACACTCTCAAGAGTTAAAATATTCATCATGTGAATTAGCCCAAGTCTACACAACTAGAGAATGTAGAAGATTAATGGTCATTTCGATGTGTATGTTTGACTGTTTGGTTTCCCCAAATCCAGCCTGGAATTGTGGACAAAATACAAAATAATTCTTTAGTTTTGGGATCTGTGGAGCTGGAATGTCCTCAACTGGTGGTCCGCGGCTCAAATTCTGAATGAATGGTGGTCCCTGGTATGAAAAAGGTTGAAAAACCCTGCTTTAAGACTTTTGGAAATTAAGTTGTATGAAATATTGTTTGAATATAGTGGTGTCAACTGTATTAGAGTCCTGTGGCGAGAGTTCTGTTCTGGTTTGAGTGAACATGAAGTGGTTCTGGTTGTTTTGTGGAGCTCACTGTGGCCACACAGTAAAAGTAAATTAATCCAAAAAACTATTGTCATTCGTTTTGAATCATTTCTAAAACTTTAGCACATCCTTTGTTGTTGACCCCTCTATCACACCTCACATGGAACTACTTTTTGGGCGTTGTGATGTGGACACAAACGGTTCCCTGTGAGAGGAGTCAAATTGAATAAAGGGTGTGCTAATTCACAATAGTGTTTGGTTCGTCTAGATTCACTGTGACCGAACAAAATATTCACCTAAACCAGAGCAGAACTCCCGCCACGGGACTCTGGACATTTAATACCGTTGACACCACTATATTAATGGAAAGTATTTCACACAGCTTAACGTTTAAAAAGCTGAACTATCCCTTGAATCATTCACAATTGTACTAAAGTTAAATAATGGTGACGCAGCCCTGTTAGACTATGCTTTGACTTCCACAATGTCATCTTGTAGGCCGAACTAAAGTTTTTCTTTCTTTCCTCCTGCCGTTTCAGAACATGAAGCTGACCAGAGGTACAGAGTCTACGCTGCTGTATGCTGCTGTTGCCGGGTGCTGTTGCTGCTGCCACTGGGTGCTGTTGCTGTTGCTGTTGCTGGTTGCTGCTGTTGCTGGTTGCTGCTGCTGCTGTTGCTGGTTGCTGCTGCTGCTGCTGTTGCTGGTTGCTGCTGCTGCTGTTGGTTGCTGCTGCTGCTGTTGCTGCTGCTGCCGCTGGGTGCTGTTGCTGTTGCTGCTGCCGCTGGGTGCTGTTGTTGCTGCTGCTGTTGCTGGTTGCTGCTGCCGCTGGGTGCTGTTGCTGCTGGGTGCTGTTAGCAGTGAATGCAAGTAATGATTCCACTGCTGGGTGCTGTTAGCAGTGAAAGGTTAGTGAACCTTTGGATTCCTGCTGCTTGTATAAGTGAGTTACATGCTACCATACCGTAGGGTTGTCTTTCTCGCCGTGTATAATGCCAGTCCACGTCCCATGCCACATGGGGCTATGTGGAAATTATGTTAAATTAATCGAATGCCTCCACATAAATCAGTTAACTGATTTAAGAACTGCATTCGATAATCCAGATGATTCGGTAGCATAATCTACCTCTACAAGCTCATAGCACAGCACAGAGTGCCACTCTATGAGCTTGTAGATCTGGTATTTTTCAACAGTTAACCTTTAAATTCATGGTTAAAAGTGCTAAGTACTATGCCTTCCCGTTAAATGATTTAAATCTGTCAGCATGTCCACACCACATGTGTACGCTCTTTTCTAGTGTCAGGTCTCCCTTTCTCTTCTTTGCTTTTAATAAAGTTATCAGATTTTTGTTGTCAGAGTTTTTAATCGCATTTTATTTTTAAAAAGTATTCCCTTCCTATCCTATCCTTCTGTCCTATCTATTGCCCTTCTCCACTAGTCTACTGTGTGTACAGATGTGATGTGGAGTTTATGTGATTTGTCTGGTATCATTATGGTAGCATGTAGCCTGCTTAACGTTGCGTTTAAGTCTGTGCAAACTAGAGAGAGCGATTCTATGCAATCACCGACAGTGACAGCTGCTGAGGGAGACGGTGCAGCCGGAAGTGTTATCCGGCAACCCTTACCTTAACCAAGCCTAAGGGCTTGGTTAAGGTAAGGGTTGGCGGATAACACTAACCAAACCCTTACAATTCAGAACTGCCATGGTAGGTGCCAATCCTGCTGACAATGTGATGTCCAAGCCGGCAATGCCGACGCAGGTGATTGCATACGCTCTTTCTGGCAAACTAACAGAGGAAGCAAATGATGGCCGATGTGTCATTTGATTCCTTTGGTTAGTGTGTGTTGTGAGTTTAATGGCTGATATTGAAGGTAAGTCAGTGTAGTTTATTACCTTCAGTTGTCGGGCAGAAACCTTTTTTGTGAATTAATTTGTTACTCTGTTAACAAATTACTTTCCCAGTAAAATAAATGTTTGGGACGTAAAAGGTTTCTCGCCGACAACCATCTTTTCTCTTCTCTATTCTTTGCTTTAATAAAGTTATTTGTTTTTGTTGTCTCAGACTCTGTTGATCGAATTTTATTTATTCGCTTTTTAGTCATTTATTTCTTCTCTCTTCTTGCTTTGTTGTGGTGCGTTAATCGGGTTGCGTCTTGCGTATGTTTTGTTTATTTTTACTTGCGTTGCGCCATTTGCATACAAATCATTATCACGTGAGTTCACATCAGATATGAACTCAGGCCCGGTATGTGATGTGCATTTATGGGATTATTTCACAGCTTGTCATTCACGTCGATCAACGTCGTTTTATTCAGACGAGGTACATGCAGGAATTCCAACCATTTTCAACATTTTACTGTCATTATTATATAATGTTGAAAATGGGAGGAATTCCCCTCAAGTTGATAACCGGAAGTAATGTAAGCGCATCGATCACGTCGTACTAATTTTGTTTATTGGTGTATGTTGTGTTCTGATGTCATCCACTAATGTTCATAGTGTTGCTGACAAATACTGTGGCACAATTGATTTTTTTTTTTGTTGAAACTGAGAAATAATTCAAAGATTTTCGCAACATTTTCACCATTTTCAAAAATATCAGACCTACAAGCTTGTAGGTCTGATGTTTTTCAATAACTAAAGTAATGCCATTGATGGTAAGTATTGCTAATTAATGCTAATCATGCAAAGTAATGCAAAGTAGTTGTACTGGCCAACAAACATTTGGCCAGTTGGCTAGGCAAGGCATAGGGAAACTGTTTTTGACACGTTAACATGAATAAATATGTCCAGACTCAGAGAACTGCTGTTTGGGTGGGGTTCCCATTTATTGTATCACCAACCAGGTCACAGCATATTTCATGTATGCAAGTAAAATAACGGTAAAAACCGTATAATCTCCCCCTGTGTGCCTGTACCATGCCATTCCTCCTGGCTCACTTCACCTGTGCTCCCTTATCTCAATTACCTGTTGATCACTGTGGCCCGCCTCCCCCCAAGGTGAACCCGCCCACAGCAACCTCCAGGCATAGAGACAGAATGGCTCCTTCACACCGGCCCCTAATTGTGAAACGGGGTGAACAATTACCAATTTAAGCCCAAAGGAGTCATAGTTCATAATTCAACCTTAAGTTGAAATTTCACATCGCTTCTTGAAGCAGGAAGAGTTTCGATATAGGTCTCTCCACCTGTCCCGTCTTTGTCTTTAACTGCACTGAGCGTACAAATCCTCTTTTGTCTGGGTAAGTCGCTATTACCTTTCCATGATCCATGATCCACGAGGAGCATTTTGGTCCATGATGACCACGATATCTCCTGTCACGTAACTCCTTCGAGGTTTCATCCACTTCTGCCGTTCCTGTAGTGTCGGTAAATACTCTCTTGTCCACCTCTTCCAAAACAGATCTGCCAGATACTGAACCTGTCTCCATCGTCTCCTGATATAAAGATCGCCCTCTTGAAAAAGTCCAGGGGCGAGGAGAGGCTTTCCTCTGAGCAGAAGGATGTGATTTGGGGTGAGAGCTTCCAAATCATTGGCATCGTCAGAAACTTTAGTGATGGGACGGTCGTTTAGAATGGCTTCTACCTCACATAGAACAGTATGAAGGCTTTCATCGTCCAGTGTTTGTTGTCTTAGGACAGAAAACAAAACCTTTCTAACCATTCTGATGAGTCGCTCCCAGACACCACCATGGTGGGAAGCAGCAGGGGTGTTGAAAGTCCAGTCGATACCTTTTTGTAGGAGGGCACTTTGGATCTTGTTATGATCTACAGCAGAAAGGGCTTCTCTTAATTCTCGTTCTGCCCCCACAAAATTTTTGCCGTTATCTGACCTCAAATGACAGACTTGACCTCTGCGACACATAAACCTCCTTATGGCGTTAATGCAGGAGTCTGTATTCAAAGAGTAGGCAACCTCCAAGTGTATGGCCCTGCTAGTCATGCAGGTAAAAATTACCCCATACCGCTTAACCATAACGCGTCCTCTCTTGACCTCGATGGGCCCGAAGTAGTCCACTCCAACATTAGTGAAGGGAGGTAAGTCTGGTGTAATTCTCTCCTTTGGCATGTCAGCCATTTTCTGTTCACTGCCCTGTCCTCGATAGCGTCGACAAATCACACAGTCTGATATTACCCTTCGACAGGCAGAGTTGGCATTGGTGATCCAGTATCTCCGTCTTAAAGTGGAGAGCATGTGGTTTCTACCAGCATGTCCAAGCTCTCGATGAATGAACTGCAGAATGAGATGTGAAATATGTGTGCCTTTTGAAAGTATTACAGGATGTTTCGACTCTTCAGGTAAAGCCACTCGACTGAGTCTTCCACCCACTCGCAGTAAACCATCCTTTAGCACAGGATCCAGTCTGCAGATATTACTGGACTTATTCACACCAGATGCTCCGCCCTGCAAAGAAGCAATTTCCTCTGCAAAGGTTTGTTGCTGACTGAAGCAAATAATAGCCGACTCAGCCCTGGACAGGTCATTCACAGACAGCAATTGGTTCCCAACAGCTGCTCGCACCTTTCTCATTTCTTCTTCAACCCTTTCTGATTGTGTGAGTTCTCCATTGACATTTAGAGAAGCTATGAGCTCTTTTCTCTTCTTTCTCAGTTCCAGAAGAATGTCTTTGAGCTTAAGGAACCAAGCGACTGAGATCTTGAGTTTAGTCCATACAGAAAAGTGCTCCACAAGCTTGGTAGTTGCATCCTTAGCTTCTGTACTTACAGCGTTCACCATCAGCTCTCTCTTAACTTCTGGATCATCTGAGTCAATGGGCTGGGGATCAAATAATCTCGGCCAATCTGTCTTTGGCCTGCGAAGAAAGTCCGGCCCTAAAATCCATCTCCTGCAACCTATGAAGTTATCAGCAGTCATACCTCTGGAGGCCTCATCGGCTGGATTGTTCTTTGAACTGATATATCTCCACTGAATGACATCTGTTGCATCCCTAATAGATGCCACTCTGTTTGCTACAAAGGTATGGAACCGTTTGGTGTCATTATTAATGTACTTCAGCACTGTCTGGCTGTCAGTCCAAAAACATGACTGTTCCAAATCAAGTGGCAGTTCATTCCTCAACATCTTGTCCACTTTAACAGCCAGCACAGCAGCGGTAAGTTCAAGGCGTGGGATTGTGGTTTGTTTCAATGGGGCAACTCTGGCTTTGCCCAACATGAATGCCAGGTGCACCTCTTCATCCTGGTTCTCCAACCTTAAATAAGACACCGTCCCATAACCATGATCACAGGCGTCTGCAAAATGGTGCAACTGCCCACGTATGGGTCCCCCGAATCCCTTTGGCTTAATGCAGCGGTGCACCTTCAGCTCTGCTACTTTTTCTAGATCCAGCAGCCAAGTTGCCCATTGCATAGAAAATGACTGGGGTATAGGATCGTCCCAGGACATGTTTTTACGACACATTTCTTGCAACAGTAGTTTTAGTACCAAGGAGAATGGTGCCAGGAACCCCAATGGGTCGTAGATGGAGCTAACAATTGAAAGAATACCCCGTCTTGTATGTGGTTGAACTTCCACAGCAGGCTTAAATGTGAAAGTATCACTTTCAGCGCACCAATTCAGACCAAGTGCCGTCTCGATTGGCAGATCCTCTTGTTCTAATCGGAGCTGCCTGGTTGTTTTGGACCGCTTTTCCTCAGAGATAGATAAGAGTACAGCTCGACTGTTGCTTGTCCATTTCACTAACTGGAATCCTCCTTCCGAGCATAAATCAGTGAGGTCTGTCACCAACTCCATTGCTTGTTTTTCTGTGCCTTTTGACTTTAAGCAGTCATCGATGTAAAAATTATTATAGATGGTGTCAATTACTTTTACATCAAAGCTGTCCTTATTATCCGTGGCAGTCCTCCTCAAAGCATAGTTGGCACAGCTTGGTGAAGAGATTGCGCCAAAAATATGGACTCTCATTCTGTGTTCCACTGGTTGCTGTGAAATGTCGCCCTGGGGCCACCATAGAAATCTCAGGAAATTCACATGTTTTTCTGACACCTTTACTTGATGAAACATAGCCTTGATATCAGCCATCAAAGCAATGTCGTCTTGTCTAAATCTTGTCAAAACACCAAAGAGAGAGTTGGCGAGGTCAGGACCTTGTAAAAGCTTAGAGTTCAAAGAGGTTCCTTTAAACACTGCTCCACAGTCGAAAACCACCCTCAGTGTTTTCTTCTTTGGGTGATACACTCCATGATGGGGAAGATACCACAGACCACCATCTTTGCATTCCACCTGATCCTTGGGTACCACCTCTGCATATCCACTGGTGATCATATCAGTGATGAACGCCGTATACTCCTCTTGGTAAGTCTTATTTCTTTTAAACTTCTTTTTGAGGCCTTGGAGGCGCTGTTCAACTATGCATCGGTTGTTTGGCATGATGATGTCATCTTCTTTAAAAGGTAAGTCCATGCTATAATGTCCATCCAGCATGCATGTGGACTTATCCATGATTTCCATAAACCTCAGGTCCTCTCTTGACATTTCATGTTTCTCATCTAATATTTTCTCATTGAAATCTTGGTTATATTGAGAGATCAACAACTCCTCCAGTCTGGCAACTGATATTCTGTTTGCATATACAGTCGTACATCCCTTCTGACAACCATTATTGCCTCTCAGGGGACCATTTATGACCCATCCTAATAAGGTCCTTACGGCATATGGTCCGTCACCTTGACTGTTTATGATTTCCCAGGGTTCCATGAGTTTCGGAACATTTGTTCCAATTAACATTTCCACATCAGCATCCAACGTTGGGATTTTTACATCTTTTAAATAGTGCCATTTATCTATGTCTCTCTGTGTAGGAATATTACTCCTTGACACTGGAATTGCGTCATGCGTGAATGTCTCTGGCAAATCTACAAATTCCTTGCCGTCCAATTTGGCCACCTCCAGTCCAGTGATGATTTGACTCTTAACAATACTTTCTTGACCCATAGTACGTAGCAAGATGTTAGTGCTGGTACCTTGTAAGTTCAGTTTCCTCATGAGGCGATTAGTACAGAAAGTTGCTGTACTTCCTGGGTCCAAAAAAGCATAAGTATGCAGCACCTTATCTCCCCTTTTAGATTTCAACTGTACTGGCACTATAGAAAGGGTACAGTCTTGGTCTCCGGCCCCGGTACAACCATATGATTGCAAGGAGATGAGTGCGCTATTAACTGAGGTTTCTGATGGTTTGTTCCGATTGTGGATATGTAGAATTGTTGGATGTTTAAGATGACATTCATCACAAACCAGACGACTTCTACATTGCTTATTTATGTGACCTGGTTGTAGACATCCAAAACATATTCCCTTTGTTTTCAAGAATTCAATTTTCTCCTTTTGAGTATTCTGGTTCAACTGTGAGCACCTGGATAGTAGATGTGGCTCACCACAATACAGACATGATTCAGAGGTCAATTCTTTTGACATTACAGGCTGGTTTGCTGTATCCAGTGTTGTGAGTTCTGGGGTTAACACATGATTAGTAGTAGTGATAGTTGTCGCAAAACTACTTTCTCTGATGTGACTCCTGGGTGATGGTCTTGTACTTGATCGTGCATCAGAGATGTCACCAAACAGAGGATGAGACAAAACTTTAACCTGGGTTTCTAGAAAGCTCACCATATCAGGGAAAACAGCTCTGCCATCTTGTTGTTCCTGTATTGCACAAGCTCTAGACCTCCATTTTTCCTCAGCTTGTATGGCCATTTCAACATGATTTGTCTCATATTAGATGGGATGTTCATCTCTTCCATGTATTGTATTTCTGTCATGGCATTGCAACATCCTCTTAGGAATAGGGCAAATTCCTGTAGTGCCTTAACATCCTCACTTTTGATAGCAGGCCATCCAAATGCCTTATCCATGTAAGCTGTTGCGATCATGTATTCGTTCCCGAAATGCTCTTTTAGGAGCTCTTTTGCCCTTTCATACCCCTGCTGTGGGGTCATATGTAAGCAGCTTCTTACCAATGCTCTGGGCTGTCCTCTAGTATACTGTTCTAAATAATATAAACAGTCTTGATAATTGTTTGCTTTGTTTTCAACACAGTGTTCAAAAGCTCTGATAAAAGAAATATAATGCAGAGGGTCACCATCAAATGTTGCCATCTCCCTTTGTGGCAAGGTAGCTGACATTTGTTGTTGTATGAGCATTGAAGTTATTTCGGTTTGCTTTTGCATGATTCCACATATGGTATCTCCTTCCATTATATTTTGAGCCGAAGTATATATTGCTGCATTGTTCTGTGCAAGAGGAGACCTGTTTGTGTTTGGTTCCTGCCTGCTCAACATAGCTGTGGGGACTGTACTGACATATTGTGATGGATTGACATTTCTTTGATTGGTAACGTGTAAAGGCCCTCTGTTTGTTTGAGGATATAGAGGGACGGTGGCATCCTTTGCATTTGGAAGAGCGAAGCTTGGTTTTTGTAGTTGCACTTGAGAGCGCATGTCCACATTTGATTGCACTTGTGCTTGAATTTCGGAGTGCACATTCACTTTAGGTCGGGCATCACTGGTGGGTAAAATAGGTTGTGCTGCTGAAATTTGGGTCAGGGTGTTCCTTTTTGGCACAAATTCCTGTGCCTTGGGGTTAAAAGCGCCACCTTGAGGTTTTTTCCTGTAAGAGCTCATTGAGGCAGCCTTTTCTCCAATCTCACTGCCCTCCAACACAGAGATCATAGCGGCAGCAGCTGATATTTGTGCATCCAGCTCCATTTGTTCTTTCATTTTCCTCAGCTTTTCCCTTTCCAACCTCAGGTTTTCCTCCTGTGTCTCCAATGCATGTTTCCTTTGAAGAGCAGCTGCCTTTGCCTCTAGGGCAGCTTGCTCTGCTTTTACCTTCATACAAGCAACGGACACACTTGAGCTCCTATTAGAGGCCTTTGACCGCTTAGACCCTATAGATATGTTAGAAACACTATCTTCAGGGTTAATTTCATCCTGTTCAGATTGTACCTTTTTTCCACCATTGCCTCTATTTCCAACCATTTCATTTTCATTTTCAGAACCCAAATTCACATTGTCATGACCATGTACATAAACCACATTTTCACCATTTGTCTTTTCAATTTCCTTATTTGCAAGGTCATCAGTAGTGCTTTCCAAACCCATATTTACATCAGTGTTACCATGATTTTCCACTCCATTTTCTCCCAACCATTTTGATATTTCATCGATGAACATGTCACAACTGGCTTGTTTTGATTGGAACCATGCGTTTTGCTTATTTTGTTCCTCCTCAGGCATTAGAAACTCATTGAGCAATGTATGGTGGAGTTCAACAGCCTTTTCACGTAATAGTTTGATCCCATTTAAATGCCTTTGAATCTCAGGGATATTTTTGTTTGAGGTGACAAGAGCTTGGATTTCATTTTTTAATTTGTTTGCTTGTGAGAACTTTGCACTCCTTTCGGTTTGAAGCCTTTCCATAGCCATTTTGATTCCTTTGAATGTTGGTGTTCTTGTTCTTTTTTCCTCAGGAACCTGCATTGCTGCTGACCCAGTTTGCTTGGTGACACTCATTTTCAATTAAAGCACACCAACAATAAAACAGTGTAGTAAGTTTCCCCAAATATAAACACACCCTTTTTCATCAATAAAACCCGTATATTTGTAAACAACAATAAGACCTTAAACAGTGTAATTCATGCAACCAAAAATAAGACCTTAAATGGAATTGTATTCATTTCAACTCAGTGTATTGTGTAGTGTGCGCTTTTTGTTGATCAGACTGAATGCACACTTGCACATGCATGAAAGCTTGAATGAATTCAAAGACAAGTTAGTCAATGCCTGGTATACACCTCCTTTGCTCCTTAATATCGCAGCCTACGGCCACAATCAAAGTCGAGTGTAATATGATGCCGCTCCAAAACGAAACAAAAAGAAAATATGTGCAGGTGTATGTTTGTGAGCACTAACCACCGACAGCCAACCTGAGGTTCCAAGCCTCGATTCCTTCTGGGGTTTTGATGGTGAGGGTAGGTGACTGGCTCCGTATAGCGGTGTGAGGTGACCCAAACAGCGTTGTCAGCTGTCGTCTATTGCACCTCCAGCGGCGGCCCTGCCTCTGCTGCACCTCCAGCTGCGGCTGTCCTCTGCTGCACCTCCAGCCTACTCCAGCTGCGGCTGTCCTCTGCTGCACCTCCAGCTGCGGCTGTCCTCTGCTGCACCTCCAGCCTACTCCAGCTGCGGCTGTCCTCTGCTGCACCTCCAGCTGCGGCTGTCCTCTGCTGCACCTCCAGCCTACTCCAGCTGCGGCTGTCCTCTGCTGCACCTCCAGCCTACTCCAGCTGCGGCTGTCCTCTGCTGCACCTCCAGCTGCGGCTGTCCTCTGCTGCACCTCCAGCGGCGGTTGTCCTCTGCTGCACCTCCAGCGGCTTCAGATAGTGGCAGGGCTGTGACGGCTTCAGAAGCGACAAAAAGGGGGGGTGTCGTGCTGTGCCGTCTCTAGTACCCCAATATCCAATAATATCCAGAGGTATATGCAGAATCAAAGCTCTCCTTCCAAGCGCTGAACTTGTCCAGGATCGATATCAGATCAAAGCTCAGAGGAGAAGTGGTGTAAATCCAAAGCGGTGATTACAGTCTTCATATCCAGAGATATATGGTTTTTACTTGTGTACTGGCCAACAAACATTTGGCCAGTTGGCTAGGCAAGGCATAGGGAAACTGTTTTTGACACGTTAACATGAATAAATATGTCCAGACTCAGAGAACTGCTGTTTGGGTGGGGTTCCCATTTATTGTATCACCAACCAGGTCACAGCATATTTCATGTATGCAAGTAAAATAACGGTAAAAACCGTATAATCTCCCCCTGTGTGCCTGTACCATGCCATTCCTCCTGGCTCACTTCACCTGTGCTCCCTTATCTCAATTACCTGTTGATCACTGTGGCCCGCCTCCCCCCAAGGTGAACCCGCCCACAGCAACCTCCAGGCATAGAGACAGAATGGCTCCTTCATGTACTGTTAATACTGTTAATAATGCTAAGTAATTCCAATGCTAAGTAATAATGCTAAGTAATGCTAATAATCCTAATTGATGCTAATAATGCCAAGTAAGTATTGCTAATGCTAAGTAATTGTCCACAAAAACATTAGGGCTAACTACTTGGGCGGAGACCAAGGAAATGTATTTATTTTGTTTGTGTTCATAAAGTGCTCAAAGAGCTTAAAGTGAAAAGTGCAGCAGCAAACATCTAGGTCATGAGACCATTGTTGGTGTTTATATTATAATTTGCGAGTAAAGTTTCACCACGTAATCCCACATAACATATGAACACAGGCCCGGTATGTTATGTGTGTTTATGTGGTTTTTGTCTCGTATCATTTCACATCATGTCTGCCTGCATCACATAATGCACACAGGGTTAGGTTAGGGTTAGGTATGTGGTGCAGGTTGATGAGATGTGTCTTATAATGTACGAGTGGATCTATGTATGCTGCTATTTGCAGCTAAAATGTCAATGAGGCATTGACGATGGACCTATGACCCAAACGTTTGCTGCTGCACTATTCACTTTTAGCACTTTGTAGCACTTTATGAGCACAGAAAAATAAAATGTTTTCTTAGTTTATGTCTGAGGAGTCTACCTTAAGGTATTTGTGGACTCAGTCTTTTTTGTATGTATAATGACAAATATCGCTATGGTTTATGGATTGTTAATGATTAAAGTTTAAATGTTGTTTTTATGTAGTCTATTGGTAATACAATGATCTGTGTAAAGAGTAAAAATGTTGTATACTGTTAAGTGAATTTACTGTTGTAATGTTTTGTTGTCGGGGTGGTTGAAATGTCAATCAATGTGATTGATTTTTGGACCTGTAAATTACAACAAAACAAACTATGGCACTTGTGTGGACTTCTGGTTTACCGGAACGGGGTTCGATTCCCTGCAGTGCCCTGCTCAATGTTGTATTTGCATGGCCTCTTTATATTTTTTTGTCATTTTGTTGTATAGATAACCCCCAGATTTTTTTTTTACTGCGTTTGTACTCCCTACAGTTACAAAGTCTATTTAGTAGGGGACTAAATATTGGGTCTAAATGGGAATATGTACTATGAATAATGCTGTTGCAGGAAATGGGAGAAGTCCAAGCATGTCCACATTTCACTATTTATTGAGCGGTGCCTAACACACTCCACTTAACATAGCAGTGTGTCTGTTCCAGTACGAAAAGCTGCAACGCTGCCATGCTATGCCGTCCGGTGTTTGCTGGCCATGGGCGCTATGTCAAATCGACCAGAAACGGTTGTATAGCCTAATTCAGTGGTATTCAACCTTTTTGATAGCACAGGCCACTATTTATTCAGGATTTGAGCCACGGAACACCATTTGAGGACATTTTAGGACATTTAGGACATTTTAGCGCCACAGACCCCTAAAATTAAAGAATTCTATTGATTTTGTCCACAATTCCAGGCTGTATTTTGCCAACAAAACAGTGTAAATTCTTAAGTGGTGCTAATTCACATGGTTACATCTGGTTCACAAGAGTTACATCTGGTTAACCAACTTTCCATCATTTAGCCTGGGGACCACCTGGAACCTTCTCAAGGACCACTGGTGGTCCCCCGGACCACCTGTTGGAAACCCCTGGTATAGTGTAATTGGTATTGGTGGGATAAATTTGCCAATTCACTTGAAGAGGAGAACACGGAAATTCACATTAAGCTATAATGAGATTTAGGGCAAAAGTTACAAGACTGGAAGGTTTTTAAAGTTTGGCTTATAATTGCAAAAAATAATTGAATTTTATGTGGCATTATCTCATGCCACATCTCCCCACGCCCCTTTTGCATCATTTTGAATTGTCTTTAAATATCCATTTTTGCCTCCATCTCCAAATGTCCCAGTAACGCGTACACATGATCTCTGGCCCTATCCGATTAAGACATCAGTCAAAAAATTAATAGTCTGTATCATTCGGCCATAATCGCCATCCAAAGTTAGTGGGAGGGGCCTATTTTACAAAGAACGCCACAAATAACAAAAGGAATGTCCAACCCAATCAAAATTTTAATTGAGAAGTGGTTTCACCATCAGAGCCAAAAGTAATTCCATGTACATCCATAGGGGGCACCACAGTTGCAAAAACATGATTTTGGAGGAGGAAAAAACCCTCCAAATTACTTAACACATGATCACTTGTTGAAATTGAACTGCTTAGCAAATTAACCATTTTGGATGCCAGTCTGCTTTTGGTTACATGAATATATTGGCTATACAGAACACTTTTCCACTAATCTTGTACAACCCCAATTCCATAAGAGTTGGGATGTTGTGTAAAATGTAAATAAAAACAGAATGCATTGATTTGCAAATCATTTCAACCTATATTCAGTTAAATACCCCAGAAAGAATATATTTAATGTTCAAACTGATAAACTTCATTTATTTTTGAAATTATGCCGTTTTTCATCGTTTTGAGGATTTTTGAGCATTTTCGAAAAATTTCGAAATTTTGAAAAAACGCAAAGGCTATAGCCTTACGCTTTTTCGTGATTTTAAAGATTTTTGAAGATTTTCGAAAAACGACGAAATCTGGCAAAATGCAAGCCTATAGCCTTACGGTCTTGCACAGCATGCCGTTTTTCATCGTTTTAAGGATTTTTGAGCATTTTCGAAAAATGTCGAAATTTTGAAAAAACGCAAAGGCTATAGCCTTACGCTTTTTCGTGATTTTGAGGATTTTTGAAGATTTTCGAAAAACGACGAAATCTGGCAAAATGCAAGCCTATAGCCTTACGGTCTTGGTCAGCATGCTTTTTTTCATCGTTTTGAGCATTTTTGAGCATTTTCGAAAAATGTCGAAATTTTGAAAAAACGCAAAGGCTATAGCCTTACCGTTTTTCATGATTTTGAGGATTTTCGAAAAATGACAAAAACTGGCAAAAAAGCAAGGCTATAGCCTTATGGTCTTGGTCAGCATGCTTTTTTTCATCGTTTTGAGCATTTTTGAGCATTTTCGAAAAATGTCGAAATTTTGAAAAAACGCAAAGGCTATAGCCTTACCGTTTTTCATGATTTTGAGTTTTTTCAAAAAATGACAAAAACTGGCAAAAAAGCAAGGCTATAGCCTTACGGTCTTGGTCAGCATGCTTTTTTCCATCGTTTTGAGCATTTTTGAGCATTTTCGAAAAATGTCGAAATTTTGAAAAAAACCCAAAGGCTATAGCCTTACCGTTTTTCATGATTTTGAGGATTTTCGAAAAATGGCAAAAACTGGCAAAAAAGCAAGGCTATAGCCTTACGGTCTTGGTCAGCATGCTTTTTTTCATCGTTTTGAGCATTTTTGAGCATTTTCGAAAAATGTCGAAATATTGAAAAAACGCAAAGGCTATAGCCTTACCGTTTTTCATGATTTTGAGGATTTTTGAAAAATGACAAAAACTGGCAAAAAAGCAAGGCTATAGCCTTACGGTCTTGGTCAGCATGCTTTTTTTCATCGTTTTGAGCATTTTTGAGCATTTTCGAAAAATGTCGAAATTTTGAAAAAAACGCAAAGGCTATAGCCTTACCGTTTTTCATGATTTTGAGGATTTTTGAAAAATGACAAAAACTGGCAAAAAAGCAAGGCTATAGCCTTACGGTCTTGGTCAGCATGCTTTTTTTCATCGTTTTGAGCATTTTTGAGCATTTTCGAAAAATGTTGAAATTTTGAAAAAACGCAAAGGCTATAGCTTTACCGTTTTTCATGATTTTGAGGATTTTTGAAAAATGACAAAAACTGGCAAAAAAGCAAGGCTATAGCCTTACGGTCTTGGTCAGCATGCTTTTTTTCATCGTTTTGAGCATTTTTGAGCATTTTCGAAAAATGTCGAAATTTTGAAAAAACGCAAATGCTATAGCCTTACCGTTTTTCATGATTTTGAGGATTTTCGAAAAATGACAAAAACTGGCCAAAAAGCAAGGCTATAGCCTTACGGTCTTGGTCAGCATGCTTTTTTTCATCGTTTTGAGCATTTTTGAGCATTTTCGAAAAATGTCGAAATTTTGAAAAAACGCAAAGGCTATAGCCTTACCGTTTTTCATGATTTTGAGGATTTTCGAAAAATGACAAAAACTGGCAAAAAAGCAAGGCTATAGCCTTACGGTCTTGCACAGCATGCCGTTAGCATCTTAGCATTAGCATGTTAGCATGTTAGCATGTTAGAATTAGCATGTTAGCATGTTAGCATGTTAGCATTAGCATGTTAGCATGTTAGCATTAGCATGTTAGCATGTTAGCATGTTAGCATTAGCATGTTAGCATTAGCATGTTAGCATGTTAGCATTAGCATGTTAGCATGTTTCGAAAAATGACAAAAACTGGCAAAAACGCAAGGCTATAGCCTTACGGTCTTGCACAGCATGCCGTTTTTCATCATTTTGGGCATTTTTGAGCATTTTCGAAAAATGTCGAAATTTTGAAAAAACGCAAAGGCTATAGCCTTACCGTTTTTCATGATTTTGAGGATTTTCGAAAAATGACAAAAACTGGCAAAAAAGCAAGGCTATAGCCTTACGGTCTTGCACAGCATGCCGTTAGCATCTTAGCATTAGCATGTTAGCATGTTAGCATGTTAGCATGTTAGCATGTTAGCATTAGCATGTTAGCATGTTAGCATTAGCATGTTAGCATGTTAGCATGTTAGCATGTTAGCATCAGCATGTTAGCATGTTAGCATGTTAGCATGTTAGCATGTTAGCATGTTTCGAAAATGACAAAATCTGGCAAAAGCGCAAGGGTATAGCATTACAGTCTTGCACAGCATGCCGTTTTTCATCATTTTGGGCATTTTTGAGCATTTTCGAAAAATGTCGAAATTTTGAAAAAACGCAAAGGCTATAGCCTTACCGTTTTTCATGATTTTAAGGATTTTCAAAAAATGACAAAAACCGGCAAAAAAGCAAGGCTATAGCCTTACGGTCTTGGTCAGCATGCTTTTTTCATCGTTTTGAGCATTTTTGAGCATTTTCGAAAAATGTCGAAATTTTGAAAAAACGCAAAGGCTATAGCCTTACCGTTTTTCATGATTTTGGGGATTTTCAAAAAATGACAAAAACTGGCAAAAAAGCAAGGCTATAGCCTTACGGTCTTGGTCGGCATGCTTTTTTTCATCGTTTTGAGCATTTTTGAGCATTTTCGAAAAATGTCGAAATTTTGAAAAAAACGCAAAGGCTATAGCCTTACCGTTTTTCATGGTTTTGAGGATTTTCGAAAAATGACAAAAACTGGCAAAAAGCAAGGCTATAGCCTTACGGTCTTGGTCAGCATGCTTTTTTTCATCGTTTTGAGCATTTTTGAGTATTTTCGAAAAATGTCGAAATTTTGAAAAAACACAAAGGCTATAGCCTTACCGTTTTTCATGATTTTGAGGATTTTCGAAAAATGACAAAAACTGGCAAAAAAGCAAGGCTATAGCCTTACGGTCTTGGTCAGCATGCTTTTTTTCATCGTTTTGAGCATTTTTGAGCATTTTCGAAAAATGTCGAAATTTTGAAAAAACGCAAAGGCTATAGCCTTACCGTTTTTCATGATTTTGAGGATTTTCGAAAAATGACAAAAACTGGCAAAAAGCAAGGCTATAGCCTTACGGTCTTGGTCAGCATGCCGTTTTTCATCGTTTTGAGCATTTTTGAGCATTTTCGAAAAATGTCGAAATTTTGAAAAAACGCAAAGGCTATAGCCTTACGCTGTTTCGTGATTTTGAGGATTTTTTAAGATTTTTGAAAACGACGAAATCTGGTAAAATGCAAGCCTATAGCCTTACGGTCTTGCACAGCATGCCGTTAGCATGTTAGCATTAGTATGTTAGCATGTTAGCATGTTAGCATGTTAGCATGTTAGAATTAGCATGTTAGCATGTTAGCATGTTAGCATGTTAGCATTAGCATGTTAGCATGTTAGCATTAGCATGTTAGCATGTTAGCATGTTAGCATTAGCATGTTAGCATGTTAGCATGTTAGCATTAGCATGTTAGCATGTTTCGAAAAATGACAAAATCTGGCAAAAGCGCAAGGGTATAGCATTACAGTCTTGCACAGCATGCCGTTTTTCATCATTTTGAGCATTTTTGAGCATTTTCGAAAATGTCGAAATTTTGAAAAAACGCAAAGGCTATAGCCTTACCGTTTTTCATGATTTTGGGGATTTTCGAAAAATGACAAAAACTGGCAAAAAAGCAAGGCTATAGCCTTACGGTCTTGGTCAGCATGCTTTTTTTCATCGTTTTGAGCATTTTTGAGCATTTTCGAAAAATGTCGAAATTTTGAAAAAACGCAAAGGCTATAGCCTTACCGTTTTTCATGATTTTGAGGATTTTTGAAAAATGACAAAAACTGGCAAAAAAGCAAGGCTATAGCCTTACGGTCTTGGTCAGCATGCTTTTTTTCATCGTTTTGAGCACTTTTGAGCATTTTCGAAAAATGTCGAAATTTTGAAAAAACGCAAAGGCTATAGCCTTACCGTTTTTCATGATTTTGAGGATTTTTGAAAAATGACAAAAACTGGCAAAAAAGCAAGGCTATAGCCTTACGGTCTTGGTCAGCATGCTTTTTTTCATCGGTTTGAGCATTTTTGAGCATTTTCGAAAAATGTCGAAATTTTGAAAAAACGCAAAGGCTATAGCCTTACCGTTTTTCATGATTTTGAGGATTTTCGAAAAATGACAAAAACTGGCAAGAAAAGCAAGGCTATAGCCTTACGGTCTTGGTCACCATGCTTTTTTTCATCGTTTTGAGCATTTTTGAGCATTTTCGAAAAATGTCGAAATTTTGAAAAAACGCAAAGGCTATAGCCTTACCGTTTTTCATGATTTTGAGGATTTTCGAAAAATGACAAAAAATGGCAAAAAAGCAAGGCTATAGCCTTACGGTCTTGCACAGCATGCCGTTAGCATCTTAGCATTAGCATGTTAGCATGTTAGCATGTTAGCATGTTAGCATGTTAGCATGTTAGAATTAGCATGTTAGCATGTTAGCATGTTAGCATGTTAGCATTAGCATGTTAGCATGTTAGCATTAGCATGTTAGCATGTTAGCATGTTAGCATGTTAGCATCAGCATGTTAGCATGTTAGCATGTTAGCATTAGCATGTTAGCATGTTTCGAAAAATGACAAAATCTGGCAAAAGCGCAAGGGTATAGCATTACAGTCTTGCTCAGCATGCCGTTTTTTCATCATTTTGAGCATTTTTGAGCATTTTCGAAAAATGTCGAAATTTTGAAAAAACGCAAAGGCTATAGGCTTACCGTTTTTCATGATTTTAAGGATTTTCGAAAAATGACAAAAACTGGCAAAAAAGCAAGGCTATAGCCTTACGGTCTTGGTCAGCATGCTTTTTTTCATCGTTTTGAGCATTTTTGAGCATTTTCGAAAAATGTCGAAATTTTGAAAAAACGCAAAGGCTATAGCCTTACCGTTTTTCATGATTTTGAGGATTTTCGAAAAATGACAAAAACTGGCAAAAAAGCAAGGCTATAGCCTTACGGTCTTGCACAGCATGCCGTTAGCATCTTAGCATTAGCATGTTAGCATGTTAGCATGTTAGCATGTTAGCATGTTAGCATGTTAGCATTAGCATGTTAGCATGTTAGCATTAGCATGTTAGCATGTTAGCATGTTAGCATGTTAGCATGTTAGCATGTTAGCATGTTAGCATTAGCATGTTAGCATGTTTTGAAAAATGACAAAATCTGGCAAAAGCGCAAGGGTATAGCATTACAGTCTTGCTCAGCATGCCGTTTTTCAAAATTTTGGGCATTTTTGAGCATTTTCGAAAAATGTCGAAATTTTGAAAAAACGCAAAGGCTATAGCCTTACCGTTTTTCATGATTTTAAGGATTTTCAAAAAATGACAAAAACTGGCAAAAAAGCAAGGCTATAGCCTTACGGTCTTGGTCAGCATGCTTTTTTTCATCGTTTTGAGAATTTTTGAGCATTTTCGAAAAATGTCGAAATTTTGAAAAAACGCAAAGGCTATAGCCTTACCGTTTTTCATGATTTTGGGGATTTTCAAAAAATGACAAAAACTGGCAAAAAAGCAAGGCTATAGCCTTACGGTCTTGGTCAGCATGCTTTTTTTCATCGTTTTGAGCATTTTTGAGCATTTTCGAAAAATGTCGAAATTTTGAAAAAAACGCAAAGGCTATAGCCTTACCGTTTTTCATGGTTTTGAGGATTTTCGAAAAATGACAAAAACTGGCAAAAAGCAAGGCTATAGCCTTACGGTCTTGGTCAGCATGCTTTTTTTCACCGTTTTGAGCATTTTTGAGCATTTTCGAAAAATGTCGAAATTTTGAAAAAACACAAAGGCTATAGCCTTACCGTTTTTCATGATTTTGAGGATTTTCGAAAAATGACAAAAACTGGCAAAAAAGCAAGGCTATAGCCTTACGGTCTTGGTCAGCATGCTTTTTTTCATCGTTTTGAGCATTTTTTGAGCATTTTCGAAAAATGTCGAAATTTTGAAAAAACGCAAAGGCTATAGCCTTACCGTTTTTCATGATTTTGAGGATTTTCGAAAAATGACAAAAACTGGCAAAAAAGCAAGGCTATAGCCTTACGGTCTTGGTCAGCATGCCGTTTTTCATCGTTTTGAGCATTTTTGAGCATTTTCGAAAAATGTCGAAATTTTGAAAAAACGCAAAGGCTATAGCCTTACGCTTTTTCGTGATTTTGAGGATTTTTGAAGATTTTTGAAAAACGACGAAATCTGGTAAAATGCAAGCCTATAGCCTTACGGTCTTGCACAGCATGCCGTTAGCATGTTAGCATTAGTATGTTAGCATGTTAGCATGTTAGCATGTTAGAATTAGCATGTTAGCATGTTAGCATGTTAGCATGTTAGCATTAGCATGTTAGCATGTTAGCATTAGCATGTTAGCATGTTAGCATGTTAGCATTAGCATGTTAGCATGTTAGCATGTTAGCATTAGCATGTTAGCATGTTTCGAAAAATGACAAAATCTGGCAAAAGCGCAAGGCTATAGCCTTACGGTCTTGCACAGCATGCCGTTTTTCATCATTTTGAGCATTTTTGAGCATTTTCAAAAAATGTCGAAATTTTGAAAAAACGCAAAGGCTATAGCCTTACCGTTTTTCATGATTTTGAGGATTTTCGAAAAATGACAAAAACTGGCAAAAACGCAAGGCTATAGCCTTACGGTCTTGCACAGCATGCCGTTAGCATCTTAGCATTAGCATGTTAGCATGTTAGCATGTTAGCATGTTAGCATGTTAGCATTAGCATGTTAGCATGTTAGCATTAGCATGTTAGCATGTTAGCATGTTAGCATGTTAGCATTAGCATGTTAGCATGTTAGCATGTTAGCATTAGCATGTTAGCATGTTTCGAAAAATGACAAAATCTGGCAAAAGCGCAAGGGTATAGCATTACAGTCTTGCACAGCATGCCGTTTTTCATCATTTTGAGCATTTTTGAGCATTTTCGAAAAATGTCGAAATTTTGAAAAAACGCAAAGGCTATAGCCTTACCGTTTTTTCATGATTTTAAGGATTTTCAAAAAATGACAAAAACCGGCAAAAAAGCAAGGCTATAGCCTTACGGTCTTGGTCAGCATGCTTTTTCATCGTTTTGAGCATTTTTGAGCATTTTCGAAAAATGTCGAAATTTTGAAAAAACGCAAAGGCTATAGCCTTACCGTTTTTCATGATTTTGAGGATTTTCAAAAAAATGACAAAAACTGGCAAAAAAGCAAGGCTATAGCCTTACGGTCTTGGTCGGCATGCTTTTTTTCATCGTTTGAGCATTTTTGAGCATTTTCGAAAAATGTCGAAATTTTGAAAAAAACGCAAAGGCTATAGCCTTACCGTTTTTCATGATTTTGAGGATTTTCGAAAAATGACAAAAACTGGCAAAAAGCAAGGCTATAGCCTTACGGTCTTGGTCAGCATGCTTTTTTTCACCGTTTTGAGCATTTTTGAGCATTTTCGAAAAATGTCGAAATTTTGAAAAAAACACAAAGGCTATAGCCTTACCGTTTTTCATGATTTTGAGGATTTTCGAAAAATGACAAAAACTGGCAAAAAAGCAAGGCTATAGCCTTACGGTCTTGGTCAGCATGCTTTTTTTCATCGTTTTGAGCATTTTTGAGCATTTTCGAAAAATGTCGAAATTTTGAAAAAACGCAAAGGCTATAGCCTTACCGTTTTTCATGATTTTGAGGATTTTTCGAAAAATGACAAAAACTGGCAAAAAGCAAGGCTATAGCCTTACGGTCTTGGTCAGCATGCCGTTTTTCATCGTTTTGAGGATTTTTGAGCATTTTCGAAAAATGTCGAAATTTTGAAAAAACGCAAAGGCTATAGCCTTACGCTGTTTCGTGATTTTGAGGATTTTTTAAGATTTTCGAAAAACGACGAAATCTGGCAAAATGCAAGCCTATAGCCTTACGGTCTTGCACAGCATGCCGTTAGCATGTTAGCATTAGTATGTTAGCATGTTAGCATGTTAGCATGTTAGCATGTTAGCATTAGCATGTTAGCATGTTAGCATGTTAGCATGTTAGCATTAACATGTTAGCATGTTAGCATTAGCATGTTAGCATGTTAGCATGTTAGCATTAGCATGTTAGCATGTTAGCATGTTAGCATTAGCATGTTAGCATGTTTCGAAAAATGACAAAATCTGGCAAAAGCGCAAGGGTATAGCATTACAGTCTTGCACAGCATGCCGTTTTTCATCATTTTGAGCATTTTTGAGCATTTTCGAAAAATGTCGAAATTTTGAAAAAACGCAAAGGCTATAGCCTTACCGTTTTTCATGATTTTGAGGATTTTCGAAAAATGACAAAAACTGGCAAAAAAGCAAGGCTATAGCCTTACGGTCTTGGTCAGCATGCTTTTTTTCATCGTTTTGAGCATTTTTGAGCATTTTCGAAAAATGTCGAAATTTTGAAAAAACGCAAAGGCTATAGCCTTACCGTTTTTCATGATTTTAAGGATTTTCAAAAAATGACAAAAACCGGCAAAAAAGCAAGGCTATAGCCTTACGGTCTTGGTCAGCATGCTTTTTTTCATCGTTTTGAGCATTTTTGAGCATTTTCGAAAAATGTCGAAATTTTGAAAAAACGCAAAGGCTATAGCCTTACCGTTTTTCATGATTTTGGGGATTTTCAAAAAATGACAAAAACTGGCAAAAAAGCAAGGCTATAGCCTTACGGTCTTGGTCAGCATGCTTTTTTTCATCGTTTTGAGCATTTTTGAGCATTTTCGAAAAATGTCGAAATTTTGAAAAAAACGCAAAGGCTATAGCCTTACCGTTTTTCATGTTTTTGAGGATTTTCGAAAAATGACAAAAACTGGCAAAAAGCAAGGCTATAGCCTTACGGTCTTGGTCAGCATGCTTTTTTTCACCGTTTTGAGCATTTTTGAGCATTTTCGAAAAATGTCGAAATTTTGAAAAAACACAAAGGCTATAGCCTTACCGTTTTTCATGATTTTGAGGATTTTCGAAAAATGACAAAAACTGGCAAAAAAGCAAGGCTATAGCCTTACGGTCTTGGTCAGCATGCTTTTTTTCATCGTTTTGAGCATTTTTGAGCATTTTCGAAAAATGTCGAAATTTTGAAAAAACGCAAAGGCTATAGCCTTACCGTTTTTCATGATTTTGAGGATTTTCGAAAAATGACAAAAACTGGCAAAAAGCAAGGCTATAGCCTTACGGTCTTGGTCAGCATGCCGTTTTTCATCGTTTTGAGGATTTTTGAGCATTTTCGAAAAATGTCGAAATTTTGAAAAAACGCAAAGGCTATAGCCTTACGCTGTTTCGTGATTTTGAGGATTTTATTAAGATTTTTGAAAAACGACGAAATCTGGTAAAATGCAAGCCTATAGC
The DNA here is from genome assembly GCA_039105355.1 of Benthosema pterotum. NCBI lineage: Eukaryota > Metazoa > Chordata > Actinopteri > Myctophiformes > Myctophidae > Benthosema > Benthosema pterotum. Next base: position 52,704,443 of record CM076967.1, read on the forward strand.
CTTACGGTCTTGCACAGCATGCCGTTAGCATGTTAGCATTAGTATGTTAGCATGTTAGCATGTTAGCATGTTAGCATGTTAGAATTAGCATGTTAGCATGTTAGCATGTTAGCATGTTAGCATTAACATGTTAGCATGTTAGCATTAGCATGTTAGCATGTTAGCATGTTAGCATTAGCATGTTAGCATGTTAGCATGTTAGCATTAGCATGTTAGCATGTTTCGAAAAATGACAAAATCTGGCAAAAGCGCAAGGGTATAGCATTACAGTCTTGCACAGCATGCCGTTTTTTCATCATTTTGGGCATTTTTGAGCATTTTCGAAAAATGTCGAAATTTTGAAAAAACGCAAAGGCTATAGCCTTACCGTTTTTCATGATTTTGAGGATTTTCGAAAAATGACAAAAACTGGCAAAAAAGCAAGGCTATAGCCTTACGGTCTTGGTCAGCATGCTTTTTTTCATCGTTTTGAGCATTTTTGAGCATTTTCGAAAAATGTCGAAATTTTGAAAAAACGCAAAGGCTATAGCCTTACCGTTTTTCATGATTTTGAGGATTTTCGAAAAATGACAAAAACTGGCAAAAAAGCAAGGCTATAGCCTTACGGTCTTGGTCAGCATGCTTTTTTTCATCGTTTTGAGCACTTTTGAGCATTTTCGAAAAATGTCGAAATTTTGAAAAAACGCAAAGGCTATAGCCTTACCGTTTTTCATGATTTTGAGGATTTTCGAAAAATGACAAAAACTGGCAAAAAAGCAAGGCTATAGCCTTACGGTCTTGGTCAGCATGCTTTTTTCATCGTTTTGAGCACTTTTGAGCATTTTCGAAAAATGTCGAAATTTTGAAAAAACGCAAAGGCTATAGCCTTACCGTTTTTCATGATTTTGAGGATTTTCGAAAAAAAAAGGACAAACACTGGCAAGAAAAGCAAGGCTATAGCCTTACGGTCTTGGTCACCATGCTTTTTTTCATCGTTTTGAGGATTTTGAGCATTTTCGAAAAATGTCGAAATTTGAAAAAACGCAAAGGCTATAGCCTTACCGTTTTTGCATGATTTTGGGGATTTTCGAAAAATGAGAAAAAATGGCAAAAAAGCAAGGCTATAGCCTTACGGTCTTGCACAGCATGCCGTTAGCATCTTAGCATTAGCATGTTAGCATGTTAGCATGTTAGCATGTTAGCATGTTAGCATGTTAGCATTAGCATGTTAGCATGTTAGCTGTTAGCATGTTAGCATTAGCATGTTAGCATGTTAGCATTAGCATGTTAGCATGTTAGCATGTTAGCATGTTAGCATTAGCATGTTAGCATGTTAGCATGTTAGCATTAGCATGTTAGCATGTTTCGAAAATGACAAAATCTGGCAAAAGCGCAAGGGTATAGCATTACAGTCTTGCACAGCATGCCGTTTTTCATCATTTTGGGCATTTTTGAGCATTTTCGAAAAATGACGAAATTTTGAAAAAACGCAAAGGCATATAGGCTTACGTTTTTCATGATTTTAAGGATTTCGAAAAATGACAAAAACTGGCAAAAAAGCAAGGCTATAGCCTTACGGTCTTGGTCAGCATGCTTTTTTTCATCGTTTTGAGCATTTTTGAGCATTTTCGAAAAATGTCGAAATTTTGAAAAAACGCAAAGGCTATAGCCTTACCTTTTTCATGATTTTGAGGATTTTCGAAAAATGACAAAAACTGGCAAAAAAGCAAGGCTATAGCCTTACGGTCTTGCACAGCATGCCGTTAGCATTTAGCATTAGCATGTTAGCATGTTAGCATGTTAGCATGTTAGCATTAGCATGTTAGCATTAGCATGTTAGCATGTTAGCATTAGCATGTTAGCATGTTAGCATGTTAGCATGTTAGCATGTTAGCATGTTAGCATTAGCATGTTAGCATTAGCATGTTAGCATGTTTCGAAAAATGACAAAATCTGGCAAAAGCGCAAGGGTATAGCATTACAGTCTTGCACAGCATGCCGTTTTTTCAAAATTTTGGGCATTTTTGAGCATTTTCGAAAATGTCAAAATTTTGAAAAAACGCAAAGGCTATAGCCTTACCGTTTTTCATGATTTAAGGATTTTCGAAAAATGACAAAAACTGGCAAAAAAGCAAGGCTATAGCCTTACGGTCTTGGTCAGCATGCTTTTTTTCATCGTTTTGAGAATTTTTGAGCATTTTCGAAAAATGTCGAAATTTTGAAAAAACGCAAAGGCTATAGCCTTACCGTTTTTCATGATTTTGAGGATTTTCAAAAAATGACAAAAAATGGCAAAAAAGCAAGGCTATAGCCTTACGGTCTTGGTCACATGCTTTTTTTCATCGTTTTGAGCATTTTTGAGCATTTTCGAAAAATGTCGAAATTTTGAAAAAAACGCAAAGGCTATAGCCTTACCGTTTTTCATGGTTTTGAGGATTTTTCGAAAAAAATTACAAAAACTGGCAAAAAGCAAGGCTATAGCCTTACGGTCTTAGGTCAGCATGCTTTTTTTTTCACCGTTTTGAGCATTTTTGAGCATTTTCGAAAAATGTCGAAATTTTGAAAAAAACAAAGGCTAAAGCCTTACCGTTTTTCATGATTTTGAGGATTTTCGAAAAAAATGACAAAAACTGGCAAAAAAGCAAGGTATAGCCTTACGGTCTTGGTCAGCATGCTTTTTTTCATCGTTTTGAGCATTTTTGAGCATTTTCGAAAAATGTCGAAATTTTGAAAAAACGCAAAGGCTATAGCCTTACCGTTTTTCATGATTTTGAGGATTTTCGAAAAATGACAAAAACTGGCAAAAAGCAAGGCTATAGCCTTACGTCTTGGTCAGCATGCCGTTTTTCATCGTTTTGGAGAATTTGAGCATTTTCGAAAAATGTCGAAATTTTGAAAAAACGCAAAGGCTATAGCCTTACGCTGTTTCGTGATTTTGAGGATTTTTTAAGATTTTTGAAAAACGACGAATCAGGTAAAATGCAAGCCTATAGCCTTACGGTCTTGCACAGCATGCCGTTAGCATGTTAGCATTAGTATGTTAGCATGTTAGCATGTTAAGCATTTTAATTAGCATGTTAGCATGTTAGCATGTTAGCATGTTAGCATTAACATGTTAGCATGTTAGCATAGCATGTTAGCATGTAGCATGTTAGCATCAGCATGTTAGCATGTTAGCATGTTAGCATTGCATGTTAGCATGTTTCGAAAAATGACAAAATCTGGCAAAAGCGCAAGGGTATAGCATTACAGTCTTGCACAGCATGCCGTTTTTCATCATTTTGGGCATTTTTGAGCATTTTCAAAAAATGTCGAAATTTTGAAAAAACGCAAAGGCTATAGCCTTACCGTTTTTCATGATTTTGAGGATTTTCGAAAAATGACAAAAACTGGCAAAAAAGCAAGGCTATAGCCTTACGGTCTTGCACAGCATGCCGTTAGCATCTTAGCATTAGCATGTTAGCATGTTAGCATGTTAGCATGTTAGCAATGTTAGCATTAGCATGTTAGCAATGTTAGCATTAGCATGTTAGCATGTTAGCATGTTAGCATGTTAGCATCAGCATGTTAGCATGTTAGCATGTTAGCATTAGCATGTTAGCATGTTCGAAAAATGACAAAATCTGGCAAAAGCGCAAGGGTATAGCATTACAGTCTTGCACAGCATGCCGTTTTTTCAACATTTTGAGCATTTTTGAGCATTTTCGAAAAATGTCGAAATTTTGAAAAAACGCAAAGGCTATAGCCTTACCGTTTTTCATGATTTTGAGGATTTTCGAAAAATGACAAAAACTGGCAAAAAAGCAAGGCTAAAGCCTTACGGTCTTGGTCAGCATGCTTTTTTTCATCGTTTTGAGCATTTTGAGCATTTTCGAAAAATGTCGAAATTTTGAAAAAACGCAAAGGCTATAGCCTTACCGTTTTTCATGATTTTGAGGATTTTCAAAAAATGACAAAAACTGGCAAAAAAGCAAGGCTATAGCCTTACGGTCTTGGTCGGCATGCTTTTTTTCATCGTTTTGAGCATTTTTGAGCATTTTCGAAAAATGTCGAAATTTTGAAAAAAACGCAAAGGCTATAGCCTTACCGTTTTTCATGGTTTTGAGGATTTTCGAAAAATGACAAAAACTGGCAAAAAGCAAGGCTATAGCCTTACGGTCTTGGTCAGCATGCTTTTTTTCATCGTTTTGAGCATTTTTGAGCATTTTCGAAAAATGTCGAAATTTTGAAAAAAACACAAAGGCTATAGCCTTACC